>CM073470.1:15755000-16302500 GCA_037074535.1 Gleditsia sinensis | reverse complement strand
GATTTATTGATGTGATGAAGCAATTGATCAAAAGGTTTAATTGTGCTTGTAATAAGAACAGGAGCTGTTAGGCAATAATCAATATTTTGTGGAGAGAGCTCATGTGGACATTATTTGTGAGCATTTCCATTGTTCGGTGGAAAGAAATTAAGTGTTATTTTAGTGTGTTGAACACAATTACTCTTTTGTAGAGAAGAGGAATCTTTGTGACACAGGGAATATATACCATGTCTAGTTCTTTTCATTCTCTCAATGGCTGATTAAAATTTTATTGTTCCTTAGTTATATTGGTGCTACTATATTTTAACTAAAGATACTGATCTTCTTTGTTTTATTTCTTTCACTTCTATATTATTCTTTTGTATTTATTTCTCCTGAATTTGTCAACTATTTAGGTGCTGAGGTATTAAATGTTGACTGGTTGGAGTCTTTTATGGGCAGGACAAGAAGATACTCAATTCCACTGAGCACTTGATTGCTTTTGCTATACTCCATCAGGTTTATTCAGCCCAAAACTCAGCTTCAAATCCCTTCATTAACTTTATCATAAATGTAAGCAAATTATTTCATTTTTGTCATACCCAAAGTTGTTTATTATCTTCGTTGTAGGATTTATTGAACAAGAGAACTAGTTTACTAAAAGATTTTTCGTATTCATAAAATCTGATTTTAATTCCTCATTAGTGCTTAATTAAGTTAACCAACTTTTGTTTGTATGATAATTCATAATAACAAAAATAGATATAGAGTCTGAATATATTTTAAATTTGTATTGATATTCAGTTTGTAAATTCAATAATGCTATTGGGTTTAGCCTGATGTGGCAGGCCATCATACTGGATTTTCTTGATTCTTGATAATGTCTTGCAGCAGGTTACAAGTCTGGTAGATAGCAACTCACCACCAGGCATGCAGCTGATTAAGCAGCTCTCATAAAATTACTAATTAGCTGTGTTTCACAATGTTGATATGAGTTGTACATTCATCTATTATGATGAAAACTAGGTTTTAAGCTTGAATTTTAAGATTTTTCATTTTATAATATTTTAGTAGTAAAAATTAAAACTGATATAGCATATGCAAATACATGCTTAAATTAATTTATTTTATAAATTTTAAATATTGGTGTTTTAATTATGACCTTATGCTCCTCTAACACCTTTTGTGTTTATGCATTCCTTCAAAGTCTTCACTTCATGATTCTAGTTTATAAATTCCTGGTTGTCTGAGATATTGGTCAAGTCTTAATTGACTCTTAATTGCTCCACTAAGGTTTACATATTAGTGAACGTAAAACATCTTGTCACATGGACCTTTAAGTTATAATTTCAATTTGGCTTCTCTTTAGTTATGTGAAATTCTTGATACTTTGAGCTGAAGCAATTATGTGAAATTAATACTAAGCACATGATATTACATAATCTGCGACAATATGCATGTGTATATTTTATTTGATCAGTTGTTGTGGGTGCTTCTCTTGTATCCTTTGTAATGTAATTTTATTATGTGACTGCTGAGATAAAGATAAGTTCTAATTAAACAAGCTGCCTGTGATGATGAAGCTGAAAAATTTGAGAGGGCGTTTATTGTCTAGCTGCTAGGCATTGATGGCTTGAACAATGGCATAGAGGTTATATTATTTGCGAATTTCTTACACACTTTAGTGATATAAATTTTACTGAGATTAGCAATTTTGTACTTGCGGACACTTAGAAAAATTGGCTGCAAAATTTGGTCAGATCATTTGACTTGCATCACTTAAAAACTTAGGTTTACTTGAATCTACTGACCTTGATCAGTTATACTGATTGCTTGCTAACTTGTATTACTTTTAAGTGTGGAAAGTGATACATGTGCCTTAATTCTACATTACTTCAAATGCTTGTATTACTTTTAGGTTTACTTCAAATGTTTCTAATTTTTATTTTTAATTTTTATTTCTTGAAACTGATTTTCATTTTCTATTTTTCATATTTTTTAAAACGTATTTGTTTTCTGTTTTTACTTTATTTTCATTTTTCACTATTTTCTAATTATATAAACAATAAAAAACTATTAATACATATTGTAATGAGTTCATAATAATTACAGAAGTGTTGCAACTACAGTGTGCCACAATATTAAAAATTTTGAAAACATTTTTTAAAAATAAAAGTAGACAATGGTAAACAAAAACATTTTCATAGCTATTTTTAGTTTTCGATGAAAATAAAAAGTGAAAAATAGGAAATCAACCATACCCTAAATTTTTAAGACCAATGATCGACTAGAAAACTACTTTTGGAAGAATGAGTTTTGTGTTTGAGAATGTTCACCCAAATTTAACTTTGTAGGATTAAATTTTGCTGCTTTCTCTACCTACTATATTACTTGATAGTTAGTAAATTCTATCATTGTATAACTATCTTGATTGTTAATTCCTTTGTTTGTAACTTCTCATGACTTATAATTGAGTATGATAGCTTGTCATGTTCACTTGATGAATGTGCATTACAATTGTTTCTAAATCTTGACATCCTTTTTTTAAGTTATAGTTTTAAACTGTAAGTGCCCTTGCACTTTTTTTTCTGTCCAAAAGTATAAATACATTTATCATTTAGCCAAAATAAAAATATTTGAATATGATTTTTTTCTTGGTGTACTGTGGTTGCATGTGACAAACCCAATATTTATAACAAGCTTGACAACAAAATGGCAGCATTGGTCAACAACTCCAAATAGTCATATAATCATATTAGATACTAGATCATATATTTTATAGTGGATTGCTCATAATTGTGTTGCCACTGTTTTTGCTTTTTTTTTTTGTAAAGTGTATAATATTCTCAAGTACTTGCTCTTTAACCTGGCTAGCAAACTTGATTCCTATCCTCTTCTATGTGTAAATTTTTGTTTTTATATACACTATTTGTAGAGAGTTCTTGAAAGTGCGCATTTCATTTGCAGGTATGTGGCAAGTGAGTTGACATAAGATATCATTGTTAGTGTAGGGGATATAAAGTTTTATCTACACAAGGTATGCCTCAACCAAGTCATCTTTCTAGTCTTGAGAAATTTTATATTAGCTGTTAGCAGTAATTTTTCTTAGATGCCCCAAAACCTGAATCGATGCCATTGTTGTGTGGCAAAATGATGCAGAACATGGCACTTAAATTCAGGATTATTTACTACAATTTCAAACCATATTTTCCATCAACCATTCATTCATCCATGTTCTTTTGCCAAAATGCTAAAATATATTCTCCTTTCTCATTGCATAAAGGTGACAAACTCAGTGGCTCAACTAATTGTTTACTTGCACATTGCAGTATGTTAGGCTAATAGGTCATGGTTAACATTAAAAAAGAAGTCATTTATTGTTGATAAGGATAGTTATGTGACTAAACTTAGTAATATGACTCTAATAGGGAGAAGGAGTGAGACAAGGGCTTTTATTAGTTTTCATTCAGAGTTATCAAACCCTGTAATGAGCTATTTTTAAAGCTTCATGCAAAACAAGGTTTTTAATATCAGTTAGGCTTCGAAGCAATATTTTTTTAAATCAAATTTGATTATCAATTAGGATTTTATTAATTTTATTCTCCAAGACTTATGCTTTTCAATTGTGTCATAATAGGTTAGGCTACCTCTTTCATTTTAAAATTTTTTCTCAACAATTAGTGGCCGTCGAAAATAGTGTAATAGATTTTTTAACAGTTAATGACCGTTGAAAATGCCTTCCTTCTACCCATCTATTTTGACAATTAATGGCCGTTGAAAATAAATAAGTATATTTATTTTCAACAATCTTTTACAACATATTTTGACAATTGATGGTTGTTGAAAATGAGCTGATAACTATCATTTTTGAGAGTATATTTAAAAATAAAATAAAATTGTGAATCATATTCATCAAAATTCAAAATATCTCATTAACAAATGTCATCTCTACTAAATAATTCATGATAACGAGTTATGTGTTCATTACAAAAGGTTACTTCTCAACTAGAGATTCTTCAAGTTCATACCAATACTTGCAAAAAGATAAACGAAAGGTGAAAAGCTTTTACAATTTGTCTTCAACATATTATCCAAAAAAAACATAACCAAAAAATGGAAGGCTTTTCATTTTAGTCTTCTTCAACCTGAAAAATAAATCAAATAAAAGAAAAACATCTTGGATAGGCACCATCGATGGAAAAGTAGATTCGGTGGAAAACGAGCTCCGGGAGCTTAAGCAAAAAGATCTTCAAGAAATGAAAGATCATCTTCACAAGATTCTTCAGTCCATGGATAAGATCATGAACCAGCGGGAGACAACAGTGGAAGAAGTAGGACAAAAAGAGGACAGAGGAGAGATTAGCTCGAATTCATGGCAAGGAGGACCAAAGGTAAATATTCCAACCTTTGATGGCACGGGATACAGAGTATGGAGGGATAAGTGTGAGCAATTCTTTACCTTAGAAGAGGTTCCAGTAGATCAACGGCTAAAATTGCTGTTAATGGCGATGGAAGGAAAAGCTTTCGCATGGCAAAAACACTTCTGGCGCTCCAAGGGTACCAACACCATGGATTGGAAAGAATTCATGAAAGCAGTAGGCACACGGTTTGATGAGAGTTGTTTTGATGATCCAGTATCGGAGCTAGTTAATTTGAAACAAACTGGCAAGTTAGAAGAATACATGGAGGTGTTCGATGGATTGATTGCAAGAATCTCAATGGATGAATCAACTGCCTTAAGTTGTTTTTTAGGAGGCCTAAAGTCACCTCTAGAAAAGGTTATCAGACTCCAAAAGCCTTCCACGGTCACAGAAGCCATGGGAATGGCAAGAATCCAGGAAGAGGTACTGATAGAATTAAGCAAACAGTCATATCATGCAACATCTGGAAGATTCAACCAACACATAGATAATGGTTCTCAAGGGTGGCAGAAAGGAGCCAGGGGAGGAAGTAGTAATGAAGGTTGGGGAAACTCATCAGTAACAAATAGTGGAACTTCTTATCGCAGCATGGCCAATAAATCCTTCCCGAACTCTTCAGGACAATTTAAGACCAACCCTCACTCGCAGCATTCAATGCAAGCCTCAAACACCACTCACAAGAACCCTGCACAACAAGTTTCCAGACAGAATGGGAAGGGGTTCAAGGAGCTCGATCTAGTAGAAACGTCTAAAAGATTAGCTAAAGGACTCTGCAAATTCTGTGGGGACAAGTATGATTGGAACCACAAGAATGTTTGCAAGGTATGGGGGCGGCTGAACGCAATATGGTTAGATCATGAGGAAGAGACGGAAGAACCTGAGATAACTGAGGAGGAACACAGGCAGGAACCTGGATCAGCAGAGGAAGAGGATATTCAAATTTCATTACATGCATTGAGGGGCCACACGGGGAGTGACACCATGCAGCTGAATGGAAGTATCAAGAGACAGCAGTTACCCTTCTTGGTTGACACAGGAAGTACTCACAATTTCCTGAGCTCCAAATGGATAAAACAGCTAGGATTGAAAACACAGCAGATTAGGGGGTACAAGGTTATGGTAGCCAATGAAGAATACATCATGGTGACTGCAAAGTGTGAGAACCTTCCATGGGAAGCAGGAGGATACCAATTTAAAGCAGATTTTCTAGTGCTGCCATCATCCACATATGGTGCTATATTAGGCATGAAATGGTTAAGATCCCTCGGGGTGATACAATGGGATTGCGCGAAGCTTATTATGTCTTTTATGCATCAGGGTCAATCCATATGCTTAGAAGGAATGAGACCGGAGATCAGAATGCAGCAAGTAGAATCCAGAACTTTTAAACTAACTGTCACTCCAGAAATATACATAGTTAGAATGACATGCAAAGCAGGAGCCACTCTCATGACGATAGCAGGTTCCCAGGGAAATCTGCCAGATGAGAAACAAGCAGAGCAACAAGCCATGCAAGCACTATTGAAGGACTACGAAGACATTTTTCAGGAACCTAAGAGTCTGCCCCCTCACCGACTCCATGACCATAGAATCACATTGATGGAAGGAAGCAATCCCATCAATCAAAAGGCCTACCGTTACCCACAGATCCAGAAAGATGTCATTGAACATATGGTGAAAGAAATGATAGACTCGGGGGTTATACAAACCAGCAACAGTCCCTATGCCTCACCCATTGTATTGGTCAAGAAGAAGGATCAATCATGGCGGTTCTGCGTTGATTACAGGAAGCTCAACTCAATCACGATTAAAGATAAGTTTCCTATCCCCTTAATCGAAGAACTGTTGGATGAGCTGCATGGGTCGGCCTACTTCAGTAAACTAGACCTTCGGGCTGGGTACCACCAGATAAGAATGCATCCCCCTGATATACCAAAGACAGCTTTTCGGACACATAGTGGCTTGTATGAGTGGAGGGTCATGCCGTTTGGGCTCACCAATGCCCCGGCAACATTTCAAGCTTTAATGAATCACATCTTCCGGCCATTTCTTCGAAGATTTGTGCTGGTGTTTTTTGACGACATTCTTGTGTATAGTCAAGGGTGGGATCAGCATATACGACATTTACAACAAGTCCTTGAATTACTTAGGAAACACACGTTGTTTGCAAAGAAGAGTAAATGTTCCTTTGGCATCACTCAAGTAGAATATCTCGGTCATATTATATCTCATCAGGGAGTAGCAGTAGATACTGAGAAGGTCCAAGCAGTGAAGGAGTGGCCAAAACCCAATAACATACGTGAACTCAGGGGATTTTTGGGGCTTTCGGGATACTATCGGAGATTCATAAGGAATTATGGCCTCATCGCCCGTCCCCTTACCAACATGCTCAAGAAGCAGACCTACCAGTAGGAGCAGTCGGCTCAGGAGGCTTTCGAACAACTCAAGCAAAGGTTGACCGAAGCACCAGTGTTGGCAATGCCGAACTTTAATGCAACGTTTACCATAGAGACAGATGCTTCAAGGGATGGAATTGGAGCTATACTCATACAAAGTGATAGACCTATTGCGTATATCAGTAAAGCTATGGGGCCTAGATATCAAGCAAAATCAGCATATGAAAGGGAATTATTTGCTTTAGTTTTTGCAGTGAAGAAATGGTCAGCTTATATCGTGGGTCATCATTTCATAGTGAAATCAGATCAGAAGGCTTTGCGGCATTTGTTAGAACAACAGATGCATACAGAGATGCAGAATTGGGGATTGGAAAAGCTGATGGGATTAGATTTTGAAGTGCAATATAAGAAAGGAAAGGAGAACCGGGGTGCAGATGCACTTTCACGAAGGGGTAGTACAACCTTATTGATGGCAATCTCGAAGGTAGGTTCTGACATTTTGAATAAGGTTAAATTGTCCTATGACAGAGATGAGAGAATTCAGAAAAAAATTACAACATTACTGAAGACCCCAGGCATTGATCCCAAATACACTTGGGATGGTCAGCTATTGAAAAGAAAAAATAAGGTGGTAGTAGGCAATGATTCGCAACTACGAGCAGAAATCTTGAAGAATTATCATAACTCTCCATGGGCAGGACATTCAGGTAGTGAGAACACCTACAGGAGAATTAAGGAGTTATTTTACTGGAAGGGTCTACAAAGACAAGTCCTGGAATTCGTAAAAGAATGTCACATATGCCAGCAAAATAAATATGAGAACGTGGCTTCTCCGGGGCTTTTGCAAGCCCTACCCATTCCAACGTTGGCTTGGCAAACCATTTCCATGGATTTCATAATCGGCCTCCCTCTCTCTCTAAGTCATTCAGTCATCCTGGTGGTTGTGGATAAACTTACCAAGTATGCTCATTTTATTCCTATGATACCACCTGTCACAGCTGTTCGCGTAGTTAAGCTTCTCCTGGATCATGTCATCAAGCTTCATGGATGGCCAACCACGGTCATTACGGATAGGGACCCTGTTTTCCTTAGTCACTTCTGGAAGGAACTATTCAGGGTCCAGGGAGTATGCCATTCTAAGTCTACAGCCTATCACCCACAGACGGACGGCCAAACGGAAGTCATCAATAGAATTTTAGAGTGTTATCTTCGATGTATAATAGGAGAGAAACCATATAAATGGGTGAGTTACATTTCTCTGGCAGAATTTTGGTACAATACATCTTTCCAGTCTGCCATTGGAATGACCCCATTCGAGGCATTGTATGGATATAATCCTAAACTTTGTAATCCTTACACTGCGGGCAGCTCATTGGTAGAAGCAGTAGACGTGATGGAAAGATCGCGAGAAACCATTTCTGCATTATTACAAACTAATTTGAAGAAGGCTCAGTTGAGGATGAAGATGCAGGCTGATAAACATAGAACGGAGAGGGTATTTCAGGTTGGAGATCACGTATACCTCAAGCTCCAACCATATAGACAAAGTTCTGTTTCTCATCGAAAATTTCACAAGTTAGCAGCTTTATATTATGGTCCGTTTGAAATTTTGGAGAAGGTGGGTCCGGTAGCTTACAGATTACAACTTCCAGAGGGAACTCAGATTCACAATGTCTTCCATGTGTCTCTGCTCAAACGGGACCATGGCAATCGACCTCTTTCATCAGTTTTACCTCCTCTGGATGAACAGGGCAACATGCCACTTATTCCATTAAAGATTCTTGATCGAAGATTGGTACAGAAGAGGGGCAGGGCAATGACAGAAGTTTTGGTTCAATGGAGTCACACACAGGAGGAGGATGCTACTTGGATGAACTTCCATCAATTCCAGTAACAATTTCCTGATTTTAGTTTATGATAATTACGGGTTCCTTGAGGACAAGGAACAAAGTGATGGGGGGAGTTCTGATACATTTGATAAATGCATATACAATACGCAGCGTTTCATTTAGGTGACGTGGATATATAGATAACGGTTTTACCGTTAGGGAGTCCACGTAAGATGTATACGTGGATAGTAGTTAGAAGAAGCGGGGGATTAGTTAGGGGGAATTATGGAGGATCAGAAAATAAATAGCATGCATGGGGGTGTTGGAGTGGGCATCGAATATTTTTCTTGTAAAGTGGTTAGCCCGATTGGGTCTTAGCAATAAGAGAAACTGTAAATCGCTTCTCTTAGTTTGCTGTTCCTGCGTGTATGTTTTACTATCTTTTGAATTGAATTTCCAAGGTGCATCAGTAAGTCCAAGTCTTGTGGTAAATATTAATTAATTAGAAATATGAAAAACAAAAACACCAAGACAATGCCATGTGATATATATCCATGTCTCTTCCTTTTACTTAGATAAATCTATGACTAGAGGTTCTTCAAGGTCATACCAATACTTGCAAAAAGATAACCGAAAGGTGAAAAGCCTTTACAATTTGTCTTCAACATATTGTCCAAAAAACATAACCAAAAAATAGAAGGCTTTTTATCTTAGCCTTCCTCAAACTGAAAAATATATAATTCTGAAATATATAATTCTCTTTTATCAATTATGTAGATAAACCTTGTTATCAACAACAATTAAAAACACAAGATAAAATGCTTACAGTATCTCTAGGTGAATTAGAACCACCAATGTTGCTAGAATCAGTTTGAATTGGAGGCATCCTTCCACCCAAAAAATTTGTCAACAAATCTTGCAAATGGTTCAATGAAAACAATCAGCCAAATTGTAGAACTTCTTAGGACCAATGCTTGTAGAACTTCTTACAGATAAATGTTATATCCAGGGACATATCAGCCAAATTGTTCAATGAAAATATAAACAAAAGAAGTTTAGTTAAAGATCTTACTTGCAGAAACCTGTTGAGATTTATTTTCAATTTGCAAGATGATTGACTTGCTGCTTAAAGAGCTATCTCTATTTAATTCAATGCTTATGGGAGCCCTAGTAGCACCATTTTCACCAGTCAGCTGCCAATAGTTTGGTTATGTTATGACCCATTTAGTAATGGAACAAACAACAGAAAGAGATGCGTCAGCATACAGAAAAGAAAATCATAAAAACACATGTGGGCAATTTGACTTACCAAAACGGGATGTCCAATCAAACTATTGAAGACAACAGATTTTCCAGCACCCTAGACAATTTGTCCACAGCAGCAGAGAGATTTAAAATACAAGCCACATGACTTATAAGGTTCATATAGCACAGAATGTAAGACCTAGTAGAATTAAAATCACACAGGCAATTATCAAATGTGAAGACAAGACAGCATAATAAAAGCATTTACCTACGTCTCATAAAAAAGCTAAAATGGCTAGAATATTGCTGTTTTGGCCAATATTTAAATGATGTATGCTTGTATGAGGATAAAGAATTAAGAAATGGAGGGTTGTTAACCAAAAAAATGATTTCTATTCACATTATGCCTTTGATGTTGGTATTGGTTCAATATGTTATTATAATTTGTGCTATATTGAATTAGTCTGTTTCTGTATGCCTAAAAATAGGATGGAAGTTCCTGAACATCGTAAGTGGATGGATAATAGGGTGGGTCCTGATAAGAGATCAGTTACAGATGAGTTTATGGCAGGAGTTGTTGAGTTTATAGAGTTTGCTTGTAGTCAAGATCATTTTAAAAGTGTAGGAATGTTGAGGTGTCCTTGTAAAAAATGCAAGTGTCAGAAGTATTGTTCAGTTGATGAAGTGAAAACCCATCTTTGTATGAAGGGATTTATGAGTAATTATTATTATTGGACCAACCATGATGAACCAAGACCTCTCTTTCCACCAATGATTTCAAGAAACTCATATTATGGAAGTAGTGACTTTCAGGCATGCTTTAATGATCAGGAACAGATGGTAATGGATGCTGCAGGACCATCTATTGGTAATTATATAGAGCAACAAGGTTTTGCTCATTGCGAACAGAGGGATGAAGATCCTAACCCGGAAGCCAGAAATTTTTTTAATATGTTACAAGCTGCGCATGCTCCTTTGTATGACGGTTGTCAAAATTATTCTGAATTGTCAGCTGCAGTGGAAGCTTTGGGTATCAAGTCAGACTTCAACATTTCTGAGAATTGTTTCAATCGGTGGGTACAATTTATGGGAAATGCATTGCCAAATGAAAATCGTATGCCTAAAAACCTCTACTGTGCAAAGAAATCAGTGGAGCAATTAGGATTAGGTTGTATAAAAATTCACTGTTGTCGAAACGGATGCATGATTTATTATAGTCCTCTTGATTTGGAGCTTCGTCATTGTAAATTTTGTGGTGAAGAGCGTTACAAAAGGGTCATCAGAAATGGCAAAGTAAGAGAGCTTCCAGTGAAAAAAATGTGGTATTTTCCACTTATTCCAAGGCTGCAAAGACTTTATTCGTCAATGCAAACTGCAAGTCAAATGAGATGGCATCGGGAAACTGTGAGGGCAACAGGCACTTTGTCTCATCCATCTGATGGTGAAGCCTGGAAAAAATTCGATGAAAAATATCCTGAATTTGCAATGGACCCTCGAAATGTGAGGTTAGGTTTGTGTGCTGATGGATTTGCTCCATTTGATAAAACAGGTCGGACTTATTCATGTTGGCCAGTTATTGTTACCCCTTACAATCTTCCCCCTTGGATGTGTATGAGAAGAGAGTTCTTGTTCTTGACCATTATAATCCCTGGTCCTTCCAATCCAAAGAATAGAATTGATGTGTATTTGCAACCACTTATAGATGACCTCAAATTTTTATGGAATACTGGTGTCATGACTTATGATGTCGCACTAAAACAGAACTTTAACATGAAAGCTTGTTTGTTGTGGACCATTAATGACTTTCCTGCATATGGGATGCTTTCAGGTTGGATGACAATGGGAAAACTTGCTTGTCCAATATGTATGGAGTGTTCAAAGGCATTTACCCTTCGACATAGTCGGAAGACGTGTTTCTTTGATTGTCATCGACAATTCTTGCCACTTGATCATAGTTACAGAAGGAATAAGAATGCTTTTCGGAAGAGACATACTGAAACATCTTCACCTCCGCCTCGGTTAACATGTGAAGAAGTGTTGGAAAGGGTTAGACATATGCCTAGCATAACTAAAGAGACATATGATAATATCCCAGGGTATGGAGTTATTCACAACTGGACGAAGCAATCTATATTTTGGGAGTTACCATATTGGAAAACACATCTTCTTCCACACAATCTAGATGTTATGCATATTGAGAGAAATGTCTTTTTGAATATTTTATACACAGTGATGGATACTAAAGGTAAGACAAAAGACAATTTTAATGCAAGGCTCGACTTGGCGGAAATTTGTAGACGGAATGAATTAGAGTTGCAGGATGGAAGAGATGGCAAGTTAATTAAACCCAAAGCAAAATACACATTAACTAAGCAACAAAGATTAGCTGTGTGTGAATGGGTAAAAAAATTGAAACTGCCAGACGGATATGCCTCTACATTATCAAGGTGTGTTGACATGAGAGAAGCAAAGTTGTTTGGTATGAAAAGTCATGATTGTCATGTGTTTATGCAACGCTTGCTCCCAATTGCATTCAAAGTATTGCCAAAGCCTATTTGGAACACACTCACAGAATTTAGTCAGTTTTTTCGAGAATTGACTTCCCCATTGTTGCGAGAGGATACTTTACATGTGATGGAGCAAAACATTCCAGTCATTCTTTGTAAATTAGAACAAATTTTTCCTCCAAGTTTTTTTGACTCAATGGAACACCTTCCAATTCATTTGCCATACGAAGCAAGGGTTGGAGGTCCAGTGCAATATCGATGGATGTATCCATTTGAAAGGTAGAGTTACGTCTCCTTTTTGTTATTTTTTTTAATTATGGAATCGTATTCATAGTACTAAATGTGACAATTAAGTGTATTAGGTTTATTCGCACACTAAAAAACAAGGTGAAGAACACAGCTGCAGTTGAAGGATCAATTTGTGAAGCTTATTTGGTAGAAGAGACCTCTACATTTGCATCATACTATTATCCACCTGATGTTCCATGTAGAAGGACTCAAGTACCACGAAATGATGATGGAGGTCAAGGTTGTTCAAATAGACCACCGCATTCTATCTTTAATTATCCTGGTCGTCCAACCGGAAGATGCATATCCTTCATGTTAGAAGAAAGAGACTTGCAAACCGCACATTTATATGTTCTTCTAAATTGTCCTGAAGTGGAGCCATTTTTAACGTAAGTGTATCAAATGCTCATTTAAGTGTTATATAAAATATATATATCACTATAAATTGTTCTAACATGTTTTCTGAATGTAGCACATATACTAATATGTTACAAGAGTGTGGGATGACTGACTCGGAAGTGGACAGACAAATCTCCACAATGATTCCTATTTGGTTTAAAGAATACGTATGTTTCACGAATTCTCCTTAATTTCTTATTTTCTAACATTTTGCTTCTTATGTGAGACTGACTTAAATATTTGATGACTAGGTGTTAAATAATAATGTTGAAGATGCCTGTCTAAAGAGTTTGGCATGGGGTCCTCAAAGAAAAGCCAACAAATGGCCATCATATTATGTAAATGGTTATAAATTTAATACAAAAGATCATGGCCAAGGTATGGGTACAACAAATTTTGGTGTATGTTGTCCAGGTGGTACGGATGAAACAACAGAAAATAATTATTATGGGGTTTTAACAGACATTATTGAAGTACACTATACAGGATGGCCTATAAAGGTGTTAGTTCTATTCAAATGTGATTAGTTTGATCCCACCTTAAATCATGGAACAAAGGTAGATAACTATGGGATTGTTGAGGTTAGAACATCCAGGAGATATCAAAATTATGACCCTTTTATATTTGCACAACAAGCAATGCAAGTATATTATACACAATATCCTGAAGGGCAACGTGATTGGTTAGTAGTGATTAAAACTAAGGCACGAACCACAATACAAACTGCAATAGAAACAGTACTGCCTGAAAGTGATGCTCCATACCAAGAAGAGTCATCAATGCAATCGCCTGTAATAGTTGCAAATGACAATCTCGAGCAGAGTCTTGTTGATATTGAAGGCCCTGTGGATGAAGTATATGGTTCTTCTTTGAACCTACATGAAGTAGATGCAGATATAGATATTGAAATAGAAGATGTGGATGAAGAAGATACTGAGGAAGAAAGAGAATGGGAAGATGAAGAAGAAGATGAAGAAGAAGAGGAAGAAAATGATAATGATGAAGAGGTTTAGGTATTGTTAGGTTTCATTTTATTAAGTGTATTATGTAGAACATATATTATGTATTTTTGAAGTAGATTATAAATCTATGGTAGTATGGTTATAGAGTTTTGTTATCATTGTCTTTTGTAATTATTTTTATTTTTTATTATTAAATTGTCATTAAATTTCATTGAAATAGATGATTATGATTATCTTTTTGTCTATAGATGACAGGTAGAAGGGGTAGAGGTAGAGGGCGGGGACGGGTTCTCTCTCAGCCATATACACAGTCAGACACATCACCTGGTGCTGACATAGCTCAGCTTGACCAGATCCACACTGGACATACACCTACTTTATCTCCATTTTCCCAGACTTGTCATACTTCTACTCCATCTTCCCATTCACAAGCATCTCATTACAGTGCCTCGTCTCCTCATCTTTCTAGTACAGTTGCCCCTACCCCACCTACACATACTATATGTGCCCCATCTCCTAATCAATCCGCATGTCCAAATGTTGAGCCAGTTCCTTTCACACAGAATATTCAGTGGGGAACAAGAGACATAGATGGTCGAATTTGGATTAGATCTGCATCTGGGAACACGTAAGTAATATGTGTGTGTGTGTGTGTTTTTTTTGTCAGTATATTTATTTAAATTGATATCTATACTTTCAGGTTTTATCCTGACATCTTAACAAGAGGTGTCATCACAACAATTTTCAAGAAAAAATTTGAAGGTGCTTGGTCCAGTTGGGGAAAAGTTGACAACAATACCATTCAAATGTGGTTCGAGGAGTTCAAGGTAATATGTAACATTTTCTATCATATTTATTGATATCTTTTTAAAAACTGTGTGAATGTTATGTTAATTTGTTTACTTTCTTTGTTTAGGCAAATTTTAAGTGGTTGGACAATGATGAGCAAAATATTAAAAGGTCATTCGCCAGTAGGGGATCAACAGCCTTGAAAAATGCATTGTTTAAAGTGCGTAGCGGTGAGGACAAGGGTGTTTGGATTCCACCGGAGAAGCTACAACAATTAAGGGCTGAATGGGATAGTGAAGACTGGCAAGATAAAGCCAGAAAAAATAAACAAAATAGACTCTCCAAAGAAGGACTTAATGTACATAGTGGAGGGTCTATATCTGCACGAGAGCATGCCAAACGAATGGTGAGTAATTTCTCTCAAATATATAGTGATTTAAGTTTTTACTTCAATATTATTTAACTTTTTATTATTTTAGAAGGTGCAAATGAATAAAGAACCGACATGTTTTGAGTTGTATGAGCGGCTTCACCGGCCTAAAGGAAAGCCATCGCAGTGGTTCAACGACCAGCAAGGAAGAATTGCTGTATGTAATCACTACTCTTCTATTTTCATTTCTTTACAAATATTCATTTTGTTTTATCATTTTATTTTTTCAGGAAATGTATAGAACAAAAATAGCTGAGAGATCCACATCTCAGACCGATGAGGGTTCTAGCCAACACTCCACTCAACATTCAGACAATGTTGTTTATTTGGATGTGGTTGGCGGCATGAACAATAAAGGACGGATATATGGACTGGGATCTCAAGCACATAATGTATTGGCAGCAACTTCTTCTTCTAGGTCTTCCGCTTCTGATGAAGTCTCAGCAAGTTCCTCTTCTGTTATGAATGCAAAAATTGAGGCTTTATCTGCACGGCTCAAACAGAGTGAAGATGAAAATTTTATGTTAAAGCAGAAGATGGAGGAATGGGATCGGATGTTTCGACGCCTCATGATAGATGGTAGTATCAGAATGCCCTCCACGTCTCCACCTAGAGAAGAGAATAATAACAATGACCAAAATAATAATGCTGCTGATGGATCATGATAGTTTGTGTTATTATGACTTTGTGTTATGTATATTTGATTGGTGATATTTTTATGTAATGTCATGGGATTATTAAAACTTTTGTTGATATGTTTATGGATGATAACAGATTTGACATTATGTAATTTCTATCTGAAATGGTTGGTTTTTCTGGCTGTACTGTTGGTTTGGTTTCAGATTTTTAAAATTTTTTTTTTAATTTTTTTGCTTTTAGAGACGGATTTAGAGACGGAATATTCCGTCTCTAAAATAAGACGAATCTGGTCTCAGAGACGGAAATTTCCGTCTCCGAGACCAGAGACGGAATATTCCGTCTCCGAGATCAGAGACGGAATTTCCGTCTCCGAGACCAGAGACGGAATTTTCCGTCTCTGAATTCAGAGACGGAATTTTCCGTCTCTGCAGAGACGGAATATGTACAAAAATTAGAGACGGAATATTCCGTCTCTAATTAGAGACGGAATTTAAATTCCGTCTCTAAATTTTAGCGACCCGCTTTTTAGAGACGGATTTATTTCCGTCTCTGATTCCGTCTCTAACTCAGTTAGAGACGGAATTTTTCCTATTTAGAGACGGAAAAATTCCGTCTCTAAATAGAAATTTCCTAGTAGTGCTACCGTGGTGTTTGCTGCTGCTCTTGTTGTTCCAGGTGCTGATAAAGACAAAGAACCAGGAATACACGAAACCCCAATCATCTTCTCCAAAGAAAGCTGGTTCATTATTTTCATAGTGTCAAATGCAGTCGCTCTTTGCTTCTCTTCTGCAGCCATAATCCTTCTGCTCTCCATTGTTACTTCCAGTATTACAGAGAAAAAGCTCATCGAGTCGCTTCAGACGAGCTTGACGTTTGCATTCACAGCACTTTTTATATCTATAACAAGTATGGTGATAGCCTTCACAGCAGCCTCCTTCTTGATGTTTGATCACAAAACTGCTTGGGTTGCATATCTCATAGCTTCTCTTTCTTGTATTCCTGTGGTTTTGTTTCTTATGGTGCATTATAATCTTTGGGTTGATTTTATTCGATCTTACTATTGGTCTAGGAAGCTTTTCAAGTCAAGAAGGCCATAAAATTTACTAGCTTTTGTAGGGGGTGATCGAATTTGCATGAAGGGATTTTTCATGTTGGAAATTTTTTTAAGTATATTTGAGCTTTTTTTTTCTTTTCATTTTCATTGAATATAGAAAATAATAATATTGAATTTGGCCCTGAGACTGACCTAAACAAACAATCACCACTTATTCAGCTAAATTGATTCAAAGAATTACTAGGATTCCAGTTAAAGTTGTCAATTAAGGTTAGTTCATGTCTAATCTTAGTTAATTCTAAAGTTGAATAAGACTGGATTAAAAAATATTATAAAACAAAATAATCATTTTAATAACTTAATTTGATTAAAATTAGCCCTACAAGTTGATATTAAGAGTTGGCTTTAATTTTAATGGTTAGTCCTAAGTTTAAAGGGCGTCTTTAAAGTTGGATCTATTAATCACTTAAATTTTTATTTGTAGAACAATATATAAAAATTTCTTAAAACAAGAAATTAATATGAAGAGAGAGAAAAGCTCAATAATTTTTTATAATAAAATAATTAATTATTTCTTCAAATTTCTTTTATTTTCACTTAAATTATATATTTTTATAAATAAAATATAAAAATAGTTCAGCTTTAAGAACCTAGCCTCATTCAATCTATCCTATGTATATAGCGTTAAAGCTTAATAGGGTTGAGCCGAAGTCCTTTTCTAAAAAGAAAATGCTATTTCATAAACTTGACCTTATATATTTTTAGGGTTAATTATTTTGACAACTCATAATTTTCACTCATATCATTTCAAGTGAAAAATTCTTAACCCTTTATTTTCATTTTAAACATGCTGCAACAACAAAATCAAAGGTCCCACTTCATTTTTTTTTTCCTTTTCTTCTTCTTTGGAGATTATTTTCAATCCTTCTTTTTCATTCACGATAAATACAATATGCTGCCATCAAAGTTCATAAAAAATAATTTGCCGCTGTCAGTTTGGCGCCTCTGCACAAAAACAATATGCACAAAAATCGTAGCTAAGCTAAAGTAAATTAATCACCGTTGATTACTTTAATTCACCAAAAACTGAAACCTCTCAAAAGGGCAGATAGAACCGCAAGTATGAGCAAATGAAAGCTTGGAGGATCAAGATCATTTGAGAGCAGAAAAGGAAAAAAAAAAATTCTAAGGAAAGAGAAAGAAATGTATCAAAGGAAAACAACATTTTAAATGAAGCTGTAAGTTTTGATTTTGTTGTTGAGACATATTATTTATCATTGACGCGTTTAAAATAAAAATGAAAGTTTAGATATAAAAGGTATTGTAAATGCAAACGTCAATCTCATCTGCAGCGACCCAATGAGCACGCTCTTTCTCTCTGCCTATGCTGTTGAGGGTACTAGTTTTAGGAAAAAGCAGCTTCAATTGAGTCCCTGAAAATGAGATTGATAGTTGCATTTACAATACTTTTTATGTCTATAATAAGCATGGTGATAGCCTTCAAATTGTTGATCTTTGATCACAAAACAGCTTGGGTTGCATATCCTATTGCTTCTCTTAATTTCTTGTAGTCTTGTGGCTTTGTTTCTAATAGAGCACTATAATCTTTGGGTCAATTTTTTTTGTGGTAACTAAGGTATCTACCACTCAATTAGATGGAAACTAATCTTCTTTAGATCGAGAGTGCAATTGATAAAAATCTCTCTAAGTTAGCATTTTTAAGAATCAAACTTTTACTATTATTTAGAGTTCAAACAATTATTACTGAGTCAATTTTTTTTCATTATTACAAAAAATAATGGTTTAGTGATGGTTATAAAAATTTCCACTAAAATATAAAATGACAAGAATTTTTTAAATTATGGTTACTTAGCAATAATTTTTAGAAAAACTGTTGTTAAATAACTTTTTAACAACAATTTTTTGTAAATCATCGCTAAATATTATAAATTCTCACACATTTTTTTAAATTGTTATTTCTTAAAAGCAATTTTTGTAAATTTTTGTTATTTAGCAACAATTTTTTAAAATTCATTGCTAAATATTGTTATTTTTAATATGTTTTATAACATCATCAACTTTTTAGCGACAATTTCTTAAAAAATCTTGGCTAAAATTATTATTTTTTATGCAATTTTGTTTCTTTTTTTTATTTTTTTTCTTCATCATTTTTCTATAACTTTTTTTTTTACTCTATTTCTCCCTCAGTCTTCTAGCTTCTTTACTGATTGAGCTACTTCTTCCGTTGATTATTATTTCTCACACATTTTTTTAAATTGTTAGTTCTTAAAAGCAATTTTTGTAAATTTTTGTAATTTAGCAACAATTTTTTAAAATTCATTGCTAAATATTGTTATTTTTAATATGTTTTATAACATCATCAACTTTTTAGCGACAATTTCTTAAAAAATCTTCGCTAAAATTATTATTTTTCATGCAATTTTGCTTCTTTTTATTTTTATTTTTTTTCTTCGTCATTTTTCTATAACTTTTCTTTTTATTCTATTTCTCCCTCAGTCTTCTAGCTTCTTTACTGATTGAGCTACTTCTTCCATTGATGTCGATATTTATTTTTTATCAAAGTGCTTTACTTTGACTCATTCTTTCCCTATATATTGGTAAGTTTCTTTTTTGCAAGTAAATGTATTTTTGTATTTCATTTTTATTTATCTTTTCTTGTAAATTTTATGTATATCCAAGTTTTTTCTATATTTACAATAGCAATAGAGCTATAAAATTTTGCATTTGAGTTGGCTCAGAACTTGAGTAAATAAAACTCTATAAAACCAAGATTTTGAATATAAAAAGAAAAGAGATTTGTCGTAGTAATTGAAGAGAAAACAATTTTATTCGTAATATATCCAATACATAAAAAAATTTTGGTTTATTTTTGTAATAGCTATTCATGATTTTATAAATATTAGCTTACATTGAATAAATGATCTTTAATTATATTTAAATAAATATTTATTCTAGAACTTGCCATTGAATGTATGCTAATGGACTCAACAATGATTCTAAAATAATCTAAATTACAATTTAGCAACAATTTTACAACCATTGTTAAACCTTGATTTAACAATAAAATGTCCACAATTCTTAAAATCGTTGTTAGAACAATGATTATGTGATAATTTGTGCAATCGTTATTTAGATGTTTAACTACAATTGAAACAATCCCTAAAATTACTTAAAAATTGTCACTAAAATTATTTTTCTTATAGTATACTAGTGGCTTAGAAATCTTTTCAAGTCAAGAGAATATAAATTTTACTAGCTATTTAACTATTCTTTGGTAAATAAAAATAATTTGGTGAAAAAAATACTATAATTTGATAAATTATCCATTATAACATTAAATTACCAATTTTTTTTGTTACTTTTTAATACACTGCTCGGTTGGGATCAATTATATTTTTATTCTTTTTCTATTAATATCTTTTTTTCAAATGTGGTTCATAAATTTATTTATTTTTATAATAAAATAGATTCAGATTAATTTTATTTGAGATACTAACAAGTATTTTTTTTATAAATTTAAACTCTAAATTTTTTTAATTTTTGAAATCAAATTTATTTATAACTTAAAGTTTTGTGAATAAATTTATATATTTATATATTTTTAATTAAATCCCTGCACCCTTGAATTACCATTACTTTATCCCGACCTAACAAAAGGCGGGAAAATGTCGCAAGTGTGACTTGCCATTATCTATCAGCACACATTTATACGGAGAGAAAGGGTTGCCCGTGCAATTCACATGTTTTTTTTTTTTTTTTTTTTTTATATATTTGCCTCCAAATATCACGTGGTCAACACGTGATATCTTCTGCCTCCCACAAGGAAGTCGTTCGTTTATTTCAGATAAAATAATGAAAAGTAAAGTCACTTGAGCAAGCAAAGCAGTACACAACCTGAGCAAACATGTTCCGTTGGAGATTTTTCCTTTCCTTTTCCAACCATGAGATTCTTTTCTTGTTATCAGAGCAAATTCCAAAAGTCAGAAGCCTCACCTCACAATGGAAGCATCTCCCAATTACTTCCTTTTCTCCAAGACAAAATACTTATTCACTTTCACTTCCGCCACTCATAGCAGACCAACCCCAGACTCAAATGCAACCTTCTGGGTGAAAGTCTAGAAAGCAACCTTGAATTGGCGGTGTTGGGTGGGACTGTCCAGGGAATGGCGAGCTCGAGTGGCACGAAGGGCCTGCATGGCGTCCGACGGCGACGGATGACGGGGGGAATGGCGAGCTCGGGTGAGGGGATTGTGGTTGACAGTGAGATTGTTCCGTCATCTCTGGCTGTTATTGTGCCAATCCTCCGTGCCGCCAATGCAATTGAGGAGGAGAATCCCAGAGTTGCCTATCTTTGTGAGTCCTTGAATGATTTTCTTTATTAATTAATCACTGCATATTTTACATTAATTGGGTCTGGTTTATAACAATGCAAAGCACAAACATAATTCTGAGTTATTATGCAGCTAATCCAATGCATGGATGTGTCACGCTAGACTATACAGCGTACAGTACAAGCAATGTGAGACTAAAGAATATGTAGCAAGCCTAATTTTTTTCAATTAACTCTAACAAATACTATAATGCTTAGGGTTAAAACAGAAATATGATGAATGGAAAGGCTTGCACACTCGCGTATACACACATTGCGGAAGCCCCTCATTTCTTTTATTCATTACTTTGAAAACAGAATATAACGATAAGATAAACTTCTAAAGAAAATGATAAGGAATAACTGCAAGACTTTTTCTAAACAATAATAAATTCCCAATTCTTGAGGAGCCCCGCTTAATTCATAAGAGTATACTAAGAATAGTTGATAGATTTCTCATCACTTCCCCTTAAGTTGAAAACTATACAAGTTTCATCTTGTTATAATTAAACCTTCTCTGAAGAGAAAGCAAAGAATGACAACTAAGTAAAAGAAAAGATAAAGTACATTCTCTGCCCCTTAAGTTGAGGTGAATTTTAATTTTGTGCCAAAAGTTTTATTTGGTTCAACTTAGTACTACATTGTTCTAAAATCTTGCAATGTTTTTCTAAAAACTGAGTGACAGAAAATGCTTATTTGGATGTAAGTGGTCCGCCAAACCCCTAGGTGGCAAACAATAAATGTTTGTTCACACAAGCTGAAGTAGGTAGTGAGGAGAGATTCATGCACTGATGCCCCACTGATGTGTGGCCTACTGGAAGACTGCCAAACAATGGGGTCTAGCTGGCATGACGATGTGGTGGTTGCCTTACTTTTTTGGTTTGGGCTTTAAAGATAGAGGATCTAAACTAGGGCGAGGAATGAAGTGTTTAGCTGGTGTGCGGTGTGTAGTCAAGAATCCAGCATCAGTCTTCAAGTTTTTGGTTTTCTGGCAAACTCTATAGCTTATCGTGGGGTTATTCAGTCACTTCCAACCTAAGAAATGCAAGAAACAAGTTTGGCTTTGTGAGTTCGAGATCACGGCAAGATTTTATTGGCTTTTGGTGTTTTCAGTAAATGCAGACACCAAATTTTGAAAGATTGGTTTGTTGGGAGTTCGACTAAATTACCCAAATTATTTGATTACAATTCATAAATCCAAATGATAATTACGTTATTATTAAATAAAAAAAATTTAATTCTTCTCTATCATCTTGTGTCAATAAGATAATTCCATTGCCTTCCCTCACATGTTTTCTTTTTGAAGAGATTTCTCTGTAGTTTATGCAGAGATATTAGATAGGCTTTTTGCATTCTTTATTTTTAATGTTCTTTTGGTTTTTGTTGTTTTCTTTAGGAGGTTATCTTTTCGTCCTTTGAAATCTTTTTTTCTAATAAAGTTTCTGATCTGTTGCTATAGAAAAAATTATTATACTCATTAGTCATAAATTACACTTGGGGCCTTCTATTGTACCCATCTTCAAAGATACAAACTCAAGTGAATAGTCGATTGTTGTGACGCAACAATCAACATTTTCTCTCCAACTTCTCAAAGTCTAGGCTACAGTCATCTGATGTGACACAGTAGTTGTTTGTTGTTCCCTGATTATAGTATTTCACTCAAAACTGTAGCCTTTTTCACACTTAACTGATCCCAAGAGCAATATCCATTCCTTGCATTGATAATTATACAGATAATGTTTGTAAATAAACATGTGCTTGTTATTGTGCTGTGAAATTTGAATACAAGCTAAATGTTCCTGATAAAAAATTGTCACCTGAGTGATTTTGTTAAATGTGGTTTCAACACATAAAGGATACATTCACTTTAAACAAAGATCTTGTGCATCATTTTGGTTTAATGCTTTTTGACCTATTGATGCACTAAATTGATTCTGGCCATCATAATCCTGGCATGCCGCCAAAGAATTGCCATAAGCCAAAGAGTCAATCAACATAGTCCTTAATAACAACTTGTCACAAAATTTGTGAGATGATATCTTACTTGGAGAATTGCAGTGTTTGAAGCTTGAGTGGCCATCCAAGTAGTAGATGCATGCACCTTACTATTAGCAACATTATCGGGCGACTAAGTATTGTCTCATTTTAACTTTCATTAACCAATAGTATGTGAATGATTAACATAAAAGAGAATTGATGAAACACGAAATTATTCATTGAGTGAACCTAGTTCTTATTGTTGAATTTGAAGGTTGGTTCTTATCAGCAAATTAATGGTTGTTCTTGTTAATCTGCACAACGAGAAAAATAATCAGAGTGAGTAGATTAAAAAAATCTTGTATAATGCATTGAAGAAGATCAACATTGAACACACTGTCTTTTCTATGAAGAAGAACTGCTATAATTGTTAAATTTTTGTGAATCATTAACCCTTAGATTTGGACATGTGTGAATGTTATGTTCATTGCATCTACAATTAGAACATGACTAACTCTTCTGACTGATTAACTAAACTGCCAGGAGTGCTATTTGTGACCCCACTATTGGAAGTGTTATTTCTTCAATCTCGTGGTTATTCTTGATATTTCATTCCTAGTCTTAGAAAAGTCTTTATAGCATTTTCGGCAGCCAAAAATGACATTATATTGTAATTTGAGCTTGGTGCCCGTAAGGCAACATAAACATTTTATGTCTACCTTGTTCCTCGTCAATAGTTCCAAAATCTCTGCACTTGGCAGTTTTTGTCCTTCTTCTCCATGTTGGACTTACAAGAAGTGTCTCGATATGCACATATTTCATAACACATAACATGAGCAAATGGAACACCATGTGACTCAAACATGTGATGGTAGCATTTGAAAATTTTGACATTCTTATCGTACATCACTTTGTAATCATGGCTAGGCCTGCAGAATTTGCTTAACTTATATAACATAATAGTTGCCATCATATGATGTGAAGTAACAATATGTAGCAATTTTCTCTAACTGTTAATTGAACTCTTCAAAAATTTCTCAGTGTACACATTTGTAGCTCCACATTCTATGGATGGCAAAAGCAAAAATAGTAATTGGTTCACCATACATAGAGTCAAAATCTGCAATTAGCATCTTGTTGTAATACTCCTTCAGTGCCAGCTCAAAGTGGTGCAAGAATTTAACTGTGTTGAGAGTTTACATGTAATTAGCTGAAAATATAGTTGACTAATCCTAGATTTTTGGGATTCAATTGGGTAGGAGAAAATCTCTCATATTCCTTCCTTTTTCTCCTAGTTTTTAGGCTAGCCTAGGTGTATATATACTTGTACCCCGAATTTTGAAAATCAACGAAGGGAGCATTTGTTCCAGAACTCTTTGTTTATGGTATCAGTGCCTGGTTTTGCCATGGTTGAATCCGACTCCCTCTAAGAGGATGTTGAAACCAGCTCGCTTGTCAGCCCTCAATCCAGCCTTCTTTTGAGAATCATTCTCTCTATATCACCCAACATAAACTCAATGGAGCCAACATCAGAGAGTGGTTCCTTTTTCTCCCTCATCTTTAAAGGAAAAGGAAAAGCTAGTATGTTACAGGCGATATTCCCATGCCTACCCTAACAAACCCTAAGTTCAGCACATGAGATGCTGAAAACTCAATTGTCATGACATGGATAATTAATTTCATGGAGCCTAGAATAGGGTGAACCTATCTTTTCTACAAAATTGCCAAAGATATATGTGATGCAATCAAGAAAATTTATTCGGACATGGAAAATACCTCACAATGTTTTGAGGTTAGATAAAAAATTCGAGAGATGAAACGAGGAGGCAAATATCTTAAGGAAAATCATGAGAGAAAATTGATTTGATGAAATGATTGCTTTGAAAAAGAATGGGACATAGGAGATAGTCAATTTGCTAGGGGAAAAGAAAATAATGGCCTATAGGGTTGTAAATGGTGTTTACAGTTAAGTGTAGAGCTGATGAGAGTATAGAAAGATACAAAGCACATCTAGTGACAAAGGATTTATCCAAATACACGGTTGGGAGACTTTTTCTCTAGTTGCAAAGATTAATTCAATATGTGTTTTACTTTCCTCAACTGATAATTTTGAATAGCCTTTATACTAGGTAGATATGAAAAATATTTTCTTGAATGGGGATTTGGAAGAGAAATTCTTTATGAGTGAATCTCTAGGCTTTGGAAAAAGCCTTGGTGAAGGAAAAGTTTGTAGATAAAAAAAATCTCTTTATGGCCTTAAACAACCTAGGGCATGGCTTGAGCGACTTGGAAAGGTTGTAAAAGTCTTGGTTATACTCAGTAAGGTAGATCACACTGTTTTGTAAGCACTCTAACGAGGGAAAAATTGTTATTTTGATTGTAAATGTTGATGACATAATATTATCAGGTGATGATCATGATGAACTCAAGAGCCTCAAGAAATCCCTTGCTTCCAACTTTGAGATAAAGGAGTTAGGAGCCTTAAGATATTGTTTTGAGATGGAGTTTGCTAGCTCCAAAAAGGCATATTTGTGTCTCAACGAAAATATATGTTAGACCTTCTTAAGGAAACAAGTCTTCTCAGGTGTAAGACAAACAGAGACTCCAATTGAACCCAATCTAAAGTTTGAACTTGCTAGACGTGAATATGTGAAGAATAGGGAGCAATTTCAAAGGATGTTTGGCAAACTGATCAATTTCTCATATACCAGCCCAGATAAGCTAGTTTATGTACTTTCCTAGTTTAGAACACTTTAAGGTGGTGAACTGAATCCTAAAGTATTTAAATGTGTCGCATATTGTGAATAAAATATGTGATTATCCTATCCCTGGTTTTTTGGGTTATTTTATCTTTATTGCATATCTTTTTTTTTCTGGCTGTATTATTGGGATTAGGGAAATTTATTTTCCCTGATATCTTTTATGTTTCATTTTCTGTTAAGGAGAGCTATACCGGATTGTTATCCCTTTTGTTTTGGGATTGTGATTGATTGCTTTGTTGTCAATCCTCTCCTATATATTTCTCTATGTATTTTAGAAATAATATAAGTCAGATAAGTTTCTTTCTTTTTTTTCACATGGTATTAGAGCCTCCTTTCTGACCTCCATGATAGACTTTAGGTTTTATTTTCTTGGAACAACCATGACTGGCACCAAAGGGTGTGATGACTTGGAAGCCTCCCCTTCCTTGCAGTTTTCCCCAAGTATGGTTGCCATCCAAACATACTCTGATAATGTTTCTCTGCAAATCACATATCTTGAACTTACCAAAAAAAATTATCTTTGTCTCAATCTGTGGAGATGATTATACGAGAAAAAGGAAGATATGGATACTTGGATGGATCAATAACAAAACCACCAAAATCCGATTCCTGACCTAGGATGCCTAAAACTCCATAGTCATGGCCTGACTGATTAACTCTATGGAGGAGAAGATAAGTGAAAGTTTTATGTGTTATAGAACTGTTAAAGATATGTGGTAAGTTGCAAAACAATAGTATTGAGACCTTGAAAACTCATCACAACTATTTGAATTGAGGAACTGAGCTAGGAATCTAACCTAATCAGATATGGATGTCACTAATTATTTTAATACTCTTTCAAAATTATGACAAGAAGTTGATCTTTTTAATGATGGCCATTGGTTATACTCAAATTGCTCTTAAAACTATCATAAACTAATTTATAAGGAGAGAATTTATGATTTTCTTTTAGGACTAAACAAAGACTTTGATGAGGTCCAAGGATGCCTTCTAGGTCAAAAAACTTACCAAATATAGAAGACATCTTTGCAGAAGTACGTAGAGAAGATACTCGAAGAAGGGTGGTGCTGGGAACCATGAAAACAACAACTGAGATAGCCTTTGTAACCCGTGGAGTTTAGAATTCAAGGAACCAAAAAAGAGATAAATGGTGTGATCATTGCCAAAAATCTAACCACATAAGGGATGGATGCTAGAAACTACATGGAAAACCAAATAATTGGAAGAATGGTAGGAATGATGGAAAGAGCTTTCAAGCTACTATTGACTCACCTTAAAAAATAGGTGAGACTAACCTCTCCTTTAGCCAAGAGCAAATGGATCAGCTGCAGCATATCCTAACCTCACAGCTAGCTAACATGAATGTTTTTGCTGGCCAAAACCAACCATCACTTTCAATCTCAGGTTCCTCTCTTCTTGCCCACAAAGGTACCTTCATAATTGCCTTTAATTATAATTTTGTGACGATAGAGCCATAGGTCATAGACTCTGAGGCAATAAACCATATGACAGAGTCTGCAAACCTGTTTTACTCTTATAAACCAAGTCCTAGTTATCTAAAAGTTAAGATAGTAGATGGATCATTTGCAACAGTTGCTGGTATTGGTACTCTTCACATTGGGCCTCAAATTATTCTTAAAGATACTCTTCATGTTCCAAAACTATCTTGCAATTTATTATCTATAAGTAAGATTACTAAAAATTAAATTGTACCGTCCAATTCTCACATTCTAATTTGTTGGTGCGCGATATTGGTGGGATAAAACTTTGGACTTGATGGTTTTATTCAGCTGATGGTCTTGCTATTATTTTAGAAAGTCTTGTTTTTTGAATTTACGTATCTTTATGTTTATCGTTATCTTTCTTAGTGTTTTACCCTTATCCCGTGTTCAGTGGAATTCTAGATTAAAATTGTTATATGCTTTATATATATGTATATAGTGGCTGATGGAATTATTCAGTAAGAGTAGAAAGCCTCTGTTTTTTCAATTTTTACATGGTATCAAAGCCGAAACTGGTCTAGGTCTAAAACTATGATCTTGTTTGACTCTATGGATCTGCTGAACGTGAGCTCTATGGACACTGCTTTTGAGTCGACCACTTCGGCTTAGCCAAATGCGACATCCACTGGTTCTGTCTCCTCCATGAGTGCTGACAACCCTTCACTAATGATTACAGGCCATCAGCTTAATGGGAGCAATTGTCTCTAATGGTCCTAGAGTGCGCTCATGTTTATCAAAGGAAGACAGAAAGAGAAATACTTTACAGGAGTAGAGGCAAAACCATGTGAGGTAGGCCCATAGCATGAGACTTGGCTTTTGGAGAACAATATGGTGATGTTATGGCTTGTGAACTCAATGACTCTGGAGATTGGAGAGACTTATCTGCTGGCTGACATTGCAAAGGAGATTTGAGATGCAATAAAGGAGACCTACTCCTCCCTAAAACAACAGTAGCTCTGTTTCAAATCAAAAGCCTCCTTATAGAGCTGAAACAAGGGGAGATAGGTGTAACAGTACTACAATTCTCTGATAAAATATTGGCAGCAATTAGATGTAAATGAATCCCACCAATAGAACTGTGGTGCAAATGTTGCGTTGTACGGAAAGATTGTTGAAAGGGAGAGAGTTTATGATTTTCTTCTAGGCCTCCAACTTGTATTTGAAGAAATGAGAGGAAGAATTATGGGAATCCGTCCTCTTCCCACTCGAAGGAGGTGTTTAATGCTGTTAAATGGGAGGCAAGTAGAAAGCAATTAATTCTTGGAGTTCCACATACCCAACCTGTGTAAGAATCTTTAGCTTTGGCTTCCAAAGGAGGTTTAGTACTTGATCAGAAAGGGAAGAAAGGAAATATATTGTGTGAACACTGTCAAAAAAGTGGTCACACCAAGGAGGTGTGCTGAAAAATTCATGGTAAGCCAGCAAATTGGAAACCAAAGCCCAGAATCGATAACAGAGGATATATGGTGGTTGGAGAAGAGAAGATACAACCTGAAAATATGACCTTTAGCAAGGAAGAGATGGATCTTTTAAAAAGGATAATTGAAAAGCATAATAATCAGCCTACTGATAAAATTGTTGGAACTGGTACCATAGCACAATACGGTAAGTTCTTTATGGCTCTTAATACTCAATTCATAAAGCAAACACCTAAATTGTTGATTCAAGGGCAATAGACCATATGTCTGGTAATGCTTCATTACTCAATAACTTTAGACTTTGCCATGAGAATTTGAATATGAAAATAGCTGATGGGACAATCACAAAAGTGTGTGGGTTTGGTTCTGTTATAATTTCATACACCTTAGTATTGAAGGATGTTTTATTTGTCCTTAAATTCATCTGTAATTTGCTATCCATCAGTAAACTAGCAAGGGATCAAAGATATATTACTAATTTCTCTATTGATGGTTGTATTTTTCAAAATTTAGAGTTGAGAAAGACGATTGGCAATACTAAAGAAAGTGTTGGACTGTACTAAAATGGACTTGAGCAGACAGCAACTAAGGCCAATTTTACATGTATTTTTGTTGATGACAAATTAATGTTATGGCATTTTAGATTAGGCCATCTCAATTTTCGTTATAGACAACAAATATTCCCAAATTTGATCAATAAAAAGTATCTTTCTTTTCAACGTGAGTTTTGTCAACTTTCCAATAATGCCAAACAATCTTATCCTGCACATAATTACAAACCAACTCAACCATTTACCATTATACATAGTGATATTTGGCGACCCTCTCGTGTGAAAACAATAAATAGTGCAAGATGGTTTGTAACATTTATAGATGATCACACTCGTCTCACCTTAGTCTTTCTCCTAAAAGAGAAATCAAAAGTTACAAATATCTTTAAACACTTCCATATCCTGATCCAAAATCAATTCAAAGACAATATCAAAATTTTTCGAACAGACAATGCCAAGGATTACTTTAATTCCTCGTTTGAATAGTACTTAAATAATCATGGGATAATACTCCAAAGCTAATGTGTAAACAACCCCCAACAAAATGGTATAGCTGAGAGGAAAAATGAGGTTGTTAGAGCCATAATGCTTATATCTAATGTCCCACACTTTTATTGGGGGGGGGGGAGTTTTCTTCACAGCAGCTTATCTAATAAATTGAATGCCATCCAAATCTATAAACTTTCAGACACTTTTACATAAACTTATAGACACATACCCTAACACTCAACTTGTGACTACCATTCCACAAAAAATATTTAGATGTACTACGTTTGCACACAATGATCACGGAGAAAAACTTGACCCACGTGCCATTAAGTGCATTTTCTTAAGATATTCTCCTACACAAAAGGGTTACAAGTGCTATTCTCCTAACATGAAACGGTTTTTGTCACTATGAATACCACCTTTTTTTTAAAATCAACCTTTTTATCTCAAAACACCCATTCTGAGGGAGAAATCAAGTGATGAAAAATGATTGTTTTTACATAACAGCAATCAATCTGCCCCTGCACTGGAACCTGCCCCTGCACCTGAAACCAAACCTGAAACCGCACCAAACAACACTCAAAACAACGATTCTTTGGCCCAAAACTCCGCACCCAAGTGGACCATTCAAATGCCAACCAGAACAAGGAAATTCCGGTGTATTCCAGGAGAAAAAAGAAAGAGTTGGAGGTGACGCAGCAACAATGCAGTGAAAAAACATGCATTATTCCTAAACACAGCCAAGAAGCTTCCCTTACTCCAAATTTTGAGGAGTTGGACATGCCAATTGCATTACGGAAAGGGATAAGGACTTGTACCTAATATCCTATTAGTCACTTCATTTCATATGAAAGATTATCACCCACCATGCAGGTTTTTGTGACTAATGTATCAGTTGAGACTGAGAATTTTTCTAAAGCAGTAACGGAACCAAAACGGAGAAGGGCTATCCAAGAAGAATTGGAGGCATTAAAAAAGAATAAATTTGGAAGATAACTGAACTTCTTCCTGGTAAGACCAAAGTGGGTTGTAAGTGGACATTTACCATTAAGTACAATCCAGATGGTAGCATAAGCCGACACAAGGCTCGATTGGTTGCAAAAGGGTTCACTTAAACTTATGGCACTGATTATCAGGAAACATTTGCACTAGTTACAAAGTTTAACACCATAAAAGTATTTATTTTCCTTGCAGCAAATTTGGACGGGCCTTTGCATCAGCTAGACATAAAGAATGCTTTCTTGAATAGGGATCTAGTGGAGGAAGTGTATATGGAAATCTCACCAGGAGTTGAGACAAATAGTAGTTCAACCAAAGTATGTAGACTCTACAAATCTCTTTATGGGTTGAAGCAGTCCCCTAGAGCGTAGTTTGAGAGATTTACAAATATAATAAAACAACATGGTTATGTGTAGTGTCAGACAGATCACACTCTGTTTGTCAAGCATGGTTCTAGAGGTAAATTATCCATTTTGATTGTCTATGTTGATGATATAGTGATAACAGGTGATGACAATGATGAGATACAATGCTTGAAAGGATTATTAGCTGTTGAATTTGATGTGAAGGATTTAGGGAGTTTGAGATACTTCTTAGAGATGGAGATTGCAAGGTCAAGCAAAGAAATCACAATATTTCAGAGAAAATACATTAGACTTATTGAAGGAGACTAGTATGATGGGGTTCAAACTAGCAAGTACACCTATGAAAACTTCCTAAAAGCTAAACTTGAAACAAGAAAGAACATCAGTTGATATTGGAAGATACCAAAGGTTAGTAAGTAAACTAATATATCTCTTTCATACTTGGCTTGACATCAGCTTTCCAATCAGTGTTGCTAGTCAGTTCATGAGCAAGCCAAATGAGGAGTATATGGACGTAGTGTATAGGATTCTGAGATACCTTAAGATGACACTTGGTAAAGGTTTATTTTTTCATAAGGGAACATCAAGGGGTGTTGAAGTATTCACTAATACCAATTGGGCAAGGTCTATCACTAATCGAAGGTCCACAACAAGATACTGTACTTTCGTTTGGGGTAACCTTGTTACTTGGAGAAGTAAGAAGCGACCTCTAGTTGTCAGAAGGAGTGCAAAGGCTGAGTACCATGCTCTAACTCTGTGAGTTTGTGAAGTAATTTGGATAAAACGTTTGCTAGCAGAATTGAAAAAAGACATTCAATTTCCTATCAAGGTGTGATGTGACAATATGACGACAATAAGGATTGCTAACAATCCAATTCATCATGACAGGACCGAGCATGTAGAGATAGATCACTATTTTATAAAGAAAAAAATTGAATCTGGATTGATTGATATTTCTTACATTTCTACTAGCTCTTAAGTTGCTGATTTATTGACTAAAGCTCTCTCAAGAGCTAAGTTTGAGGAACTCAGTGACAAATTGGGCATGCTGAATATCTACTCCCTTGCTTGAGGGGGAGTGTTGGTGTGCAATATTGGTGGGCTGAAGCTTTGGGCTTGATGGTTTTATCCAGCTGATAGTCTTGCTATTGTTTTAGAAAGTTTTGTTTTTTGAATTTATGTATCTTTATGTTTATCGTTATCTTTCCTTCACGTGCCTTTAATTCCACCGGAAAGAAATTGTTCATTACCTTCATTGATGATCACACACGGATTACTTGAATTTATCTTCTAAAGAAAAAAGTGAGGTTGAACAAATTTTCAAACACTTCTACTCAATGATTAATAATCAGTACAATGCTAAAATCTAAATTTTTCGCATAGATAATGGAAGAAAATACTTTAACTCTATCGTTGAAACATATATTTTGAATTATGGAATTATTCATCAAAATTCTTGTGTGGATATCTCTCAACAAAATGGGGTGGCAGAAAGAAAAAACAAAATCTTCTTGAGGTAACTCGATCTATTATGATTGCTAATAATATTCTTAAATTTTTTGGAGAGGTGTTATTCTCACTTCTTGTTACCTCATAAACAGGCTGCCTACCTGTGTCCTTAAATATAAAACCCTTGTCCAAATATTCTTACAATTCTATCCTGAGACCAGACTCATAGGTTCCTTATCTCTTGAGGTTTTTGGTTGTAAAGCCTTTTGTGCACGTGCATAACCATAATAAGTTAGAGTCTCGGGCTATTTCTTGGATACTCTTGCCACCCAACGAGGCTATAAATGCTATTCTCTAGAAAAATACAAGCATTTTGTTTCTATGGATGTTACTTTTTTCTTTTTGAAAGGAGGCCTATGACCCAAAAAATTTGCTTCAAGGGGATTGATTATGAAGCTCCTTGGTAAATTAACCAAAAAATGAATCCTAGACCTATTTTTGAGACCTTGGATCCTTACGAAAAAATATCTGAACCTAACATGTCTTTTGAAACACTTGGTTTGCTACCCAATCTTGCAACAGAATCGAAATAGACACTAGGATCAGAACAGTCCATACTTTGGAATTGACCCTTCACCCATTCCTCCTACTCATGGTAATTCCATTAAGGAAGCATAAAATGAAACCACTGGCCAAAATAAGAAGGATAAATCGGAAGAAGAACTCTCAAAGTAGTAGAAGAAGCTGTAAACTCTTGTACTCAATATCCTATCTTTAATTGTCTCTTTTGATCATTTTTTTTTCAAATCTCTGAGTTTTTATTATGAATGTGTGAAAAAAAATCCCGAGAAATATTCAAGAAGGATGGAGTATTCTTGAATGGAAAGGCAGTCATAAAGGAAATACAAGCTCTTGAAAAAAAACCAAACACGAACTCTTGTCCAGAAACCATTGGATACAATTTTTGTTGGATGCAAATGGGTTTATACTATGAAATATAGATCTAATGGGATTGTAGAAAAATACAAGCTAGGATTTGTTGCTAAGGGCTACACTCAAACCTATAGATTTGACTATAATGAGTCATTTGCACTGGTTGCTAAGCTTAATACAGTAAGAGTGGTTCTCTCCATTGCTGCCAACCTTGACTGGGAGTTGCAAAAACTTGATATAAAAAATGCTTTTTCTTCATGGTGATCTAGAAGAGGAAATTTACATAGATCTCCCACTTGGATTTGATCAAGACCAGAAAAAAGGGACAGTTTGCAAGTTAAACAAAGCCCTATATGGGTTAAAACAATCTCCAAGAGCTTGGTTTTGAAGATTCACAAGGGCCATTCTAAACCAAGGGTATAAACAGGCACACACTGATGATAGATATAAAGATGGTAAGAGTACAATTCTTATAGTTTATGTAAATGATATAATCTTCACTGGGGATGATACTTTGGAAATTTCTAAATTTAAAACTAGATTGGCAGCTGAGTTTGAGGTAAAAGCTCTCGGTCGTTTATACTAATTTTTAAGAATAGAGATTGCTAGAAATAAAAAAAGGATATCACTTACTCAAAGGAAGTGTGTATTGGATTTATTAAAAGAAACTGTGATGTTTGATTGTAGACCAGCTGATACATCCATGGATTCCAAGATTAAGATTAGTGGTAATAAGGAAGGAACACCAGTTGACACGGGGAGATACCAACGCTTAGTGGAGAAACTTATTTATTTCTCTCACACTAGGCCAGATATTGTATTTGTAGTAAGTGTAGTAAGTTAATATATGCATGCTCCCTGTGAAGAGCATATAGAGACTGTCCTTTGGATTTTGAGATGTTTTAAAGGATCCCAGGAAAAGGATTGCTCTTTGGTAAAAATTATTTCAGGAACATTGAGGGATACACAAATGTTGACTGGGCTGGTTTCTCTGAAGATAAAAGATTTTTTTCTGAATATTGCACCTTTGTTTTTAGTAATCTAGTTACTTGGAGAAGCAAGAAACAATTTATTATGGCTAGGAGCAGTGCTGAAACTGAGTTAAGGGCTATTGCACTTGGCACATGAAATGTTGTGGGTAAAATTATCTCACAAAATCTAGTCTATCATGATAGAACAAAACATGTTGAAGTGGATAGATATTTTATCAACGAAAAAAATTAAGGAAGGGACTTTTTGCATAACTTATACCTCAACAGGAGAACAAGCCGTTGATATCTTAACAAATGCTCTGCCAAGAAGAATTTTGGAACATCTGAAAAACAAGTTGGGCTAGTTTAACTTGGGGAGCCCAACTTGAGGGGGTGTCGCAAATTGTGAATAAATTTTTTGATTATCCTATCTCTGGTTTTTTGGTTATTTTATCTTTATTGCATATCTTTTATTTCATTTTTTCCCGACTGTATTATCACGATTAGGGGAATTTATTTTTCTTTATATCTTTTATGTTTCCTTTTTTGTTAGGGAAAGTTATCCCAAATTGTTATCCCTTTTGTTTCAGGATTGAGATTGATTGCCTTGCTGTCAATCCTCTCCTATATATTTCTGATGGAATTCTACCAGGAATGGATGGATACTAAGGAAAACAGTATATTAGTAATATCTTTAAATGAAAGATAGGAATTCTCAAAGGGAGGGATTTCTCAGTATGATAATAAAATAGCTCTAATAAGCAGCAAGAAAAAAAGAAAGAAAAGGATAACCCAGAGATGCACAACAATTCCCAAAGCTGACGCTAAGCAGTTAGCAGCCCCACTACCTCATCTTAGTAATTCCATACCATCCTCATACTGCCTCCCTCCTATTTATTCCTCTCTTTCCCTCACAGAATCATCATTGCCTGTCTCTTCTCCATTACCGCATTTTCTCCCCTGTAACTAACTCTTCTAATTCCACGTGCTTTATTTTTCCTCTCATACACCAATAAGGGCCTGGGCTCCACTACCATGGGCTTCCTTCTCTATTGCAAGCCTTTCTCTCCCTATGGGTCTGCCCCCTTCTTGTATAAGTATTAATAATAGGGGGTAGTAGCTAGTCTCCATCAATACCCTCTCCTATAGTAGCCACCTTGTCCTCAAGGTGAAAAGTTGGAAACTAGTGCTGAATGGTCTCCACTTCCTCCCAGGTGCTATCACATTTAGGCAGGCTTTTCTATTTAATCAAGACTTCTTTCTTACCATTAGTTAGAACTCTGATCTACTTGATTTCTTCAGGTTCCACCATTAGTTCTAAATCTTCAGATAGAAATTGGGGAAGAGACTGTATTGGCACTGTTGGATGAAGTGCTTTCTTTAGCTGGGAGATGTGAAAACTGGATGTACCTTAGCTGTCTTGGGTAGATCTAGTTTATATGCGACTTGACCTTGCTTTTCTTGAATTTGATATGACCTATAAAATCTGGGAGCTAGTTTCTCATTCTTTCTTTTGGCCAGAGACCTCATCTTGTAAGGTCTTAGTTTTATATACAACCATTCTCCTATTTTCAGGGTGACCTCAATCCTCTTCTTATCAGCAGCCAACTTCATTTCTTCCTGAACTTTTGCTAGATGCTGTTTGAGTTTGTCCAAAGTCATGATTTTTACTCTTAGGTGTTCGTTCACCTACTCTACTGAAGATTTATCATTAGTGAACCTTAATATGGTTGGCGGGTCCTGTTCAAATAGGGCTTTGAAAGGTATTATGCCAATTGACCTGTTGAATAAGCTGTTATACCATAACTTAGCCCATGATACCTACTTTGCCCACTGTTTGGGTTTGTCCCCAATAAAACATCTCAAGTATGTCTCTAGGCTACGATTTACTACCTCCGTTTGTTCGTCTATTTGGGGGTGATCTCTAGAGCTGCATTGAATTTTGGTCCCTGATAGCTTAAACATCTCCCTCCAGAATAAGCTAATAAAAATCCTGTCCTTGTCTGACACAATTGACTTCGGAAGACCATGTAATCGTACCACCTCTCGCATAAATAATTCTGCTACTTCTTTGGTTGTGAATGGATGGGATAACAGCAGGAAACTGGGATATTTGGTTAGCCGATCTACTACAACCAGGATGGTGTTGCTCACTTGGGATTTGGGCAGTCCCGTTATGAAGTCCATGCTAATTTCTTCCCATACTTGTTGTGGAATAGAAGAGGTTGAAGCAAGCCAACAGAACTTCTGGCTAAATACTTGTTTTTGTTGCATACTTCACATGCAGCCATGTATTTTTGGATATCTCTCTTCATTCCATCCCAATATACCACTCCAGATATCCTTTTATATGTTCTAAAATACCCAGAATGGCCCTCCATTGGGGTGACATGAAATTCCTGGATAAGTAAGGGAATTCTGGCCGATTCAGCCTTTCTTAAAAATACAAAAGGCCAGACCACAAACTGTATCCTGTTGCATGTTACTGTCCAGATAGTATTTGCTGTATAATTTGAGTGATCTTTTCATCTTTCTGTACTTCATTCACCCAGCTTTCTAGTTCCCCGGATTGCCAAATAGAAAAAGCATTACACTCTATATCCACCCTCTCCTTGATAAGGCATCTGCAGTCTTGTTTTCCTTTCTTGGCTTATACTGAATTTCAAAGTTGAACCCCAATAGTTTTGAAACCCATTTTTACTGCTCGGTACCCATTGTCCTTTGTTCCAATAAGAATTTCAGACTTTTTTAATCGGTTTTGATTATAAAGTGGTGGCCCATGAGATAATGCCTCTATTTTTGTATTGCAAAAACAATTGCCATGAGTTCCTTCTCATAAACTGAAATGTGCTGAGCCTTGGGAGAGAGTGCCTGACTGCAATAGACCTTTGTTTTTGCATGAGGACAGCCCATACACTCTTCCCAGATGCATCTGTTTCTAGCTCGAAAGGTATAGAAAAATTAGGTAGAGCAAGTACTAGTACAGAAACCATAACTTATTTAAACTATTGAAATGCTGTGTGAGCCTCTTCACTCCATGTAAAAGCATATTTTTTTAATAAATTAGTGAGTGGTGCAGTTATTTTTCCATACTCTCTCACGAATTTTCTGTAGTAGCCTGTGAGACCAAAAAAACCTCGTAAGGACTTTAAATCCCGGGAATGGGCCACTCAACCATGCTTCTAATTTTCTCAAGATCAGCTTGAATACCTTCTTGAGATATTATGTGCCCCAAGTATTCTATCTGCGATTGTGCAAACAAACACTTTTTCTGATTAACTACTAACCCATTCTATTGCAATATTACTAAGGCACTCTTTAAATGAGACAAATGAGAGGTGATGTCAGGGCTATAGACCAAGATATCATTGAAGAAAACCAAAATAAATTTCCAAAGGTACTCTTTAAAGACTTTAAGGGACTGAAAAGTGGATGGGGCATTTGTAAGTCCAAAAGGCATTACTATAAACTCGTAGTGCCCTTCATGCGTTTGGAAAGCCGTCTTGTGTTTATCTCCTGGTCTCATACGTATCTAGTGATATCCAGATTTCAGATCTAGCTTGATAAAGACTGCTGCTCCCTCTGACTCATCTAGGAGCTCATCAATGGCGGGTATAGGAAATTTGTCTGGTATTGTCACTTTATTCAAATTTCGGGAGTCCATGCAGAATCTCTAATTGCCATCTTTTTTCTTAACCAGCAATACAGGGCTTGAAAATGGGTTGGTACTGGGTCTTATAATTCCAGCCATAAGCATCTCTCTCACCAATTGTTCGATCTCATTCTTTTGAAAATGAGAATAATGGTAAGGTCTAATGTTTAGAGGTGAACACCCTTCCTTCAGTTCTATGATATGGTTGTGGGATCTAAGTGGCGGCAACCCTGTCGGTGGAACAAAAATTTCCTCAAATTCTCATAGCAGATCCTCCACTTCTCTGTTCTGTCCGTGTTCCTTCTGTACTGACAATTCCCTAAATTCAACTAGATACCTTAGTTCGGATTTTTTGAGTGAACTCATCATCGCCTTTAATGATATCAGAGTTTTGGAAAGGGAGGGGTCCCCCTGAAGTTGCACCTTCTTCTCCTTATGGTTGAATTTCATACTCAGTTTCTCCCAATCCACACTAACTTCCTCTAGTGACTCCAGCCAAGCCATCCCTAAGACCACATTTGCACTGCCCAAATCAAATGAAAAAAAGATTTGAGTAATCTGAATTCCCTGTACCTCTAGTCTGACTTCGGGGTAGACTCTTTCACCATGCATTGTGTATCCATTGCCCACTGTGACTCCAAAATTCTTAGTCCTGCTCACAGGGAGAGACAATTCTTGGATTACCCGGTTGGATATGAAGTTATGGGATGCCCCATTGTCAACCATCACTATCACTTCCTGCCTGTTGATGGTGCCACGCAGTTTCATCGTTCTGCCAATGGATATACCCACTATGGAGTTCATCGATAACTCCATGATAGTTGCTTCGTTGACTTCTTTCGGATTGGCCTCTTCTTCCCTTGGCTCTTCCTTCTCCCTTGGGTCTTTGTCTTCTGCTAACAAAAGCACCTGAAGATGCTCATTCTTGCACCGATGCTTAGGATAGAACCTCTCATCGCATCTGTAACAAAGCCCAAGCTTTCTTTTTCTCGCAGCTTTTGCTTCAGATAACCTTTGAAAATGTCCTTCATTCTTAAGGATGCTGTTTGCTGTCGTTGAGGTGGATGTTCTCGGTTCGCTTCCTTCTGGTTTTGCGAGGGAGATGGTAGTAGTGGGCTTTGTTATTTCGACCCCCGCAGATATCCTAGATGTGGATGGAGGGGCGTTCCTGGACCCAACTAATTGAACTCCTTTATTCCACCTAGCTTCTCAGGCCTTGTCCAGTACCCAGTTCCTCTCCTCAATTTTGTGGGCCAAGCCCATTAATTTTTTCAAGTTCTCCACCTGATTCATCCTCAGTTCTGCCCGTATCTCAGCTTTCAACCCATTTCGGAATGCCCCCATCAACATTGCATTAGAAGTGTCCTTTAGGAGTGCCGATATGAGCTCAAACTTCTCCCTGTATTCAGTGATAGAGGCATCTTGCTGCAAGGCCATGAGCATCTCTTACCCATCACCATATTGGGAGTGCTGAAATCTCTCCATCAGTTCTAGCTTAAAGTCCTCCTAGCTTTTTACAGGGGCTCGTGACTCTAATCATTGATACCAGTTTAAAGCCTTCCCATCGAGACACACAGCTATAGCCTCCATCCTCTCATGTTCTGAAACACGATTTAATGCAAAGTATCTCTCTATTCTAAAAATCCATCCTATCGGGTCCTCCCCTGAGAAAATGGGGAGTTCCAATTTCCTTATTGGTGTCCCTTCCCTTCCGTGCGATACCCCACTTCCTCCTTCGACCTCTGTGCACTCTTGGTCAATTTGTTCTCCCACTGTTTTTCCTCTGGACCCCTCATCTCCTCCTCCGTTCTTTGGTTTCGTAGCTCCAATAGTGTTTCCTTCATTTTTAGCATGAAGTCACGAATTACTCCCAACTCCTTATCCAGTTCCTCCATTCTTCCCTCCATTCTAATGTTTACCATCACCCAGACCGTAGCTTGCTTTGATACCAATTGATGGAATTCTACCAAGAATGGATGTATACTCAGGAAAACAGTATATTAGTAATATCTTTAAATGGAAGATAGGAATTCTCACAGGAAGGTATTTCCCAGTATGACAATAAAATAGCTCTAATAAGCAGCAATAAAAAAAGAAAGAAAAGGATAACCCAGAGATGTACATCAATCTCCAAACCTGACATTAAGCAGTCAATAGCCCCACTATCTTATTTCAGTAATTTCATATTATCCTCATACTACCTCCCTCCTATTTATTCCTCTCTCTCCCTAACAGAATCATCATTGCCTATCTCCTCTCCATTATCCACGTTCTCTCCCCTGTAACTAACTCTTCTAATTTCACGTGTTTTATTTTTCCTCTCATACACCAATAAGGGCCTGGGCTCTATTACCATGGGCTTCCTTCTCTGTTGGAAGCTTTTCTCTCCCTTCTGGGTCTACCCCCTTCTTGTATAAGTATTAATAATAGGGGGTACTAGTTGGTCTACATCAATTTCCCTATGTATTTTAGAAATAATATAAGTCAGAGAAGTTTCTTTCTTCCTTTCTACAAAATGGATCACAAGGGAGGGGTTTGTTGTTTGATAAACATGGTCACTTACAAATTGAAATGTATGCTAATATGAACTAGGTTGGAATTGTTACAGATAGAAGGACAACCTTGAGGTATTATACCTTTGTTGGAGGGAACCTTGTTATTTGATGGAGTAAAAAATAAAATGTGGTGGCAAGAAGCAGAAGCTGAATTTGGATAAGTCGCACATGAAATTTGTGAAGTTTTGTGAATTAAGAGAATCCTAGACAAGCTGAAGGTTCTGAGTTCCTCTCCAATAAAGGCATATTGTGATAACAAAGCAACAATCTCAATAGCACATATTCCTATCCTCCATGACAGAATTAAGCATATTGAGGTTGACAAGCACTTCATGAAGGAAAAAATAGATAATGGACAGATCTGTATGACCCACATATCAACTAATGAGCAAATTACAAATGTTTTTACATAGGGACTGCCCAAGAAACAATTTGATAGATTAACAAGCAAGTTTATGAGAAAGATATCTTTGAACTAGCTTGAGGGAGTGTTGGAAAAAATGATATTTGGCTGAGATTTCTCGGAGCTTTTTAGGGGCTAATTCCTAGAGATTATGTCAATATGATTCTAGGTATTAAATGTAGATTTGGTCAACTATATAGATTAAGAGCCAACTGTATAGTAAATATTGTAAATTTATAGTTATTTTAGTTCCTTTTGTGTTCCCCAAACATAATAAATTTTGTACACTGCCCCTCATTGTTTATAAATTAGAAATACACTTCTTTTGAGTTTTGAGTAGTCTCCAACATTAAGATATTATAGTATGCATAAAGTTTTTAGCATTTGTTGTTTTTTTCAGAGCTAGTCTTTTATCTAAGTGTAGAAAGAAGTATAAAGTATAAACATAACATGTTTTCTACTGTTGTATGTCTTTTTTTCTCGACTCTAATAAAATTTATTTTATTGCACAACACCTGAAACAAAGAAAGCATTACAGTTGTAATTCATGATGACTATGTACATGTGAAGAAATTAGGAATTTAGGATCACAGAAGGTCCCTTATGTAAGTCTTGTATTTAACAAATGGTGTTCAGTATGTTTGAGGTACTTTTTGCTTGACTATGTTGAAGACATGATATTAATTTGTTTTGTTTGTTTGTTTAATAGGCCGCTTCCATGCACTTGAGAAGGTTCATACAATGGATCCAACATCAAGTGGGCGTGGTGTTCGTCAGTTCATGACCTATCTAATACAAAGACTTGAAAGGGTAGATTGGCTAATCTTGTTTTCTTGTAATTCCTTTCTTTTTTGAGTGTGGTATGTCTTCTCATTGGTGTCTTTGAGCTGGTAACGAAGATGTCTTTCATGTGGATTTGTATTTTAACTATTAATCTCAGCAGTAGATAACTTCAACTTTTTTATCTTAATAAAATTTTCTATTTTTTGATTAGAAAAAGTTTGTTAGCATCAAACAAGTTGGGTCTTTGGGTCGATTATTCAGGAATCATATCTGTAGTTATTTACAATTTGCTCTCAAACATTTTGAAATTTTTTTTTGATTGCAGGAAGAGAAATATACTGCAAAGATGACTATAAGAAGTGATCTTATAGAACTACAGTTGTACTATCAAACATTCTATGAGCAAAAAGTCCGGGACGGTGAATTTGCAAAGACACCGTGAGGCTTGATCTTAAACTTCTCCTCTTGCAAGTTTTGTGCATCATGTCATTTATGATTTCTTATTCTTCTTGTATTGCTCTTGAAGAGAGGAGATGGCTAAGGTTGTTCAGATTGCCACTATATTGTACGACGTAGTGAAGACTGTTGTACCTTCACAACATATTGAGGAAAAGGTTTGATTTACTTGATTAGATTGTCATGACTTAATTTTGTAGGATACTTCTTAGGCATTGTAGGGACCAGGAATAAGTATGTTGTTTTGTCAACAGACAAAAATATATGCGATGGATGTTGAGAAGAGGAGGGAACAACATGAACGCTATAACATTCTTCCATTGTATGCTGTTGGTATTAAACCAGCAATTATGGAAGTTTCTGAGGTTTGTATGTTTGGAAGTACATGTAATGGCAGTTCTACCTTTGCAAATGAGATAGTCTTCCTAAAATATTACTTATTGATTTACTTGTCTTTTCTTTCATTTGAAAATATAGATCAAAGCAGCACTTAATGCTCTACGTAAGGTGGATAATCTTCCAATGCCGTCAAATTGCTCAAGAAATGTGAATGACATTGTCCAGTGGCTTTGTTCTGTTTGTGGGTTTCAGGTAAAAAATTCTTTTCTTATTTGTCTACTGTTAGAAGTATTAGAATAAAGTTGACGAGTAGGTTAAAATGAGTGTGTAATGATTAGTGGGTTGGGCCTGCACATGTACTTGACCTAATTTATAATTATAAATAGACATAGAGGGCTTGGGTAAATAAATTAGTTATCCTATTTGGCCTTTCTACATGGTATTAGAGCTAGGTTTGAGAGAAAATTGGCCTTCGAACATTTTATAGTTTCCAAGGCTAGAGCTCAAACTCTCCTTTGAGCAAGCTTTGGCCCTTGGTTTTCTTTCTCTAGCTATTGTTTGAGAACTGATATAGTTTGGCCAAAAAAGGGTAATTGAGGGTGCGTAGAATGCCTGCATGACCAAAAAGGACTGACGATACATCTTGGACCCATTCTTGGTCTTGTTTCTTATTTGTTCTTCATTGTTGCAGAGTTTCAGTTTTGCCCTAACATGTTTTGTGAGAATCTCCTTTATCAACAGAGATCTACCCTAGCTTGTTCTTTTCGTGGTAGGAGGATGTTGGTTTAAATCTTTGGAGTTTTCGTTTGTAGTGTGCAATCTGATTAAGGTATCTGAATCTTTTGGTTTTGTTTAAGTCTTAATGATGTTTTTAAGTCTTAACTAATTGAAAAATTTAGCACGCTAGAGTTTTTTATTATTGGGTCCCATGGTAAGCAACCCAATAGTGGAGATTAGTTGAGAGAAGGTAGAGGTGATTACTTAGGAGAAGGTCGAAAACTTACGGGAGATATGTTATTTGTTAGACAATGTGGCCAAGGAAAACAATTGGGAGAATGTCATGGGGCCACTAATGGGAAGTAGGTCTAGAATATTGGGAGCTGTTGGTCTTTCAATGTGAGAGGAAGTCGTAGTGGCTAAAGTTCTTGTGTCATTATGGTGTTTATGTTCATCTGTGGTGTCTAGGTCTTCTGATTTTTTTTTTTTTTTTGCTTTTATTTGTAACAAGTTGAAGTTTGTAAACCTCAGTTTGAGGCGGTGTGTTACAAGTAATACAATAAGGCTAAGTATACATAGGTCACTCTCTGGGTTCAACTCCAGCATCATTTCGGAGGTGTCTGGCTCTGATACCATGTGTGCATGAGAGCGTAAAAGTGTGTATATTTATTAAGCAAGAAACCGATACATACATACAGAGAAGGGATAACGGGAAAGCTATGATAATGGAGATGAAAACGGGAGAACAAATCCTAGCAGATTATACACTCCTACAATCACGCTTATAACGGTAACAAGAATAAAAGCAAATATATCCTAATAAATACATGGTCAACAGAATTAGGATCACTAAAAGGAAGGTAAAATGTAAGAGAATAAGATATCCTCCTGACCTGAGCAAAGAGGATAAAAGAAATGAAAAAAAATAAGCATAACAAAAAAATCAAACAAGTAGCAAAGCAGTCCAGCCCTTTTGCAAATCTAAAAGGTACAATCCTTTGAAATGACCATGAAATGAACACATTGGGAAGCCATAAATGCTATCCTATCCTGTGACAATTGAGTTAACAGCTATGAAAATTCGAGCATTCTTCTCTAATTAAATACACCAAATAATTGAAAAAAGGAATATTGCTGCCAAATCTTGCACTCCCGGTTCCTACCAAAATCTACAAACCTACTTATGAGAAATTGCTCTTGGGCTAGGGCACACCTAATGCAAATTGAAAACTCCAAAAAGCTTATTCCACAAAGACCCTGCCACTTGACAATGTAGGAAAAGGGGAGCATCCGATTCTTAGAAATCCATACACATAACACAATTATCAAGAGATAAAGCTGCTATAGGTTTACGATTCTACATGTTATGTGTTTTTATCCTATCGAGTACCATAGTGCAACAAATGACTTGGCCTTAGAAGGAGCCTTGGATATATAAATGGGCTTGTCTTGAAAAAATTTCTCTTTGTTAAGAGAGTGTGTGATAAATTGAAAGTAAGACATACAAGAGTGCACACCTGAAGAATCAAGGGATGAAACTCTTTTAAAAAAGTGAAAATTCCAAGATCCATTTGAACCTTGTGCAAGACAAAGGAATGTGAGCAGGTGCATTATGCACTAAAGAAAGATTATATAGGCAAGGAAAAGCCTTTGTAAAAGAGAGATTCTGTATCCTTATAGACCCCCAAAATCTTTTATGAAAATTATTTTTCAATTTTAAAGAAACTTGTGGTGTGTGGTGGGAAGTATTATAGCTTTGAGAGATTATTCTCCAAGGGCTAGCATGAGAAGCAATGAGCATTCAAATTGCCTTGTGCCATAAGGAAGTAGTCTTTAGCAGAAAATGACAAGTCATTTACCAATGAAAGTCTTGTTCTTGGGCACCAAATTTCCAAGATCCAATCCCCCTGTTGTCTTTTCTTGTAGCATATCTCACAAAAAAAAATCAAGCATAATCTTCTTTAACCTCGTAGCTCACCTACAAAGATACAAAGCAACGAGAAGTTTTAATGATATAGAAAGTAGTGAATTTCAGTCTATTTTGGCTATGCTTGATTCTGCTACTTTTTCTTTTGATGAGAAAGTGGAGCCTTGATTCTTTAGGTGTTTGTTCCCGCAAATTTTATTTTTAATTCCTCACTCGTTCTCCTACAAGGGAGATATTTACTCTTGATAAGTCAATTTGGAAATCTAAAGTTCCTTCTAAGGTCAAACCTTTTGTTTGGACAATACTCAATGATCACATACAACTCTCTTTCCTGATATGTGTGTCATGTGTAGATCAGAGTTAGGGACTTTGCCTCTTTTTTATTCTTCATTGTTTAGTTGTGAGCTACCTTTGGAATAAACTTTTTGGTGAGAGTTGGGTGTGTCCTAGTTTGTTGGATTAGTTTCTTCAAATTTATTTTCAAGCGTTTGAAAATATGAAGGAATACAAAACCTTATGGTAATGTGCAATTTATGGAATTTTTGGATTGTTTGGACTGCAGTACTGAATAGGATTACTACTAATGATTTATTGCAGATTCTGAGGCCTAAAATAACCACCTCTCCTAATATTTGTGTTAAGGGTACGAATATTTCAAAATGAATTACTTATCTAATTTTTTGTGTGGAATAAGCTGTTTGGCGTTTGTAGTCTTAGAAATTTGAGTTTAATTTCTCTCTCAAAACTCGAGTCATGAGAGGGAGGATTGTTTATACTTATAAAGAGCACAAGCTTAGGCACCTGGTCAATGTGGGACTTCAACATAGAGAAAGTTAGGTGTGTCCTAACTCTTTATAGGCTTTTTTTGGCAATAAGGTTTGAGGGGTTTGGAAGAAGAAAAGAGGTCAAGACTTTGTGGAATAGTGTTGCTTTTGCAATTCTATGGCGAGTTTGGTTGGAGAGGAACACTTGAATTTTTCAAGATGTTTCAATGTCTTTGGATATCTTGTGGGACATGATCATGTTTTTTGCTTATCTTTGGTGTATGGCTTATGGTCTTCTAAAGGGGGTTGCCAGATTTGGCAAGAGATTGGGTTGCAGTTGGGAATGTTTAACTTTGAGTTTTGTGAGGATTTCTCATCTTCCTTTCTTTGCATTCCTCTTCTTTCTTAATGAAATTTCTTTTTCTATCAAAAAAAGAAAAGAAAAAAGAAAAAAAAAAGGAATGCTTGCATCTTCAAAAGTGTATCTTCGCCTTCAAATCTGCTATGGGACAAAATTTTATGTATGACTTTTCTTTGGTGTTTAGCAAGTGGTTTAGCTGAGGGAGTCAATATTTTAGATATGCAAGAGGTTGGAAAATTCTCTGTGGTAAAAGTTATCTTAATTATCGAAATTTATGGAAGTTAATTCTCGTATATATATTGTACAGATTTTGTGGGAGGTTATCAGGATCCTAGGTTTGTTAGGATTTTTTTTTCCTTATCTCTTTCGGTTTTATAGCTTCTTCCCTATTGTATATATGTATTGACCCCGTTTCAATGTAATGCAATGAATTACTTACTCATAATCACATGGTATCAGAGCGAGACGAGCCAATCACCATCGAAGCCTTGCTGGAGTTAAATCCAGAAAGTGACAGACAGTGTTCAGACCTTGAGGGCTCCTCTATAATGAACCCAAGCTAGCTTGAAAATCTTTCATCTGCGATTTTTGGTCTCGAACGATCATCGATGGTTCTTGTTACCGAGAAATTGAATGGTGCTAATTACCGAGAATGGGCACAGGCCATGAAATTGGCCATTGGAGGTCGCGGGAAGCTAAGCATACTTACCAATAAGGTGACAATCCCAGACCCAACGAATGTACAAGCCATAAGACAATGGGAGATGGACAATTCGATGGTCTCTTCTTGGCTGATCGACACCGTGATTCCATTGATCAAGAGGACCTTCATGTTTCTTCCAACAGTAAGGGAAATTTCGGAAGGTGTGAAGGAGTCGTATTCTGATAGAAAAAATGCCTCACACATATATGAGATCAAGACTCGGTTGTGGCAGATGAAGCAAGGAGACCGAGATGTTACAAAGTACTCGGTAGATATGGTAGTATTTTGATAGGAACTTGACTTACTCACTAAAGAGGAGTGGAGGTGCAAGGAGGATGTTTTGATGTATAACCAGAAGATAGAAAATGAAGGAGTGTTTGAATTCATGGCAGGATTGGACAAAAGCTTCGATAATGCTAGAAGCAGAATATTAAGCCGGGTTCTCTTGCCTACAACTAAGGAATTTTTCTCTAAGGTTAAGAGAGAAGCAGCATGGAGAAAGGTTATGTTAAGGGAAGAAACATCCCCGGCCTTGAGAATGATGGGAGATTAGTTAACCGTGAAAGATATTAGAAGCTTGTTGGGAAATTAATTTACTTATCTCATATTAAACCAGATATTACTTTTGCGGTAAATGTAGTGAGCTGTTACATGCATTATCCAAAGGTATTTGGAGATTGTCTATAAGATTTTAAGATATTTGAAGGGAACTCTATAAAAGAGGTTATTGTTCAAAAAAGGAGAACGAAGAACCATAGAGATTTATACAAATATTGATTGGGCAAGCTTAATGGAGGATAGAAGATCAACCACTGGATATTGCACCTTTGTTCGGGGAAATTTGGTCACGTGGTAGAGTAAAAAACAACAAGTGTTAGCTAGGAGGGAAGCAACACCGAGAAAGGTTATGCTAAGGAAAGAAATAGTCCTGGCCTTGAGAATGATGGGAGATTAGTTGACTGTGAAAGATATTAGAAAATTGTTGATAAATTAATTTACTTATCTTATACTAGATAAGATATTGTTTTTGCGGTAAATGTAGTGAGCTGTTACATGTATTCTCCAAAGGCATTTGGTGGCTGTTTATAAGATTTTAAGATATTTGAAGGAAACTCTAGAAAATGGGTTATTGTTCAAAAAGGGAGAACAAAAAACCATAGAGGTTTATACAGATATTGACTGGCCAAGCTCAATGGAGGATAGAAGATCAACCACTGGATATTACACCTTTGTTTGGGAAAATTTGGTCACATGGTAGAGTAAAAAGCAACAAGTGGTAGCTAGAAGTAGTGTAGAAGTAGAATTCAGGACTATTGCAAATGGTATTTGTGAAGGACCGGTTAAAAAGTGTATTAATAGAGTTGCATGTCATATTTGAATTACTAATAAAATGCTACTGTGACAACAAGACTGCCATCAACATGTCTCATAATCCTGTTCATCATGACATAACTATGTTGAGGTTGACAAGCATTTTATTAAAGAAAATATAGAATATGGGATCATATGCTTAATGTATGTACCAACCAAGAGGTAAACTGCTGCCATGTTCACAAAAGGGCTTCAAAGACAAAATTTTGAAGAATGTGTGAGCAAGTTGTATATGGTAGATATCTATGATCCAACTTGAGGGAGAGTGTGGTAAAAGTTATCTTAATTACTGAAATTTATGGGATTAAATTTTTGTATATATTTTGTACAGATTTTGTGGGAGGTTATCAGGATCTTAGGTCTGTTAGGATTTTTTTTTTCCTTATCTCTTCTAGTTTTATAGCTTCTTCTTTGCTGTAGATATGTATCAACCGTGTTTCAATGTAATGCAACTAATTACTTACTTATTATCAAACTCTTCTTCATTGATTGTATTCACGGGATTTTGTTTATTTGACTTTGTAATGGTTTTTTAATATGGTTTTCTGGTCTGGGGATATCTTAACTTTCAACTACTTGAACTGTTCTCTTTTCTTTTTCCAATACAGTTTCTTCTTTTGAAAAAAAATAATAATGTTTTTTTGTATGCTTCAATTTGTAAATTTGAATCTTTGTTCAAAAGTTATGCTTATAGTATATGTTAATTAGGAATATTTCTATGCATTTCCATTACTTGGATTTCTTGTAAGTTATGTGATGTTACGTTGAATGTTTTTATGGTATGAAGAAAGGCAATGTGGCAAATCAAAGGGAGCACCTTATATTATTACTTGCCAATATGGATATAAGGAACAAGGTTGCTGAATCTCCTGAGGTAAACAATTTTTTTTTTTTTGTAATAAAGGATTCACTGCTTGTACTATGTAGTTTCTTTTATTTTTAACTCACATGATATCTTCAATAGTTACCCTATGTTAGACTTCTATGTGATCAAGTTGAAGACTCGTGAATCTTGTTGCAGCTCCATGAAGACACTGTAATGCAATTGAGCGTGAAAATTTTTCAGAATTATAACTTATGGTGTAGTCATTTGCGCTGTAAATCCAACCTTAGGTAAGTGAATTTATTTTTGCAAGATCATAATTTAAACCTCAGGACGTGTTTGTTAAATTACATTGTAACTCTTTCGTTCCATTGTGGTGTATACTTTTTTTTCTCTCTCTTATTTTCTCTTTATGCATTACAGGTTTTCTAAAGGTTGTAACAGACAACAGCTAGAGCTGATTTATATTGCACTTTATCTTCTAATATGGGGCGAAGCTTCAAATATTCGCTTCATGCCAGAATGCATTTGCTACATTTTTCATCATGTATGTTTTCCCTTACTGTCTGTCAAGCATTATCAATCATATAGCATTCATTATTATATAGTCTTATGTGTATGATATAATACCTTCAGTAAACTTTCTCTTGAGAATGTTAACAAATTATTTGTGCGTTGTGTATTTTACAATCATCTTGTCATTGTCATTAGGATCACCAAGATCATTATTTATGTTATGCTTTTGCTGTTTTCATTATCAATCATATAACATCCATTAGTATATTTTATTATTCCAACTTCATAATTTATTCTTCTATAGCAAAAGAAATTTCATTTACAGAAGAGAGTAGAAAGTGACAATAGAGTAGTTCTTCTAAATGAATAAAAATATAAAATTGTGAATATTTCCAATTTTGCTTTGCTTGCTTTAGGAGAATATCTTATCCTTCTCTGTAACTTTCTTTTCTAATGTAGTTTCTTTTTCTTTTTCATGAAAAAATAAAGGTATTGTTTTGGAACCGAAGATTCAATACTATCGCGAAGCTAGGAATACTATCTTGGTCCAAAATGAGGGAAATGATTAGATCGTTTAAAGTAGAAAAGCAGTCATTAGTCCGTGGGTTTAAAGTAGGTGCTGAGAAAGGGGATACCAAGAATAATGTTAGCAATCAGTAACGTGTGCCTCTGATATTTGACTCCCGATGGCTTTGGGTTTGAATGAAAAAGATGAAAAATTTTATGCTTTTTGAAGATGAGGAGGGTCTATTTATTAAAAGTTTACTGTTGCTGTTGTGACCCATGGTTGTTAAAGACGATCAGCAGTTGGGTTAAAATTATAAGGATCACAATGAGGGAATTTTTTCTTATATTTGGAAGTAAGAAACTTCTTTGGGAATATGACATAAATGAAGGGTCTTTAGTCTGCAAAGATGATGGTATTAGTCTTTTGGGTGATGGTGTTTGGATACACAATTAGACTAGGTGTGGTAGTGATTTCCTTATCCAAAACTTGCAGTCCTCTCTCCCAATCTCCATTGTTCAATTCCTTCTATTAATCTTACTTCCCCTTCTAATAAAGTTTATTTTTCTATAAAAGAATGGGAGCCTGGTCAAATTTTCCTAAAATTTTGTTGATACTTGATTTTTTTGAGCAGCAATAAAGATTTTCCAATTCCACATGATGTGGGATTTCCGAAAGAGTAATGGGAGCTTTAATTAATGGATTCAAATGTGTAGGGCTTAGGGCGAAATCCCAATTTTTCAAAGGCTGAAAACAAGAAGAGTTGGTCTCTGGTAGTGGTTATATTAGGCAGGCCTATGATTTTGACTGTATTGGGCCAAAATAGAGTTATCCTTTAAAGGGGTGGCCAAGCAAGGTTGCACCCCTAAAGCCCAACTCCTGAAGAGGCTGAATAGGGAGTTTACGGGTCAAGTCACTCTGGCACAAGGAGAACGCCATGTTTGCTGTTTGGATTTGGACCACAATGGGAAGGGGAGACCATAATGGAGGAGAAGACAAAAAGGGCAGTCCTAGAAAGGGATGATGGGGTAGATTTGGAAGGGTGGGTCTAATATAAAGGCTGTTCTACTCTAGAAAGGGTCGACAAGCTTAGTTTGTTGGTTGGGTGCATTAAGGAAGCAAGTAAAATGAATGGGCCTGCTGTAGATAAGGTCGCATGGGCTTTCTTGGTTGTTGTAACTGATAAGTTGTGAATGAGATGCTTTTTTGATGGGGGAATGGCTTGGAAGGAATGTTTGGGTCATTGAGCACTTTTGGTAAACTGACTTTGGGGATATATAATCCTAATGGAATGCGTCTTGCCAATCTTTGGAAGTGAAGGATGATTCTAGTGATGATACCACTTTTGATTCCGAAAAGGACGTAAAGGGGGATGATTTTGATTACGCTTTTGATGAAGAAAATGATTTACTTATTAAAAAATTACAACAATTGCTGACTCCCAATTAATCGGGTAAGGAAGATATGGTGGGTCTTTGCCATAGGATGATTTGGAAGGGCTAAACTAGTTATTTCAAGAGGATGGTTTTGTGGGGATAAAGAGGACTAAGAAAAGGTCACTCATCTGTCTTTAATGCTTTGGGTAATGTTGATTGCTAGACACATGGTTCAATTGTGATAAGGAGTGTTTTTCTAGAACAAAAGTCTCATATTTTTTCTTCTAATTCTTTTGTTCCATGTTCTTTTCCTGTTAGTGTCGCCCTCTATGTTATTGCCTGTGTAGGTTTTATCGATTATAGCAATGGGCAAGGATGTTGCCTCTTACCACTTCTAATAAAAAATAGTACTATTGCTGAATTTTTAGAATGCTAAGGTAGAATAATCTCGAGGAAAATGCTATAGCCATAGATTGTATCCACTCGATAAGGAGAGTTGTGATTTGAAATAGTTGTTGGGCCTTAACTTGTTAAATATAGAGGGAGAACAGGCATCTGTTATGGAGCCAATGAAGAATTGTGTGGAGAAAATGGTGTTTGGAGAAGGAACTAAAAAAGTTAGCCATGAAAGTTAACTACAATGGAGGTAACGGTTAGTAGGTGATGAATGTTGCTCATGAAGATTGTTAACTGGAATATAAGAGGGTTGGGAAACCCAAGGGAAAAGGCCAAGGGGGGTAAGAAGACTTTCTAAGTGTTTGTTGGATATTATGTTCTTACATGAAACAAGGTTGGAGAGTGTAGATAGCTCTTTGGTAAGATCTATGGGATTCTATGTGTTGGAGTTAATGTTAATAGATATTAGCATTAAACGTTGATTGCTATTGTGTCTCTTGATTAAGGTTGTAGAATTGCAAGTAATTAGGGCTGTGATTAGGGGTAAGAATATCTTTGTTACTAGTGTCATTCAATTTCTTGTCTGGGAATACACCTTGTAAATATCAAGGACTCATGTAGGCTAAACTGAAGAAATGAATTTCATATTCTTGTCTTTTCTTTCTACTCTCTTACTTCACACTATGTTTAAGGATTCAGAGTATTTTCCTTCGATTGGAGCTTTAGGTGGTATGTTGGTTATTTGGGATACGAGGATAGCAACAAAGTTGGATTCTGTGCATTGGATATATTCTGTTTCAGTATTGCTTGATGTTAAAGGGAAGGGACAATGGTGGCTCTCTTCCATTTATGGTCCAACTAGACTATGGTTACGTTCTTTTCTTTGGGATGAATTGAGTTTTGTATTTGGGTTTTGTGCCCCAATTTGGTGTCTAGGGTGTGACTTTAACACAAATTTTCAAATAAGAGGTTAAGAGGTGGTAGACTTAATGCTAGCATGCAGAAGTTAATGTACTCATCTGAAAATGCTGTCTTTAGAGATTTTTCTTAGTAAGGATCAGTTCACCTGCTTAGTGTCAAGGGGTCAGGCATTTTCTTCTGGATTGGATAGATTTCTCTTTATAAATGCTTGGGAAGTTTTTCGTAATTTGGTTCAAGATACTTTGCCTTGGTTTGTTTCGGACCATTTTCTCTTGGTTTTGTGTTTGCGAAGGAGAAGTGGGTCAAGGATTTGGATGTTGTTCTTTGGAAAAATAATACTAGAGAAGAGAAGAGAGAAAACACAGCAGAGAGGCTTCTTATTCATACGTAAGAGGTACAAGAGCAGGACTAGAATATGTAGTAATATTCTGGTAAATAATATCCCAAATGATTAGTGATTATAATAAGCAAAAAAACTAAACATAAATAGGATAATAACTCCCTTGATTTTATCCCCTAAAATTAAGGATTTATATGCTCAATCTTTTATTTAATAGCTATCCTAATCTAGTCTCCAGGAATCTCGACAATTAGGATCCCGAGAAGGCTTGATCTCTGACAAGTTCAACATTTTCCCTTTGTGGTTATAGATTGAAGGAGGAAGTGTTAGGTCAAGGAGCTAGGAGTTAAGGGTGAGAGTCTTATTAGGGTGTAGGTGTTGTTGCAGAAGAGGTAACTTGGTTCTTTTTTATTCTTTATACGGAGGATTGTCTCCGTTTATTTCTGGGTTGGAGGAGTACCCTATTTATCAAGCTAAGCTGGTTGGCTTGAGTGGCTTTTTATAGTTGACGAAATTTGGACGACTGTTCTTTGTATGGATAAGAAGTCACCCAAGCCTAATGGCTTCATTGTTTTTTTTTTAATGTTTTTGTTTTAGAACTACTAGGACACTGTAAAAGATGACCCTTTATAGGTGCATGATGAGTTCAATCAAAATACTATCACTGGTATGAGTATGAATGTTGCACTCCTGGCAAATGAGATGGTGGCTTCTCAGACTTTCCTTTGGTTGATTGATTAGATGTTGGATTCTTTAGTGGCCTCTCATTGATTTGGGTGTTTTATTTGGGGGCAACGCTTAGGCTAATTATTTTTGGGATCCAATTATTCAAAAGGTTTCTAAGTTTTTGGATAATTGGTACAGCTTTCTTTTATGTGGGAGACTGTATTACCCTTACTTAATCGTGCTTGCCTAGTGTTGTGAAAAATAGGAGAGCGAAAGTTCGGGAGAGAAGGGACCAACCAAAATTTATTGTTGAAGGACTCGGTTATAGTATATATTACACTGTCTTCTCATCCTTTATTTATACTAATATTTTTGACAAAGACACTTCCACCTTTGGCATGATTCAAAGTTTTGTAGCATTCAGACCTTTATAAATAATGTATCCTAGTTGGTATTCAAACCCCCATCTTTGGCTTAACATGAAAAGTAGGAGAAATCTGAGTCAACTTGGTAGCTGATTGCGTGAATTTTCTTGCCAGAAATAGACTAATTTTTGATAGATAATCAATCTATCTTTATTACATCCCCTGCCCTCTTATAAAATAATAGGCCACTAGAGCTTAATAATATTTGCAACTTCATGACTGGCAATTATAACCCTTCATTCTTTTTCTTTGACTAGATGTGCAATGATGTTTATGGGATTATTTATAGCACCGTTCATTCTGTGAGTGAGGAGACTTATCAAACAGTGGAACGCGATGAAGAATCCTTTTTGAGAGAAGTTATAACTCCTATTTTTGAAGTGTTATCTAAGGTCAGTATGTTGTGTTATTAATTTTATAAACTACTGAATATTTTATAAACTTGTGCACTTGAAATTGTTTTTTATTTATTGAAATAGGAGGCAAGGAGAAACAAAGGAGGCAAGGCAAGCCATATCCAATGGAGAAATTATGATGATTTGAATGAATACTTCTGGTAAATTTTTCTCATTTCTTTTTTTATTATAAAAGTAAGTTTATTAAGGGAAATGAATAGGTGGAGGACAAGTTCTTTTACATGTTATCCGAGCTTTTAGAGTTCTGATTCAAAACAAAAGGGTCGTACCCTAATAAAGTATTATAAAGAAGTGAATCGAACTTTTGAAGGAATGGAGACTTTTTTTCTATTCTGATTACTACAAATATTAAAAATGGACAAGAACAACAGGAGGTAGTAGTATAATGTGTTTTTAAAGGCTGGGTCTTGAATATGAGATATTGTAGAGTAATACAAGATGTAAAGATAAAGTAGTTTATTTTATCTATAATATTTTGTTGTAACTATTTTTTTTTTCTGATTTGTTTGTTATTCCTAGAAGTTTGAATTCAAATTAGATATAGCTTATCTTTCAATAATTAGGATAGAGATTTTAACTTGAGTATGTTAGGATACTCACCGGTCCTCTGAGAGTGTGTGTGTGTGTGTATATATATATATATATATATATATATATTGTGGGAACAAAGGACAAGAATAATGGAATGTAGGGTCAAATCATCATGTATTTTCTTTTTCTTTTTCTTCCACTATTGTGTGTCTATTTGCACTTTCATTTGTCTGCCACCACTCCTTGATTTAGGGAGTTGTTGGTCTGTCATTTACTTAAAATATAGGTTCAAAATCATGTATAAATTCAGAGAGAAACTCTGAGTAATACCAGTGGAGTTACAACAATTCATCTCCCTCTCTTCTTGACTTAGTTCACATGGTATCAAAGCTGGAATAAAAGCCTCTGTTTCATCTAGCTTCACACGAGAAGCATTCCTACAGAAGCCACAAAGGCCTCTGTTTCATGCAGCAGAAGCCGCGAAGGCCTCTGACAAGATCCCAACGAACCGGACCACCACAGATAAGTGTATCCGATCATTTCTCGCTGCCTACAGCATTTCTTCGGCCACTACACGTCAAACTCCTGTCCCTTCTGTTTCGTCGCACAATAAGCGTCCTCACCAACTAGAATTCCCTTCTTCTCTGTTCCGTTGCACACTAGCATTTTCATCACCTAGGAAGTGCCGAAACTACCTAAACCACTCCAGAAAGCGCCGAAACATAGTCCTAGATGCAGCCCAGTCTTCATTTTATCTCCCTTTGTTTTTTTGGTTCATCCTCGACGCAGAAGCTTCCTCATCACCCAGGAACGTTGCGCAGTAGCTGCCCCATCACCCAGGGAGTGCCGAAAATCATCCTAGGCAATTCAGAAGGTGCCGAAATCCACCATTGGCACATACCCAACTGCTTTTCGTCCTCCTGGTACATCCTACTCTGTTTTCTTGGACGCAGATATATAAGTGCTGGTCATCTTCCTCTAACAATGGCAAACAGAGCTGCATGGAAGACAGCACTCACAGGAGCATCTGGTCAGGATTCATCAACCCACGGAGGAACCAACTTGGAATCACCAACAGGAGAGAACGCTGTATTGCCCACTGTGGAAGGCGCTGAAATTCAGAACCTGGGAAGAGCTTGGGACAGTAGAATCCCAGTAAATCAATGGGGAACCAGTCTAGAGACCTCATCAAATTCACTTCAAATAAACACCCAGAAACTCAATGGAAGGAATTATTTGGAGTGAGCTCAAACTGTAAAATTGATACTGGACAGTAAAGGTAAATTTGAATATTTAACTGGAGAAATTTTTATGCCAGCAGAAGGTGATTATCAAGAGAGAATGTGAAAATCTGAAAATTCTCTAATTATTGCCTGGTTAATAAATGCAATAGAGTCAGCAATTGGAAAACCATTTATGTTTCTTCCCACTGCTAAAGATGTTTGGGAGGCTGTCAAAGAAACATATTCTGATCTTGAAAATTCTTCGCAGATATTTGAGCTCAAATCAAAGCTGTGGCATGCAAAACAAGGAAATAGAATTGTAACATCCTGCTATAATGAATTGATGATGCTTTGGCAAGAGTTGGATCTGTGCTATGATGATAATTGGAAATGTTCTGAAGACCGTATCCGTTTTTTGAAACGTCAAGAAAATGACCGGGTGTTTATGTTCTTAACAGGTTTGAATAAGGAATTAGATGAAGTATGTGGTCGTATTCTGGGAAAAACTCCTCTACCTACAATTAGAAAAGTATTCTCTGAAGTTCGCCAAGAAGAAGCTCGCCAAAGTGTCATGCTGAGCAAATATCCCGAGGTAGAAAATTCTGCTTTAGTTATAAGAAATGAGATATCAAAAAATGATAGTAAACGACCATGGTGTGATTATTGCAAATGACCCGAACACACACGAGAAACTTGTTGGAAAATCCACGGCAAGCCCCTAAATCTGAAAAAGAAATATGGAGGAGATGGACGTGCGTTTCAGACTACTGTATCTGATCAAGAATTACCATCATCCTCAGGTTCACTTTCTTTCACAAAAGAACAAATAAGCCAATTGTACAAGTTGTTGGAATCTCAAAAACTTCCCACATGTTCCTTAGCTCAAAAAAGTAACTATTCAAAGACTGCTCTTCTAAGTGTCAACTTCAAACATACCTGGATTATAGATTCATGTGCAAATGATTACATGACAGGTGTATCTAGTCTCTTTTCATCTTATAATTCTTGTGCAGGAAATCAAAACATAAAAATTGCTGATGGTTCTCTATCAGCAATTGCAGGGAAAGGTTCCATTATAGTTTCTCCTTCTCTTACCCTACATGACGTTCTTCATGTGCCTAACCTGTTTTGTAATTTGCTTTCAGTTAGTAAATTAGTCAGTGATCTAAATTGTCAAACTAATTTCTTCCCAAATCAATGTGTCTTTCAGGATTTGACCTCAAGGAGGATGATTGGCAGTGCTAAGGAAAATGGAGGACTGTATCTTCTTGATTCAAATTCTGAACCAAGTCATCAATCATGAAGTACAAGTTTTTCCACTTCTGCCTTTAAAAATGATGACATTATGTTATGGCATTTTAAATTAGGGCATCCTAGTTTTTAGTATCTTAAACATCTGTTTCCTCATTTATTTCATAAAGATGCATCTTCATTTCAGTGTGAAATATGTGAAATGACAAAACACCATAGAACTTCATTTTCATCACAACCATATAAGCCTTCAAAACCATTCACCATCATACACAGTGATGTATGGGGTCCTAATAAAATAAGTACACTCACTAGCAAACGATGGTTCATCATCTTTATAGATAATCACACTCGCCTATGTTGGGTTTACTTAATGAAAGATAAATCAGAAGCTGAACAAATTTTCAAAAATTTCTATTATATGGTGCAGACTCAATTTCAAACCCATATACAAATCTTCAGGAGTGATAATGGGAAATAATATTTTAACAAAATTCTGGGTGATTTTTTTTTAGAAAAAGGTATTATTCATTAAAGTACTTGTATTGAAACACTCCAACAAAATGGCATTGCCGAAAGAAAGAATAAACATTTACTAGAGGTGGCTCGAACTCTACTATTTTCTACAAATGTTCCAAAATATTTATGGGGAGATGCGATTTTAACAGCTGCATATTTAATAAACAAAATGCCCTCCAAAGTTTTAAAATTTGAAACTCCTCTCTAAACATTCATGCATTACTTTCCTACTGTCAGACTTTCAGCTGACTTACCTCTAAGAATATTTGGGTGTACTGCATTTACTCATGACCATAAAAGAGGCAGTAAACTTGACCCAAGAGCTATCAAGTGTGTCTTTATTGGTTACTCCCTGAGCAAAAAATGTTATAAATGTTTTGATCCCATTACACAAAAAATATACATCTCCATTGATGTCACTTTCTTTGAAAAACAACCATATTTTCAAAATGCTCATCTTCAGAATCATTTGCACCTAAAGAAAATGACCAAAACTTATCCTCTGGATATCCTCTTTCTATGAGTGAATATCAAAATGAGTCTCGGTCGACATTTGAAAAAAAAATTGAAGATCAATCTTATAGAAATCATGAGAAAATAGACAATGAGGAACCCACTATAATGCCACAACATAACAAGGATAATAAAACTTGGAAAGGATTGGTCTACTCAAAAAGGAAAAAAGATGATCAAGAGGATACTACCTTTCAGCACTGTCATGACTCCAATTTAAGAGCAAATGAAGGTAATTCTAAACCCTTATTTGATAATCTATCTCTTGAAGATGACTTATCTATTGCTCTTCGGAAAGGTGTTAGATCTTGCACTAACCATCCTTTATCTAACTTCATTCCATATTCAAATCTGTCACCTTTAGTTGCTGCTTTCTCCTCTCATTTGTCAAGTCTAGAGATTCTTAAAAATATACATGAAGCTCTTAAGTTACCAAAATGGAAGGAAGCTGTCCTTGAGGAAATGAGGGCTCTTGAAAAGAACAATACCTGAAATACTGAATTCCTACCAAAAGGAAAGGCAACAGTCGGATATAAATGGGTCTTCACTGTGAAATACAACTCAGATGGTTCTATAAAAAGATACAAAGCCATATTAGTGGTTAAAAGATTCACTCAGACTTATGGGATAGACTATACTGATACATTTGCACCAGTCGCAAAATTGAATACAGTTAGAGTACTACTATCAATAGCTGTTAATCTTGATTGGCCTTTGCAACAACTAGATGTAAAAAATGCCTTTCTAAATGGAGATTTGGAAGAAGTATTTATGGAATGCCCCCTGGATTCGAGAAAGAGTTTGGACATAGGGTGTGCAGATTAAAAAATCATTGTATGGCCTTAAACAGTCTCCAAGGGCTTGGTTTGAGAAATTCACTCAATTAGTGAAAAAACAGGGTTACACTCAAAGTTAAACTGATCACACTATGTTTTTTTAAATTTTATCCAAAAGAAAAAATTACTGTATTAATTATTTATGTTGATGACATCATTCTTACAGGAGATGATATCATTGAGATAGCGCGGCTTAAAAAGAATCTTGCATCAGAATTTGAAATCAAGGACCTTGGAGCTCTTAAATATTTTCTTGATATGGAAGTTGTTCGCTCTAGGAAAGGAATCATGATTTCTCAACAAAAATATATTCTTGATCTTTTGAAAGAAACATGAATGAGTGGGTGTAGATCAGCAGAAACACCTATAGACCCAAAAATAAAATTATGGGAAAAAGGAAGCACACCAGTTGACACTGGAAGATATCAAAGGTTGGTTGGAAAATTAATCTACCTATCACATACTGGATCAGATATCGCCTATTCTGTTAGTCTGGTTAGTCAGTTTATGCATGCTCCATATGAAGAACATCTTGAAGCAATTTACATGATTCTGAGATATCTAAAGTCCTCTACTGAAAAAGGTCTACTATTCAAAAAAACAAATAATAGGAACGTTGAAGTTTTTACCGATGCAGACTAGGCTGGATCTGTCATTGATAGGAAATCCACATCAGGATATTGTACCTTTATTTGGGGTAATCTGGTTATTTGGCGGAGCAAGAAACAAAATGTTGTTGCCAGAAGCAGTGCAGAAGCCGAATTTAGAGTTATGGCTCAGGAGATATGTGAGGAATTATGGGTTTTCAGGATTCTTTAGGAACTCAGAAAGACAGTTAATCTTCCTCTAAAATTATACTGTGATAACAAAGCTGCTATTAGCATAGCACATAATCCCGTTCAACATGATATGATCAAGCATATTGAAGTTGTCAGACACTTCATTAAAGAAAGATTAGAGGATGGAACTATTTGCATGCCTTTTGTGCTCTCAAATCAACAAACAACTGATATCCTTACCAAGGGCCTCTCAAGATCACAATTTGAGTATTTAATTACCAAGTTGGCCATGGTTGATGTTTATGCACCAACTTGAGGGAGAGTGTGGGAATAAAGGACTAGAATAATGGAATGTAGGGTCAAATCATCATGTATTTTTTTTTCTTTTTCTTCCACTATTGTGTGTCTATTTGCACTTTCATTTGTCTGCCACCACTCCTTGATTTAGGGAGTTGTTGGTCTGCCATTTACTTAAAATATAGGTTCAGAATCATGTATTAATTCAGAGAGAAACTCTGAGTAGTAGCAGTGGAGTTACAACAATTCATCTCCCTCTCCTTTCTTGACTCAGTTCACACACACACACACACACACACACACACACACACACGCATATATATATATATATATATATATATATATATATATATATATATATATATATATATATAGATATATATGTACATAAATACATACAATATGTTTAGGTGGAGGACAAGTTCTTTTACATGGTATCTGAGCTTTTAGAGCTCCAGTTCAAAACAAAGGGGTCGTACCCTAATCGAGTATTATAAAAAAGTGAAGCGAACTTTTGAAGAAATGGAGAATCTGTTTTTGATTACTTCAAATATTAAGAATGGGCAAGAAGAACAAAAGGTAGTAGTATAATGTGTTTTTAAAGGCTGGGTCTTGAATATGAGATATTGTAGAGTAATACAAGACGTAAAGATAAAGTAGTTTATTTTATCTATAATATTCTATTGTAACTATTTTTGTTTGATTTGTTTGTTATTCCTAGAAGTTTGAATTCAAATTAGATATAGCTTATCTTCCAATAGTTAGGATAGAGATTTTAACTTGAGTATGTTAGGACACTCACCAATCCTTTTGAGTGTGTGTATATATATCTATATATACTTCTGTACATAAATACATATAATATATACATACATATGTGTGCGCGCGTGTGGGTGTGTGCGTGGTATGTGCGTGGGTGTGTGTGCATAAAACCACATGGTATGAAATCTCATAGCAACACACGAGATGTCTTCATGATATAGAGCATACCATAACTACTTTGCCAGACATCCCACACCGTAGTGAATACTCTGCCAAACGTCTTAGACTGTTGTGCACCTCTGCCTCGACACCACTGCCTCTGTTATCTCTATTCCAAATGCAACGAGACACCTATTTGTGTGATGTCGCAGTTCTATGCTCTTGTTCTTATAAATAGAGTATACGTTGCACTTCTTTGTAGCCTACATCCCACTCCTCTAATTTTGTTCTTATAAGCAGAGCTGTCGCACTCCTTTGCTTCTATTCTTATACGTAAAGCCTACTCTTTGGATTGCCCCATGTTTGTTGAAAAATGCACTCTACCTCTGAGGTAACCTCCAACCTAGAAACTATTCAATCAGTGAGCAACCATGGAGGATCTGAGAATCCCTTCTTGGTCATCATTGGCCATAAACTCAATGAATACAATTATCTTCAGTGGTATCAATCCATGATAATATATGTCTATGAGAAAGGCAAAGATGAATACCTCACAAGTGAAATTACGACACCTAACACGACAAATCCTAAATAGTGAGTATGGAGAATCGTGAATCACAGGGTAATGTCTTGGTTGATTAACTCAATGAACAATAATATAGGAGGAAATTTTCTACTCTACAGGACTGCCAAAGAAATATGGGATGCAATAAATGAGACCTATTCGAGTTCTGATAATATCTCAAACATTTCCCAAATTGAAGCCACCCTTTGACACGAGGAACTAAGACTTAATACTCAACAACCTCTACCATTAATGGCAACAACTGGACATGTGCGAAGTGCACACCTAGAAGTGCCTCGAAGATAATGCACTTTACAAGAAAATTATGGAGCGGAAATGTACAATTTTTGCTTGGTCTTAATGAGAATCTGGATGAGGTCAGAGGAAGGGTAATGGGGACTAAACCCTTCCCAGTTTGTGTGAAGCTTTTTCAAAGGCACGTTGTGAGGAAAAGAGTGATGATGAGAGTCTAAAGTTCTATCCCATCCAAAGGTTTAGTCCTTACTTTGAAAGTATCTCACTCCAATTTTGACAACTACCCGAAATGTGGTGTGATCACTGCAAAAGATACGGACAAACAACAAAAGATACGGACAAACAAAGAAAATTTGTTAAAAAATTCATAGAAAATCAGTTGACTGAAAGCCATCCAGATCTTGGGAAAATGATGCCCATAATGCTGCTATCGCAAAAGATAAGTGCCTTGCTCCTAAATCCAGCCATTTCACTGAAGATCAAATTGATATGTTGAAGCAACTTTTTGGTCGACATGCCCTGTCACAAATAATAACTCAGGTACATGCATGGTGGCACAAAAGGTAATTTTTTTAATACTCTTATGGTTAATAAACCATACTTGAATTTATGTATTGTTGTCTCAGGAGCTTTTAGTTACATGATAGGAGATAGTATCCTATTCTATAAATACAACCCATATATTGAAAACCGTATGGTTTAAATTGTTGATGAGTCTTTATCTAAAATTGATGGAATTGGTTCAATAAGAGTTACAAATGCCCTAAGGCTTAACTCTGTACTTACATATTTCTAGTTTGAAATTGTTTGAGTTTTATTTCCATTTTAAATAGTGAGTCATGCCAGTTTGCCAAATATCATAGAGTCACATGTCGTCCTAAAGTCACTAAATGGACTCTGTAATTTTGTTGCCTAGTCAAGATATGGGAAGTTGAAATCATGGTTTCCTTAATAAAGTTTCTATTTCTATAAAAAAAAAGTTAATGTATTTTTCTCCCAAATCTTATTTTCAACTTCTTATGCATTCTCTTACATGGGAAAGGTTTCTTGTAGATAAGCCAATTTGGAATAATAGTGCTCCTTCCAAGGTCAAATCTGTTTGTCTAGACTACAATACTTAAAAGGATAAAGACAAATGACTTGTTGCAAGATTGATGACCCTATATAGCTCTTTCTCCTGACATTTTGGGATGTGTAGATCTGATTTACAAACTTTGACTCATTTATTTCTCCACTGTTCATTAGAAATTACCTTTTTGGTACTCTTGTAGAGATTTGGGTCTGTCCTGGTGCGTTGGATTATTGCAAAGAGGAATTCTAGATAAATGAGTAGTCACTGTTGAATGCAACAACTATTGTTGGGAGTTGGGTCTGTCCCAACCCACCCCATCCCATTACTTTTAAACATCCAAACAATTGTTTGGGCATTAAACTCACTCCACCCCATTTGCAACCCATCGTCTCAAACAAGCCCTTAAAGTACTAATTACACTTTGTTAGATGTTGATCCTTGCTGAACCACTTGTGGCATGATTGGTACATTGACCAAAAACTATTGAAAAGACTATTATCATTATTTGAACTAATAAACATTTAATTATTGTAATTACAAAAACTTGAATTCTATTTTAGTACCCATTTGTATAAGATGTTGAAAAGCTTTCTTGTTTTAGGTCTGATGGATGTTTTACGCTAGGGTGGCCAATGAACCCCAAAGCAGATTTTTTCAGGCATTCAGATGAGATACAACCAGCAAATGAGGTCCCTCTCTTGTTTTTCTTGTATGAGATTTTTCAACCATCAAATGCAATACCACACACACATACACACACATGTGTATGCGCGCGTGAACACATACATATATACATATATGTATGTACGTACCTACATACATATATGTACATATATATATGTATGTATGAACGTATGTACGTATGTATATGTGTGTGTGTGTGTGTGTGTACACACACACACACACACACATATACATACGTACATACGTTCATACATACATATATATATATGTACATATATGTATGTAGGTACGTACGTATGTATGTATAGGTATATATATATGTCTATATATATATATATATATATATATATATATATATATATATATATGTATGTATGTATGTATGTATGTATGTATACACATATAAACATGTATGTGTATGTGTACATATAAATGTATGTAGATACATATATGTAGACATACATACATACATACATACATACATACATATATATATATATATATATATATATATATATATATATATATATATATATACATGCATATATATACGTAGGTATGTATATACGTATGTAGGTATATGTATGTATGTATATATATATCTACGTGCGCACGTATGTAGGTATGTGTGGGATTGTAGGACCAAATAGGGTCAGAGTTATCATTATTCATTATTGTTCTTTTTCTTTTTCTTTCACTATTGTTTGTTGCAGTACAAAATTTGCTCCATGATTAAAGGAGCCACACTATCACTACTATTTGTCTTCTATTGACTCTATAATTAAAGGAGCTGCAACCTGTATAAATTCTCTGTAAATACTGAATAAGAAAGAGAACAAATATTTCTAACATTTCTAATTGACATAGTATCAGAACTTGCTCTGAGAAATTTTTTAGCCTAACCAACCAGATATCCAGCCTTCATCGCTGGTTGTTTTTTTTCTGCCTTCATTGTAGATTTCTGAGCCTTTATTGCCCAGCCAGCTCATTTCTGAGCTTTCATCGCCCAGTCAGAATTTTCTCCACTGTTTGTCGACCCAATACCCATCGTTTTCCTCCTCTGGTTTTCGTCCCAATACCATCATCCCATCTAGCCCAACAACCATCGTCCTATTCTGTTCAGTTTGCTGCGTCTGGTGTTCCCGAGTCGGCCTTCATTTCTAGCCTTCATCACAATACTTGGAGACAGTTTCCTGTCTTAATTGCCGGATACGTAGCTGCAGTCTTCATCATTTTCGGTGCCCAGTGTGTGTTTCTCCATTGCGAAGCACTCTGCTGCTTCAAGCCTCTGGTTGATCGCACCATTCTGACCAGTATCAAGCATCTGGTTCATCATTTTTGCTGCCCAGCGTGTGTTTCTCCATTGCGAAGCACTCTGCTGTTTCAAGCCTTTGGTTGATCACACCTCGCTGACAAGTATCAAGCCTTTGTTTTCTTACTTTTCTCATGTCTTGTAAAAAAAAGGGGGAGGAAAACTAGATATATCTGCTATGTCTGAAGTTGTTGACTCCAGGAAAAGTGGTCAGACCCAACAATATAGGGAATTGCAACACATTCAAATTGCTTACAGACTAAACGGCAAGAACTATCTTAAATGGTCTTAACTTATTCACACCAAGGGAAAGATAAGTTAAGTCATCTTACAGGAATATGACCGAAGTCAGGAGATCCTACATTTGAAGCATGGGATGAAGAAGATTCAATGATTATAGCATAGTTATGGAATTCAATGATTCCTTAAATCAGTGATACTTATATATTCTTGACCATTGCCAAAAACATTTGGGATGTTGTTCAACAAACGTATTTTAAAGTCAAGGATGATGCCCAAGTATATAAAGTAAATGTAAAGACAGTGGATGCTAAACAAGGGGGTAAGTCAATTATTGAATATTCCAATTAGTTAAAATCTCTCTGGCAAGAACTTGATCATTATAGGACAATAAAAACAAAGTGTTCTGAGGATGCTGCTATTCTAAAAGATTTCATTGAACAAGATCGAGTCTATAATTTTTTGGTTGGACTCAATCCAGAATTTGACCAAGTATGAATCTAAATACTTGGGAAGCAAGAAGTTTCTTGTTTTAATGAAATAGTAGCAATAGTGCGTAGTGAAGAAAGTAGAAAATGGTTGATGCTTGAGCCATCAAGTACCAATAATTCTGCTATGGTGGCAAAAATGAGAACTAACTCAGAGTAAGCACTAATTGCTAGAAAATCAAATCAACAGAAAATCTATAAAGGTAATAGTAAGGACAACTTGTGGTGCACTTATTGCAAGAAAACACGTCATATTCGATAACGGTGTTGAAAACTCTATGAAAAACAACAAGTCGAGAATGGGGACAGAAGGGAGGATAGGCAAGAAGTAATCCTCAGGCTCACATAGCAACAAAACCACAAGAATCAGTTTGTCTCAATCAAGATGAAGTAGAAAGGTTGAGAACCCTTATTTGCAACCTTAATAAACACTCAGGTACTTGCTCATTAGCATATACAGGTGAGTTTCCTATTTTTGTTGGATTACATGTCTCAGATAAGTTCTTTGCTGCTTCTTGGGTCATGGACTCAAGTGCCACTGACTATATGACCCACTCACCAAATATTTTTTTGACATATTCTCCTTGCCCAAGTAATAGAAAAATAGCCACAGCTAATGGATCTTTGACTATTGTAGCAGGTATAGAAGATGTCAGAATAAGCCCATATCTGCTATTAAAAAATGTTCTTCATGTTCCTAAATTATCCACTAATCTTGTCTCTATTCAAAAACTCACTTGAGATCTATGTTGTAATGTCATGTTTTACCATGATTATTGTACTTTTTAGGACAAATATTCGGGGAGGAGGATTGGACATGCTAGAGAATGAGATGGCTTCTACTACCTTGTAACACTGATTAATTCAAGCATCACTCAAAGCAAGTTACCTCAATCCCTTATTTTTAAATCTCATTTATTTAATAAAGAAAAAATTTGGCTTTATCATCGATGTCTTGGACATCCATCTTTTGGGACCCTTAATATCTTATTTCCTTCTTTGTTTAAAGGATTGAATATTGAAAATTTTCAGTGTGAAGTGTGTGAGTTAGCTAAACACAAACGTGTACCTTTTTCAGTAAGCAATAAAAGATGCTCAACTCCTTTTCTTCTCATTCACAGTGAAATTTGGGGGCCTATTTCTAATATCTCTGGGTTACGATGGTTTGTTTCATTCATTGATGATTGTACCCGTGTTACTTGGATCTTCTTGCTTAAAAACAAATATGATGTTAGTAGCGTTCTCCCAAACTTCATCAAAAATCAATTTGGAGTTAGCATCAAACGTTTTCGATCAGATAATGTTAAAAATTATTTCAATTGAGTCTTAATTCCATATTTCTAACAGGAAGGGATCATACACGAGCCATCTTGTGTATTCACTCCTCAAAAAATAGAGTTGCAAAGAGAAAAAATGGTCATCTTCTTGAGGCAACCCATGCCTTACTTTTTCAAAAAAATATGCCAAAATTCTTTTGAGGAGAGACTATTCTTACTGTGACACATCTTATCAATCGATTGCTCTTTAGAGTTTTAAGGTTTAGAAGTCCAATGGAAATTCTTTCTACTTTTTATCATAACTTCCAACACTCAAATAATCTTTCTCTTAAAATATTTGGGTGTGTATCATTTGTTCATACTCATAGTCCAAATAGGGGAAAATTAGATCCAAAGGCTCTAAAATGTATCTTTGTGGGTTACTCTTCAACTTAAAAAGGATATAAGTGTTATCATTCTCAATCTCGGAAATTCTATGTCTCAGCAGATGTTACTTTAATGAAAACGAGCCATATTTTGTCTCTTTTTTTCCTTAGGGGGAGAATTCTGCTAGGGAAGAAAAAAGGGATCTTGACTTTGTTATTCCTCTTGATCTACCATCATCATCTTCCCCATCAAATTCACACTCCAACTTAGATTCCTTTGAAAACCTATGTTCCTCTATGTTTGAAAAGCCAAGCTTTGTTTTTGAGGATGTAAGATATGGCAAAGTGTTTTCAAGAAAAAAGGGTGCTATTCCGGAATGTGTGCAAATTCAATAATCCATTCCAAATCTTGAAAATGAGGTAACAAATTCTATATTGCAAAATGAGACCGAAACCTCTATGGATAATGGTGACCAAAACCTTCCTATTGCCATTAGGAAAGGAACTAGAGAATGTACAAAATGACCTTTATACCCTCTCTCAAATCTCATGTCATTCAAGAATTTCTAACCATCTCACAAGGCTTTTCTTATTAGCCTAAACATTATCTCCATTCCTACCACCTTATTCGATGCTTTATCTGATGAGAAATGGAAACAAGCCGTGAATGAGGAGATGAATGTATTAGAGAAAAACAAGACCTGGGAACTGGTTAAATTACCTGAAGGAAAAAAACCAGTAGGGTGTAAATGGGTTTATAGAATAAAATATAGAGCAGATGGGTCTATAGAAAGATAGAAGGCGAGATTGGTGGCAAATGGTTATACACAAACTCACGAAATTGATTACTTATAGACATTTGCTCCAGTAGCAAAAATGAACACTGTTAGGATCTTGTTGTCATTAGCAGCTAACTTTAATTGGAATTTACAACAATTCGATGTCAAAAATACATTCTTGCATGGAGAATTAGAAGAGGAGATCTATATGCAGATTTCACCAGGTTATGAGAATAACTTATCTGATCAGTCAGTATGTAAATTAAGAAAGACTTTATACAGACTCAAACAATCCCCTCGAGCATGGTTTGGAAGATTTGCTAGGGTTATGAAAGCCATGGGATATAGACAAAGTCAAGGAGATCATACTTTATTCATCAAACATTCATCTAGGGGAGTTACTGCTCTATTGGTATATGTTGATGATATAATAATGACAGGAAATAATGACAAAGAACAACTAGTCCTAAGCTAACACTTGTTTGAAGAATTTGAGATCAAGGCACTAGAAAGACTAAAATACTTTCTTGGGATTGAAGTGACTCACTCTAAGAAAGGTATTTTTATCTTTCAACAAAAATATATCACAGATCTCCTCAAAGAAACAGGTAAGACAGCATGCAAGCTTGCAAATACCCCAATTGATCCTAATCATAAATTGGGAGAAGCAAAAGACATAACAGTGAATAAAGAAATGTACCAGCGATTAGTGGAAAGACTCATTTATCTATCTCACACACAACCAGATATAGCTTATGCAGTAAGTGTAATCAGCCAGTTTATGCAGAATCCGAAAAAAGTTTATCTACAAGCAGCTTATCGGGTATTACAATATCTTAAAGGGACACCAGGAAGAGGTATATTATTTAAGAGAAACGGAGGTCTTTTACTTGAAGTATACACAGATGCAGACTATGCCAGATCCATTGTTGATAGAAGATCAACTATCGGATCCTGTACATTTCTTGGTTGGAACCTTATGACATGGCGAAGTAAGAAGCAAGGATTATAGCAAGATCTAGTGCAGAAGCAGAATTTCAAACTATGGCTCAAGGGGTGTGTGAGTTACTTTAGTTGAAGATCATCTTAGAAGATTTGAAGATTAATTGGGATGGATCAATGAGACTATATTATGATAACAAGTCTGTAATCAACATAGCACATAATTCAGTCTAACATGATAAGACCAAACATATTGAAATTGACAGACATTTTATCAAAGAAAAACTGGAGGCTGGAATCATTTGCATGTCTTTTGTACCCTCAAATTAACAAACAGCTGAAATCTTTATCAAGGGACTCTCAAGATCACATTTTGAATATTTAATTACCAAGTTGGACATGTTTGATATCTATGCCCTAAATTGAGAGAGAGTGTGGGATTGTAGGACCAAATAGGGTCAGAGTTATCATTGTTCATTATTATTCTTTTGTTTTCTTTTACTATTATTTGTTTACCACACAGAATTTGCTCCATGATTAAAGGAGCTGCAACTTATATAAATTCTCTATAAATATTAAATAAATAAAAAAACAAATATTTCTAACATTTCTAATTGACAGTATGTATGTGTGTGTGTGTGTATATATATATATATATATATATATATATATATATATATATATATTTATTTATATTTATATATACAAATTTTAGCTCTTCGTATTTCAAGATATTGTGACCTTTAAACAAGCTGTTAATTTTGAACGTTCATTTTCACTTTCCTTTTTATTTATATTTTCTTCTTTCATCGCTTTGATGTATTCTTCTAGCTTACTCTCATTCACCTGTTCGCAGTTTTTAATGAAAATTTGTTATTCATTCAACATAAACATCCCTTATGTATATATTCACATGGCCACGTGCACTCCCATCCCTGTGTTGAGAAACTCTCTTGAAGTACAAATTCCTATGGCAGGGACCCAACCATCCTGCATCTAGAGTTGGGAAGAAGCCCAAAACAAATTTTGTGGAAGTTCGTACGTTTTGTCATCTGTATAGAAGTTTTAATCGCATGTGGATATTCTTTATATTGGCTTTACAGGTAACTTCAATGTTTGGGCATGTAGTTATGGTATCCCAATCATACAATTTTTATATTAATTTTTAAAATATTGATTTTCAGGCTTTAATTATTATTGCATGGAGTTCCTTTGGATCTCGTCAGATGATTTTTGATGAGGATGTCTTTCGCAATGTTATGGGCATATTCATTACATATGCTTTTCTCAATTTTCTGCAAGGTACTTGATTCTTATATGCATTAGCTATTGTCCTTATCATTTGTATGTGGAACTCTTAGTTGGAGAGAGAAATCAAGAAAGACCAAAAGTGAATTGACGATGCAATCTCCTTTTTGTTGGAATTTCAAAGAATGCTTAACCTATAGGCTTAAGCTATTAGTGAAGGGCCAAAAATGATTTTTATTAGGAATTATTGATTATTGTTGAAAGAGTTATCAATATGTTTAGAATAAGTGTTATAAATTAAGTGAGGCACGTATAGGATTAGGAGTTTGTTATTATTTAGGAGTCTTATTCTAATTTAATTTGAAGATAGTAAAGTTTTGTCATATTCATATTGTTTTCTAAGTCAACTTTATCTTTAGGAGTTTATCTAGTAGTCATACTCTATCTTCATATTATTACAAATAAAAGGTTGGGGGGGGGGTCCCTAAATTCAAGTATGGTATCAAAGCTTTGGTTTAGAGAAGAGTAGACATTCTATTGTTGTGTCTTCTATATTTTTCCTCTTTTTTGTCTAGTCATCGAAGGAGGGTGAGCCTTGACGCAACGGTAAAGTTGCTGTCTTGTGACTTGGTGTAATGTCCGGTTTTTTTTTTTTTTTTTGCATCACGCATGTTAAAATACGCCATATGTAAAAACACATTATATATATATATATATATATATATATATATATATATATATATATATATATATATATATATATTTATTACAAACCTTATACAAGTTATAATTATACAATACAACATTTCAAAACACATTATACATGTTTACATATATATTACAAACCTCACACATGTTACATTTATACATACAACATTTTAGTACATAAATAAGAGTTTTTATACAGCACTTCACCCTTGAAATACAAAGGGTGAGGAGGTGGTGCTGACATTTAGATCTCCATCAGTAACTCCCGTTTGTGTTGTATCTCTTTTTCGTCTAGTCATCGAAGGAGGGTGAGTCTTGGCGCATCGATAAGGTTGCTGCTTTGTGACTTGGTGTAACGTTCGGTTTTTTTTTTTTTATATTACGCATGTTAAAATACGCCATATGTAAAAACACATTATATATATATATATATATATATATATATATATATATATATATATATATATATATATATATATATATATATATATATATATATTACAAACCTCATACAAGTTATAATTATACAATACAACATTTCAAAACACATTATACATGTTTACATATATATTACAAACCTCACACATATTACATTTATACAATACAATATTTTAGTACATAAATAAGAGTTTTTATATAGCACTTCACCCTTGAAATACAAAGGGTGAGGAGGTGGTGCTAACATCTAGATCTCCATCAGTAACTCCCGTTTGTGTTGTATTTCATTTCTTTTTATCTGAACATAACACCACAATAATAGTGAGAACAAAAGTTCCCAGTAGACTTAACATAAATAAAATATGCTGAGAAAACAGGAGTTATGTTCAGCTGTATAAGCTACAGAAAAATATCAAAATTTTGAGATAAAATCATATTTTTTTAATGCATAATTATCATGCTACACTTGCACCAGAAGTCCATTTTTTTTTTTTCTAATGCTCAGCCCTATCACGGCTTTTAATTTACTCGTTTGCTATATGCATCGTGACCGATCGACTACAGTTACAATAAGTGATCAGGGAATGTGAGTACATCATCCTCCTGCCTCCTCACATTACCACTGACACCTGGTTGGAGCGGCCCTCCATTGTCTCACTCAGACTAATAGGGCGTCCCCTACTTGGTACCGTCACGAGCCATACAACCTGTCGATATTCATTCATACATATAATTACATATATATATATATATATATATATATATATATATATATATATATATATATATTAATGCATATTCATCAAATAGAATGTAAAATTATCAAGCAATTCGCCATGAGCTTTACGCTTGCCATTCAATTTCTTTCATAAAATAACATGCATAATTTTCATATCCAACAATTAATAATTATTCATCACATATCAAATGTCCAATATAACAAATTTCGAATCAAATTAAAGAAAATGGTAATTTTCTTGAACATTTGTTTTCTAAAAATATTTTAACAAATAAAACTAATTTTTAGGTAGAAAAATAGTGAAATGTTCTGTGACCTTTCTTCACTTATTCAATAATATCTCCTTCATATGAATTCCGATTGAGGTGATTTCAAAGCCTATAAGAAGTTAAGACAATTATCTACAACTTTTATGTTTATCATTTCTTCAAATTCTTTACGGTTTATTTTCAGAAAATTAAAAATAAAACACTTATTTTTACTATCCTGAATTCCGACATTTGCTCAATTAATTAACCATATATTCCTCATATAAATTCTGATTGAGGTGATTTCAAAGCCTATAAGAAGCTAAGACAATGATCTACAACTTCTATGTTTATCATTTCTTCAAATTCTTTATGGTTTATTCCTAGAAAATTAAAAATAAAACACTTATTTTTACTATCCCGAATTTCGACCTTTGCTCAATTAATTAACCATATCTCCCCCATATAAATTCCGATTGAGGTGATTTCAAAGCCTATAAAAAACTAAGACAATTATCTACAACTTCTATGTTTATCATTTCTTCAAATTCTTTACGAGTTATTCCCAGAAAATTAAAAATAAAACACTTATTTTTACTATCCTGAATTTCGACCTTTGCTCAATTAATTAACCATATCTCCCTCATATAAATTCCGATTGAGGTGATTTCAAAGCTTATAAAAAGTTAAGACAATTATCTACAACTTCTATGTTTATCATTTCTTCAAATTCCTTTTCGAATTTTCTCAGAATTCCAAAAACCGAAGCTACCCCAATTATTCCGAAATTCAGCTTAATTTATCTTCTCCTTTGATTTTCTTTTATATAATCCCATACACCCATATGCATGTCCAAACATCCAAAACAGAATTCATATAAATATCCAGACCACATGTTATCCAAAATTATAACTAAACAAATTTAAAAATGTATATATATATAATTTTGTACAAAAATTTATTAAAGGATGTTAATCCTACCTCAGATAGATCTTAAACTTGTATGTTTGATTATTTCTACACAAAGTAAAATACTTGATTTCCCCTTTCCTCTTCCTTTTCCTCCTTCTTCCTCTTTCTCTTCTTTCTCTTCTCTTCTTTTTCTTCTTTTTTTTCTTTTGCTGAAAATTCTACCGACACTTTTTTTTTCTTCCCCCTTTTCTCTTCTTTCTCTTTCTTTTCTCCTTTTCTTTCTTTCTCTCTTTCCTTCCGTCATCTCCCCCTTCCCCTTCTTATCTTTTTTTTTTTTATATTATTATTATATTATATATTTTTCTTTCCCTTCTTACCTTTTACCTACCTACCTCCTCCCTTTCTCCAAAATACCCTTGCCACCATTCCTAATTTCATAAATGCCATCCTCCATTAATTATAAAAAATGTCATTTTAATGAAATTACATAAATGTCATTTTAACCATCCTACTATCTTCTTTTACCTGAGTAAAATTGTAAAACGATTTAATCCTCTCGTGAAGTCCAAAATGCTTTCTCCTCTCTGAACAAAAATTTCAATTAGTAACATAAAAAAAAAAATCGGAGATGTTACACTTGGAGGTCACGAGTTCGATTTCTGGAAACAGTCTCTCTACTTGTAGGGGTAAGATTGCGTACATCTACTCTCCCCAGACTCCACCAGGTGAGAGCCTCGTATACTGGACCAACCTTTTTTTTTTTTTTTTCGTCTAGTCATCAAAGTTGTTTTTTACTGGAATTCTTCCCCTGCCAATGAAAAATTTGTGATTTGAGTTTTGCTTTTATTGTTATGGAGTTATTGAATTGTGTTGCTGTAAGCAACCCAAGTGACCTAGGGAGTTGTAAGGAGTGGAGATCCAAAGAGTTGTGTATTGAAGACTTCGACACTGGTGTTGTTTGGGTGACATGGTGGGCAACTCAAGTAGTGGAGACCATTTGTGAAAAGGTTGGTAGAACTACAAGAACTATATTATAATACTAAGAGTTAAAAAAAAAAAATTTTAATAGTTGAAATTATAAAATTATTTTTTATTCTTTTTTAACTCTAATTTTTTTTTTCTTTTCGAGTCATTTTTAAATTTTAAATTTAAAAATTTTAATTTTCAAATTTTTAAATTCTAAAATTTTAAATTTTAAAACACTAACTTCTAAATCTTAATCTTAAATTATAAATTCTAATTTTTAAATCTTAATCAATAAATTATAAATTATAAATTTTTTTAATTTTAAATTCTAAAACTCTAAATTTTAACTTTTAAAATTTTAAATTCTTAATTTTAAAATATTTTTAAAAAATAATTATATTTTTGTTAATGTTTTATGGAAATTAAATATAAAAATAAAAAATTAATAATAATATAGTAAATTATTTTTAAAAAAAGTAAAATAAGCAAAACAACTTTCTCATCCCGGAGATTCCAGGAAAACAAACGCTCGTGAAATAGAGTATACGTGGGACTTTTTTGTGAAACATCCCACCATCACATACCTCCTCTGGCAGATGTCCTAGACCACTGCGTACATCTGCCTAGACACCCCTACATCCAACTCCTTATTCCAGACGCGACGGGCACAATTCTATTGCACCATCGTACTCCTCTGCTTCTGTTCGTAAAAGCAGAGCACCCCACTGCACCGTCGCTGTTCGTGAAAGCCGAGCATCCCATTGAACCATCACACTCCTCTGCCTCTATTCGTGAAAGTAGAGCACTCCATTGCACTCTTCTGTTTTGTTTCCTATAAGCGGGAACCCAACCTGCTTCTGTTTGAAGAGCACTCCATTGCACTCTTCTGATCTATAAGCAGAAAATCCCATTCCCCTGCTTCTGTTCTTACCAACAAAAGTCCAATTTTTGGATTGCTACATGGATAACGCAAAACACTGCTCCACCTCCAACCCAGAAACTGTCGCATCAATGAGCACCCACAGAGGAATAAAAAATCCTTCCCTAGTTATCACTGGCCATAAACTTAATGGTCACAATTACTTCCAATGGTCTCAATCTGTGATTATATATGTCTGTGGAAAAGGCAACGATGAATATGTCACCGGTGAAATTACTGCACCTGACAAGACAGATCCAAAATATCGAGTTTGGAGAATTGAGAATCATATGATAATGTCTTGGTTGATTAATTCGATGAATAATGATAAGGAGAAAATTTTCTACTCTACGGGACTGCCAAAGAAATATGGGATGCAGTAAAAGAGACTTCCTCAAATTTTGATAATACATAAAAAAATTTCAAATTGAAGACAGACTACATGATCTTCGACAGGAGGAATTAACCGTGACTTCGGACTTCAATAATCTCTCACCTTATTGGCAGCAATTGGACATGTTTAAAGTACATACTTGGAAGTGCCCTGAAGACAATGCTCTGTACAAAAAAATTATGGAGCAGAAAAGGGCATTTAAATTTCTGCTTGGCTTTAATAAAAGCCTGGATGAGGTTAGAGGAAGGGTAGTGGAGACTAACCCCTTCTCAATTTACGTGAAGTTTTTTCAAAAGTATGTTTAAAGTACAGACTTGGAAGTGCCCTGAAGACAATGCTCTGTACAAGAAAATTATGCAGCAGAGAAGGGCATTTAAATTTTTACTTGGCCTTAATAAAGCCTGGATGAGGTTAAAGGAAGGGTAATGGGGACTAAACCCTTTCTCAATCTACATGAACGTGAAGCTTTTTCAAAAGTACATAGTGAGATAAGTAAAAAAAAGATAATGATGGGAGTTCAAAATTCTGTCCCATCTGAAGGTTCAGCTCTTCTTGTGAAAAGATCTCATCCGAAATTCTGACAAGACAAAGGGAAGACCGTGGTGTAATCACTACAAAAAACAGGGACACACAAAGAAAATCTGCTAGAAAATTCATGGAAAATCAGCTAACTAGAAGACATCCAAATCTCGAGAAAGCCGTGCTAATAATGCTGCTACCACAGAAGATAACTGTCCTGCTCCTAAATCCAGCCCCTTACCAAAGAGCAACTTGATATGCTTAAGAAACTGTTAACAAACAATTCTTGAATTCATGGATTGTTAACTCGAGAGTTTCTTATCACATGATGGGAGATGACAGGCCATGTACATGGTTCAAATTGTTGATGGGTCCTTATCTAATGTTGTTGGAATTGGTTCAATTAGGGTGACTAATACTTTATACCTTAACTCTGTGTTACATGTTTCTAATTTCAACTACAATTTACTCTCTATCAATCAGTTAACTTATGATCTACAGTGTAAAGCTAATTTTTCTTCAAATTTGTGTGAATTTCAAGAACTGAGTTTGGGAAAGATGATTGACGGTATTGAGATGAGTGCTGGACTCTATCTTCTCAAGGGTGATAATTCTCTAGTTAGACACTCACGATGTCAGTTGTGAGTCCTTTAAATATCAATCCAATTTAAATTTCGATGCCAATAAAAATAAGAGAATCATGTTATGGCATTACTGTCTTAGCCATCCAAATTTTATCTACCTTGAAAAGATGTTTCCATCTTTATTTATCAATAAAAATTCAAAGATTATTAAATGTGAAATATGTGAATTTGCAAAACATTCCCGTAATAGCTACCCTAGTCTTCCCTACACACCATCATACCTATTTGCTTTAATATATAGTGATGTATGGGGACCTTCACGGGTAAAGAATATATTGGGAGTATGTTGGTTTGTCTCTTTTGTTGATAACCATACCAGATTAACATGGGTCTTTCTCATGAAAGAAAAATTAAAAATTGTACAAATCTTTCAAAACTTCAGCCACATGATTTAAACTCAATTTAATAATAAAATTCAAGCCTTTAAGACCGACAATGTCAAAAAATACTTTAGTCATACCTTGAAAAATTTTCTTTTTAAACAAGGGATTATTCACCTAAGTTCATGTGTTGAGACCCCTCAACAAAATAGCATTGTCGAAATAAAAATACACATTTGTTAGAAGTAACAAGATCCCTTATGTTCTCTATAGATGTCCCAAAACACTTTTGGGGAGAAGCTGTCCTTACAGTCATATACCTCGTGAATAGGATGTCATCTAGAACTTTAAGTTTCAAAGTCCTTGCCAAATCCTACTCCAGACCTTCTCAAATACAAAAGTCATCTCATCCCCTAACCTTAAAATCTTTGAATATTCAGTATTTGTCCGTATACACCAACAAAATCGTAACAAACTAAATCTTAAAACAATAAAATGTATCTTTATAGGATACTCTCCACACCAAAAATGTTATAAATACTACTTTCCAATCACAAAAAGGACGTACATCTCAATGGATGTAACCTTCTTTGAACATCAAGCATATTTCACCAAAACAGATATACAGGGAGAGTGTGAACTCATATCAGCCTTTGAAAAATATCCTATACCATCTTGCATCACAAACCAAGACTGTTATTGCACCTACAAATACTGTACTGACACCAGCTCCTATATCACAAATAGAAAATATTCAGCAACTTGAATCTAAACTTGAACCCCTATCACACATTGCAAATTATCAGCTTCGTGTCTATACTAAGAGAAGAAAGCCCAAGAGGACAATAGAGCAACCGGTTTCTCTCACACAAGACCAAGAGTCCTAACTGAGTCCAACTCCTACTCAAAGTCACTCAGGTAAGGAAATTAGTGATCAAGTACCATTAGTAGATGACTTGAATATTCCTATTGCTTCAAGAAAAGGTGTCAGATCTTCTACAAAACATCCTATTAACAGTTTTATTTCATATAATGGTTTATCATCACCATATTGAGCTTTTGTTACAGAACTTGATAGGAGACAAGTCTGTAATTCTATTCAGGAGGTCCTTACTGATCTAGAATGGAAAAAACCTGTTAATGAAGAAATCACTACCTCAGAAAAGAATGGCACATGGAAAATGTCTGACCTTCCTCCAGGAAAGAAATCAATGGGATGTAAGTGGATTTTCACAGTCAAACACAATAGTAATGGGAGTGTTGATGGATTAAAAGTATGATTAGTTGCAAAAGGCTTTACTCAATTTTATGGGATAGACTATCAAGAAACTTTTGTTCCAGTGGCCAAACTCAACACTGATCGAATCCTTTTTTCACTTGCAGCAAATCTAAATTGGTCATTACATCAACTGAATGTTAAAAATACTTTCTTAAATGGTAACCTAGAGGAAGAAGTATATATGGAGATGCCTCCAGGTTTTGAAACTATCACTAATCACAATAAGGTATGTAAACTCAAAAAATCCTTGTATGGTCTCAAACAATCACCTTGTGAATGGTTTGTCAAATTTGCACAGTTAATTATCAAATAAGGATATATTCAATGCCAGACCGACCACACGTTATTTGTGAAGTTCTCTTTGAAAAAGAAGATAACAATCTTAGTAGTGTAGGTAGAAGATATCATCTTGACAGGTGATGATGAAAAAGAATCAGTAAAGATGAAAAAGCATTTAGTTAAAGAATTTGAAATTAAAGACCTTGGCTACTTAAAATACTTTCTAGACATAGAGGGGGCTCCTTCTAAGAAAGGAATATTTGTTTTTCTACACAAATATGTCCTGAATTTGCTAAAGGAAACATGTATGCTTGGATGTAAAATGGCTGATACTCCAATGGATTCAACAAAGAAATTGGGAAATGAATAGGACAAAACACCAGTGGCGAGAGGGAAGTATCAGAGACTTGTAGGGCGTCTCATATACCTCTCCCATACACGACGTGACATTGGATTTTCTGTTGGACTTGTCAGTCAATTTATGAACAATCCAACAAAAGAACATATAGAAGCAGTAAATAGAATTCTAAGATACTTGAAAATGAACTCTGGAAGAGTAATACCTTATCAAAAAAATAATATTAAAGATATTAAAGTTTTCTCTTATGTTGATTGGGTTGGAAGTATAACTGACAGAAGATCTACTTCAAGATGTTGTTCCTATGTACGGAGAAATCTTGTAACATGGAGAAGTAAGAAACAATTTGTGGTTTCTAGAAGTAGTGTAGAGGCAAAATTTAGATCTTTAGCTTTCCGCATTTGTGAAGGAATGTGGAAACAAAGACTTCTAAGTGAATTGAGAATCATGACAGAGAAACCTGTTAAGGTTTTATGTGATAATCAAGTTGCCATTAGCATTGCAAAGAATCTAGTGCATCATGATAGGACAAAACATATTAAAATAGACCGATATTTCATCGTTGAAAAAATTGATAAGTCAATTATTCAGTTAATTTATACGTCTACAAAATCATAGATTGCTGATATACTTACTAGAACCATTTTGAAGATCTAGCTAGCAAGATGTGCATGTACAACATCTATGACCCAACTTGAGGGGGAGTGTAGAATAACAAGAGAGTTTAATTTATGCTTTATCTTCAGATTGGATTGTTATCATGTATTGTTTAAATTCAAATTCAAATTAGAGCTTATCTCTTGAAAAATAGGATATAGATAGGATAGAGATTATCTACCGGGTTGTTAGGATTCTCACTAGTAATCTAGTATATATATATAGCTGTACCATATCATGTAGATAGATGAGAAAAATCCAGTTCTCAAAAATTACAACATCCAATAGCCTTCTTACCACTAGGAAGAGGGACCAAACCCGTTTTTGATTATGGTCAAGTGCCTTCATCTCCTCTATAGTAATTGCTCACTAACCATCATGAGCGAAGGCCTCGTCGACAGGAGTAAGGATATGAATGGAGTGCAAAGAAGTTACAAAAGACTGGGCAAAAGATATTCCAGTTTTTGAAATATATGAAGAAATGGGATAAGTACAACTATGTTTACCTTTTTGAAGAGCAATCAGAAGGTCAAGGCTAGGATCAGATGGAAATTTGTAGGTTCTTGAGACAATGCAACAGGTATAAATGATGAGTCAGAAACATCAATTGGTGCCACAGTCGTTTGCTTTGAATGACAAGAATAGACTTGAGGGAAGGGAAAGATAGATAAAGGTTGGGAGCTCGTTGAGGGATGTTTACTTGTGGAGGAAGAAGGGATATGGGAAGATTGTATCCAATAAACCAAAAATTAATCATCATGATTTGCTCTGGATTGTGGTGAATTACAATTAAATGGAGTAGTCTAAAAAATGTAACATCTATAGATATAAGATATCTACCAAAGTCTGATGAATAATGATACCCTTTTTGGTAACGAGAATAGCCCAAAAAGAGACACCTGAGGGAGTAGGGGTCTAATTTAGAAACCTATGGCCAAACTTCATGAGCAAAGAAAGTGAACCCAAAGAAGAAAAAAACCGAATGGTTTATTGAAGGAAATAGGAAAGCTAAAATATTTTCTTAATATGAAGTTCACAAGATCTAAGGAAGAAATTTTTATTAATCAGTGCAAGTACATTCTTGATTTACTCAAGGAAACATGAATGACTAATTGTAAGGTAACAGATACTCCAACAGAGCGTAATTTGAAATTAAAAGTAGCAAAAGCTAATGAGCTGATGGACCTTGAATGCTGTCAAAGATTGGTTGGGAAACCGATTTACTTGGCACAAGCTAATAAAGTGAAAATACAAAGCAAAGAACTTTTAGGAATGTGAAAAATAAAAAATAGACTGTTTTTAAAATGTTTTCACAAATCAAATGCACCCTTACTTTTTTGGCCTCTTTATAGGTTGTTGCTAATGGGTATTTTTGGGGAGTTTCCTTTGTGGAAACACAAAGGGATTGGCAAGCTCTTATGAGCTATTAATTGTAATAGTTTTTCCTGTCTTTGGGAATAATACTGGTCCTTTGTTCTTGAAATACTCTTCTTTCCCTATCATTAAAGTTTCTTTATTCAAAAAAAAAAAAATATCCACCTTAGTTGTGTTGAGTTTTTGCCAACGTTGGCCCAATAGAAAGCCACGAGAGAGAGATTAAGTTTGATTGTTAAGAGAAGGGAAAAAGAAAACAGATGCGTATTATCACCAATGATGACAACCCAACTTTGTGCTCAGAGAGAGATAAAGGGTTGCCTAGACGACTTTCCCTTGTCATGTTTAAGTTTTTTTTTTGGAAGGCCGTGTTTTTTTTAGAAAAGGAAACAAGGGTTAAGTGGGATTAGACGTTGAGCTTGAATTAAAATGTTGAAATGCTAGTATTTAATAAGAGAAAATTTTACAAAGAAAATTAATCAAGGGTTTAAAAATGTAATAATAGTTGTGTTCCATGTCTTATATATCAAAACCATTGATTTTCCTTCTCCTAACAGCGTAATCTTTTGGGAAGATTTGACTTTTAACATGTTATCATAGTCTCTACATGACATTGTGGTCAAGAGTTTAATTCTTGTTGCCCATGTGCTAATAAAATTAACTTCTTGCACAAGGTAAGCTGGGTGAGTGCTTTATCCAATCTTGAAGTTCAATGGAATTTTGCATGAATGGACAAGTTAGAGATATATGTTAAAACCATTGATTAACTTTCTCCTAACCTAATAAACTTTTTGGAAAAATTGATTCTTGAAATAGTCTTTATTTGGAAATAGAAGAGAGCATTATATATTTACTATTACTTCAGCCTTGACAATAACAGATACAAGTACCATAACCATTTCAAAATTTCTTACCTGCATTTCCATTTTGCAGTCACCCTAGACATTATTCTTACTTGGAATGCTTGGAAGAATATGAAATTTACCCAATTGCTATGGTATCTTCTGAAATTCATGGTAGCAGCTCTATGGGTTGTTGTTTTGCCCATCAGTTATTCTAGTTCTCATCGAAATCCATCGGGGTTTAAAAGATTCTTCATCAGTTGGGATGGAGATGGGGTTATCCTGTCAAAATATAGCTATGTTGTTGCCGTATATTTACTTCCAGATATTGTGGCTGTGATACTGTTTTTCCTTCCGTCGTTATGGAGAAAGTTGGAGTGCTCAAATATGCAAATCATCTCCCTTTTAATGTGGTGGGCTCAGGTGAAAGAGGCATTTACTACTTTTACTGAAATACCTGTATCTAAATACTTGATATATTTACTTCCTTTCTTTCTAATTAAATCTAATTTGGTGTTCTTTGCTTAACATTGACCGTACTGCAGCCAAATTTGTATGTAGGCAGGGGCATGCATGAGAACTTGTTTGCACAGCTGAAGTAAGTGAAAAGTTCCTGCTGTAATTTCTTTTGTTTTCACGACTCAATTTTGTTTGTTAGGTTAGGGCGTGTTTGGGCTGGGAGTTTCTAGGTTCTAACCTTTCTTTTCTTACCTGCCATTTTAAGTTTACTTGGGTTCTATCTTCATAGGGGAATTTTATTCTCCCTGTTCAGTACAATAGTATAATTTAGAGGTCCAATTACATTTGTACAGCTGCAGTTGACCTTGATAATCAATCAGTCCAACAATCCCCTAATTAAGCTTTTAATTACACAATAACCAGTGCACTCAGGTATACCTATTAAACAGAAAGCAACACATAATTATCGTCAACTTGAAGAATGTTCTTTCAAATGCAATTTACTCTCATTTTTTAAGTTTTCGTCAAATTTTTTTTTTTGGTGAAATTTGTTTGGCATTTTCACCCCAAAAAAAAAGTTTGGCCTAAGCAATTTTTGGAGAAAAATAAAATTTGAGTGAGAAGAAAATATTGCAAAGGACATGGAGGACAAGATATCCTCCTCGATAGAAGCACATAAATGAAAACAAAGATCACCAGGCAGAAAATATGAAGATTCCCCAACAAATTCAAGGAAAGGGATGAACTATTAATAGTTTGAGCGTTCTTTTCCAGCCAAATATACCAAAGAACAACATAGATAGCACACCTCCACAACAACTTTGTCTCTTTGATTCTGCTAAAACCTTATGATTCATAAAAAATTCCAATAATTTACTTGAAATGACAGCGCCTGCTAAGCAATGCAAATTTATATGAATTTTGTATGATACACATAATAGGAGTTTTGCCTGGTCTACATTTTAGTGATAGTTGATCCATTTTTTAAAATCCAAAATAATATGTCTAATTCTTACTTTGCTTTTTTCGTGCTAAACACTCTAGTGCATATTTGCTCTTCTTCTAGAAAGAAGTTCCTCTTTGATTTAGCAAAAAAAACACATTTAATATGGCAGGTATACCCTGTTTTGGATCGTGCTGCTAATTAGCAAGCTAGCATTCAGCTACTATGTTGAGGTAATAATTTTATAGTTAATTTTCCAGCTTTGTATAAGGTAATATCCTATTAAGTAAGAACAATGAGTTTAGAAGCTTAAGGAGATGCGTACATGTGGGTAATAGTGTGTCCATATAAATTTATATGTGGTCAGAAGTGAGGTTGTGGTAATTCAAATTTGTGCAAAAGGATAAAAATTCTTCTCATATTATTTGGAAAATACAAAGGGGAAATATATAGAAGATATTGACAGCAGGACTATCAATCTATCTCCTAAAAGGTAGCTAACAATCCCTAAAAAATAGGAAACATAATAAAAACAGAAACATATCAGGGAAATAATCCCCTCCCCCCCATCCCGAAATAAAAGGCAAGAAAGGCAGAATAATAAATCAAGATATGCCAGCTATACTAGCTGTGAATCAAGGATGAATCACGGATATCCAAGACCCACAATGTCCCTCCTCAAGTTGGCCTTCCAAGGTTAAACATGCTGAGCTTGTTAACCATATTTTCAAAGGTTCTCCTTCCTAGAGTTTTTGTTAAGATGTCAGCAGTTTGTTTTCTCTTTGGAATATAAGAGATACAAAGAGTTCCTTCTTCAACTTCTTCTTTGATGAAATGCCTATCCAATTTAATATGCTTTGTTCTATCATGATGAATTGAATTATGTGAGATACTTATAGCAGCTTTGTTGTCACAATAAATCTTTAGAGTAAGCACTAGTTTCACCCTACGTTCTTTGAGTAATAATTTCAACCATAATATTTCACAAGCACTAGTTTCACACATGATTCCCACCAAGAAAGGTATAGTATCCTATAGTTAACCTTCTATCAGCAATGAACCTGACGTAATCTGCATCTATATGTGCCTTTAGTAATAGCCCTCTAGTCTTTTTAAATAATATGTCTTTCCCTGATGTTTCTTTGAGATATTGTAAAACTTGATAGGCTGTCTATATGTGAACCTCTTTCAAATTGTGCATAAACTAACTAATCATACTTATTATGTGTGCTATGTCTGGTCATATGTGAGATAGATAAATAAGTCTTCCCGCCAAACGTTGATACTTCTCTCTGTTTACTGCATTGTCTCCTTCTTCCTTTCCTAATCTATGATTAGGATCTATTTGGGGTACTTGGAGATTTACATGTTGTCTTGCCTATTTTCTCCAGAAGATTTGCAACATATTTTGTTGAGAACTTAGAGTGAGCCACTTCAATCCCAAGGGAGTATTTCATCCTTCCTAAGCTCGACAAACTATGAAAAAGTTAGGCTAAAAACGTACCTCTGCCTCCTGGAGATTTCCCATATATATATTGTTTATACATGCTAATATTTAACCCTATAACTAAACTAAATTGCCATAAATCTAGGTTACCCTAATTAATGAGAGAATAACATAATTACATAAATATGGGCTATCCTAATTAATGAGAGAATAACATAATTACATAAATATGAGCTATCCTAATTAATGAGAGAATAACATAATTACAGCTGCATAATCCCATAGATTACTCTGATATTAATGACAGTAAATTGCCAATCAATTTCATTGACATCCCCCCTCAAATTGATGCTGATAAGTCAACAAATATCAATTTGCTTATTAGAAAATTGTGGCATTGACGTGTCAAAGACTTGGTGAAGATATCAACAAGCTAAATAGATGTTGAGACATGAGGTAACGTGATAACTCTGCGGTCATAAGCTCTGCGGATAGAGTGACAATCAACCTCGATGTGCTTCGTGCATTCATGGTAAATCGGATTTGCTGCAATTTGTATTGCACTGCTGTTGTCGGCATATAGCAGAATGGGTTGTGCTTGAGGGAAGCCAAGCTCTGTAAGAAGACCACGTAACTAAATTATCTCAAAGCATGCAGCAGACATAGTGCGATACTCGACTTCAGTAGACGACTTAGAGACCAAGTCTTGTTTCTTGCATTTCCATGAGATTGGAGCATCGCCCAGAAACATACACCAGCCTGTAGTTGATTTTCGGGTGTCGGGACAACCAGCTCAATGAACATCGCTATATGCCTGGAGCTGTAGCGATGAACCAGTAGGAAAAAAATAGGCCGCAGGTGGAGGTGCCGAGGAGGTATCGAATGATTCGGTGCACTGCGGAAATGTGGAAATGCCGAGGAGATTGCATGAACCTGCTAACAATGTGGACCGCAAAAGAAATGTCCAGGCGAATGATTGTTAGGTAGATAAGACTACCAACCAGCTGGCGATAGAGAGTGGAATCTTCAAGGAGTTCACCTTCATCCCGTCTATATTTCACATTAACTTCCATGGGAGTGTCAGCAGAGGTTGCATTGAGGAGGCTGGCACGTTGGATCAAATCTCGAATATACTTGTGCTGATTTAAAAATATACTGTGAGGTTGATAATGGACCTCTAACCCCAAGAAGTAAGTGAGTGGGCCAAGATCTTTCATGTGAAAAGTTGAATGTAGCAAGTGCTTAATTTCGGAGATAACCTCTTGATCAGAATTAGTCACCACAATATCATCCACATAAACAAGGAGTACCACAATGCCTTTAGAAATCTGTTGGAGGAAAAGAGATGAATAATACTGGTTTTGTGTGAAGGAAAAGCCAAGTAGTGTAGATTGAAACTTCTCAAACCATACTTTGGGTGCCTGTTTCAAATCATATAAAGAGCGTTTGAGTTTGCACACTGCATTAGGTGATGATGTTGGCATACCGGTGGGAAGTTTAATGTAAACTTCCTCCTTGAGGAATGCATTTTTGACATCTATTTGATGGAGTGTCCAGGATTGAGAGGCAGCGGTGTCCAGAATAGTGCGCACAGTAGTCATCTTGGCAACAGGTGCAAATGTCTCATCATAGTCAATTCCATACTCCTGTCTATTTTCAAAAACAACCAGCATAGCCTTGTAACGATCTATGGAGCCATCTGAACGAAACTTTATAGAAAATACAAATTTGCTACCAAGAGGATTGACAGATGGTGGACATGAAACAACATTCCATGTCTGATTTTTTGCTAAAGTTAGAAGTTCTGTGTCAATAGTTTTCTGCCAACAATCATGCTCCATAGCCTGTTTATAAGAAAAATGGATAGGAACAAAAGATAAAGTGGTTGTCAAGGATAAGGAGAAGAAAAACCATACTTTTTTGGTGGTTTGCAAACACAAGTATTGTGGCGTAGAGGGGCTGGTTCTGGAGTAGGTACAAGATCAGTAGCCAGAGAGTGATCTAGAAGAGGCTCAGGAGATGCTGATGACTGATTTGGAGGAGCAGTATTTCTTCGTCTGTACACTAAGAGAGAGTTTGATGAAGATGGTCCTGCAGGAGAGTTAGAAAACAAAGGCAAAACAGAAATTGACGAAGAGATAGGGTCATGGTGGGTTGCAAAAAAATATTTATTTTCTTAAAAAATGACATTTCGAGAGACTTGAAGCTGACAAAAATGAGGATCATAGCATAAAAAACCTTTCTGATGAGTAGAGTATCCAAGAAATGCACATTCAACAGATTGAGCAGTGAGATTAGTGCATTTATGTGGTGGAAGATGAACGTAACACATACAACCAAAAGTGCGAAGATTTGAATAATTAGGTGGGTGACCAAATAACCGAGTGAAAGGAGACTCATTGTTCAATGATGGAAAAGGCAAGCAGTTAATAAAATGTACAGCAGTAGAGAGAGCTTCACACCAAAACTGAAATGGTACAAAAGATTCTAATAAAAGAGTGCGGACAACATCAAATAAATGACGGTTTTTTCTCTCAACTACCCCGTTTTGTTAGGGAGTGGAAGGGCAGGACCGTTGAGAGACAATACCATTACTTTGTAAAAGATCCTGAAAAACATGAGATGTGTACTCACTTCCATTTTCAGAATGAAGAATTTTAATTTTTGAAGAAAACTGGGTCTGAACATAACCGTAAAAGAATTTGAAAGCAGGGAAGACTTTGTCTTTAGAGCGCAAAAAATAAATCCATGTGAAACGACTATAGTCGTCAATAAAAGTGACAAAGTATTTGTAATACGCATGAGAAATAACAGGTGCCATACCCTATAAATCACATCAAAAGACTGTCCAATATTCGATTGATGAGTTGAAAAAGATAGAGTTTTACTTTTGCCAAGTCTACAAAAAGTGCAATCAAACTTAACAGTATTTAAAGAAGGGTACTCTTTATTTCCAAGGAAATCAGATTTTAGCAACTCACGAAATACATTGGAATTGGGATGTCCAAGACACTTATGCCACATTTGATAATCAACTTTGACAGAATTACAAGAAACAAAAGGCAGTAAGAAAGAGGGAGACACAGGTAAATGGAGGGGAAAAAGGCGTCCAACTTTAGGCCCCTTTGCGATCATCTTCCCGGTGTGTTGATCTTGCACAAGACAACCAGATTTTGATAATTCTATCCGACAATTATTATTAACCAATTGACCAACAGAAATAAGATTACTAGTGAGACTAGGAGATACAAAGACATCAGTTAGAGATGAAGAGATATCATCGGTGGCTGTTATAGGTAATTTCTTTCCATCAGCAGTATGAATCTTGAGATGTCCAAAATATTTGGTAACATTGGTAAGGTCTTGAACATTGTTTGTCATATGGTGGGAAGCCCCAGAGTCAGAGAACCAAGGAGAAGAAGTAGAAAAAGAAGTATCTGAGAGGCCAAAAGCAGAGAATGTTGAAACTATCAATTTGTTGAACCATTTTAGGAGTCAAAGGTTGAACAGGGGCAGCAGCACTTTGTTGCATAGAAGTTGTATTCATAGAAGTACTAGGGCCAACCGAGGCAGTAAAAGTTGTAGCAGAGCACTTGGGTGGTCGGGTTGGACATTGTTTAATAATATGTCCCTCTTTTTTGCATTAATTAGAGAATTTCTTTGGACAGGTGGAAGCAAAATGTCCAAAACCTTTGCAATAGAAACATTGAACAACACTTAGGTCTCTTCCTCTTGGCTTGCCTTGGGCTGCATACGCTACTAGAATAGAAGAGAGTTGTTGTTGTTCCATGGTGGTTTAAGTTAAAAGGCGTTGTTCTTCACAAAAGAGATCGTTTAAGGATACATCCAAGGAGGGTACAGGGTCTCGGTTCATGAGATTGGACCGAATACCTTCAAAGTCCGTTTTCAGTTTCATGAGAAATTAATTGCGTTTAGTAGTGTCATGAACAAATTGTACCAAACGAACACCTTTAGTAGTCAAGTTTTCATAGATGATATCAGTGTATTCGGCTCAAAGATTCATGAAACGAGAATAAAAATCAGAGATGGAAAGACTTTCCTGTTGAAAAATGGCAATTTTGTGTTTAGGTTGGAATCTCTGAATAGTGTTATTCTGGCTATAGATTTTCTTCAGGTAGACCCATATATCAGCTGCAGTCTTGAAGGATTTGAGATTAAGTATGATGTTGGGATCAACAGAACCTATGATCCATGCCATTACTTGAGCATCTTTTACCTCCCACTTAACATGTTCATCTTGGTGTGTAGCTTTGATAGGAGCAGGTTTGGTGCCATCAACATGACTCCAAAGGGACCTTTAACAAAAATCTGGAATTGAAAAGTCTAAGCTGAGTAGTTTTTCCCATTAAGGCGAACCAGTAGCACATTAGATTTTTCCATAGACATGAGGCTGAGAAAAAAAAATGTTCACGAAAGACCACTTGTTGACTAAGAAAGATCTCTGAACTAGAGCATTGTAGGAAAAAAAACAAAAGATGAGAAACTGCTGGCTAGACTAGATTAGGATCCTGAGAGGCTCTGATACTATGACAAACTATGAAAAAGGTATGCCAAAAACGTACCTCTGTCTCCTAGAAATTTTCCATATATATATTATTTATACATGCTAATATTCAGCCCTATAACTAAACTAAATTGTCATAAATTTGGGCTACTCTAATTAATGAGAGAATAACATAATTACATAAATCTGGGCTATCCTAATTAATGAGAAAATAACATAATTACAACTGCATAATCCCATAGATTACTCTAATATTAATGATCAGCAAATTGCCAATCAATTCCATTGACAAAGCTTTAATATTAAAGTCCTTAGATAGGCATTTTCTTAGAGACACGTCTCTATTTATCATCATCTCTTGTCACTATTATATCATTAACATATACTAATTCTCCCTGAAGTTGAATGTTTAATGGACAATGTATAATCCACTTGGCTCTTTCTATATCCCATGGCTATCATAGCCTTTGCAAATCTTCCAAACCATGCTGTGGAGATTGTTTGAGCTTGTACAAGGCTTTCTTCAACTTAGACACCATATCGGCAGCCAAGTTATTCTTGTAGCCTAATGAAATTGCTATGTAAATTTTCTCCTCTAGCTCCACATTTAGTAATGCATTTTTGACATTAAATTATTGCAAGTCCCAATTAAAATTGGTTGCTAACAAAAACAAGATCCTAATCGTATTCATTTTGGCTATTGGGGCAAAGGTCTTCAAATAATTGTGTATAACTCTTAGTCACTAATCTTGTCTTATATTTCTTTATTGAACCATCTGCTCTATATTTTATTGTATAAATCTATTTGCACCCCATTGATTTCTTTTCTTTAGGTAATTTTATCAATTAGGTCTTGTTTTTGTCTAATGCATCCATCTGGATATTCATGGCTTGTTTCCATTTCTCATTAGATAATGTCTTGGCTATAGTGGTAAGAATGGAGATAGTGTTTAGGCTATCAAGAAAGGCTCTGTAAGATGGAGAAAAATTCATGAAAGACATGTACTTTGAAAGAGGATGTAAGGGTTGTTTTGTGCATTCTCTAGTTCCTTTTCTAATTGCAATAGGAAGGTTTTGGTCACTATGATCCATATGGGGTATAGTCTCATTTTGTATTTGGGTTTAGAAATTATTACCTCTTTCTCATGATTTGGATTAGACTCTTAAGCTTGCACAGATTCCGAAACAACATTCTTCCTCCTTGAAAACACTTTGCCTTTACTGTATCTCACATACTCAAGAGCAAAACTTGGCCTTTTCAAATGGCTTTTTGGTAGAGTAGGGCATGCATTTTCTAGATTTTGTTAGTTTGAGTGTGAACGCAAGCAAGGAAGGAAAATGATGACAAATTAAGGGGAGGAAAATCACGATCCCTCTTATCTTCCATAAGAGAATTCTCCCCTTGACGATAAGTAGGGGCAAGATGAGACTCTTATTCATTACGGGTAACATTAGCAGAGACATAAAACCTCTTAGACAAGGGATGGTAACACTTATATCTCTTTTGAGTTGAAAAATAGTCCACAAAGACACATTTTAGAGCTCTTGAATCCAATTTTCCCTTATTTAGACTATGAATATGGACAAATGATATAGACATAAATATCCTAAAAACAAGGTTATTTGTGGTTCTAAGATCAAGATAGAAAGTGAAGAGCATTTCGATTGGACTCTTAAATCCTAAGAATCTAGAAGGCAAATGATTTATAACGTGCAGCAATAAGAATTGCTTCCCCTCAAAAAGATTTTAGCAATTTTTTTGAAACAGTAAGGCTCGAGTTGACTCAAGAAGATGACTATTTTTTTTTATCTGCTACTTTTTTGTGTGACGAGTATTGATACATGATGACTCACATATTGTCCCTTTTGGGACTATGGAGTTAGGATTTTGGTTAAAACAATCTTTAGCATTATCCAATTGAAACCTTTTGATATTGACTCCAAATTGATTTTTGACCATAGAATAAAAATTTGGATGTACACTACTAACATTAAATTTGTTCTTGAGCAAAAAAATTCTAGTAACACAAGTACAATCATCATTGAATAAAACAAACTATCATGCTTCATAAAATTAGGAATAGTACAAGGATGCCAAATATCACTGTGAATGTTATAAAATGAGACAACTTTTTTTGTTACTGCGTGAAAATTGTGGACGTTTGTGTTTAGCCAATTCACAATCCTCACAATGAAAACTTTCAAGATTTAAACCCTTAAACAAAAAAAGAAACAAAATACTAATGGTTTCAAAAGATAGATGTCTAAGACAACGGTGATAAAGCTAAAGTTTTTTATTAGATAAAAGTCATTCATAAATAAAGGAGTGGGATAACTTGATCTGAGTGTTGCTTATTGTTTCAAAGTAGTAAAGGCCATTCTATCCTCTAGCATGTCCAATTTTTCTTCCTAAATCCTTGTACTAAAAATCACAATAATCATGGTGAAATATCACATTGCAACATAAGTCCTGAGAACATATATAAGATTAGTGGACAGTTGAGGTACATGGAGAACATTTGTTAAAATGAGGGATGGACTTATCTTGACATCTTCTACACCTACTCCAGTAGTAAAGGATCCCTCGGCTGTGACTATTTCCTTATTGCTTGGGCAAGGAGAATATGTGCAAAAAAGCATCTAGTGAATGTGTCATATGGTCAGCAGCTCTTGAGTCTATGACCCAAGAAATAGCAAAGGCTTTATCCGAGACATGTGACCCAACAAAAATAGGAAACTTGCTTGCATATGCTAATGAACAAGTACTTTATGATTTATCAAAGTTGTTAAGGCCAACTGGTTCCTGTGGTGCTGCCCTATAACACTTTTCTTTTTGGAGTATAGAAAGGAAAAAGGAAGGAAATTGGGTAATCAAAGTGAACACAAAAACAGAGTGTGGTTGGGTTGGTAACAGAAAAACAGACGAATGAAAAAATATATAAGCTTAGATGATTTGATGAAGGGCAACTTAGGCAACCTTCTGGGAAACAGCTATGAAGGCTGGGTAATTGGTTGGGATAGATTTAAAATTTGTGTGGATGATTACCTTTTTGAGCCAAAGAACATGAGGAAGATGGTTTTAAAAATTGTGTGGACGAGAAAAGTTTACATAGTTGGTCTAGTTGTTCCTTACTGATGGAGGATATCTTTGCAGAAGTTTCAAAATTGTTTGAATGGATTTGTTTTTCTCTTCTAGAGGCCTAAAATGTTCTAGAGTCACAGGTGGAGTGTGGTTTTCAGTTTGGTGGTTCGGCATGTAAGTTGCAGCATGTTTCATGCATATGTTGTGGCTTGTGGTAGTGATCTCACCAAATTTTTTCACCTTTTTTATTCTGTCATGGTAGGTTAGAGAATTGATAGGCATAAGTTTGTGGCTTGGGCAGAATCTTTTGTATATGACTGGATATGGTCTCTTAGCATCACTTTTCTCCTTTTTTCCTCTCTTCTTATCTCAACAAATACCTCTGGTAGGGTTGCCAAGGGCTTTCTTCCAAGTACCCTTCCCTTCGTCTTATCCAATTCTTTGTTTAGTCCTACTAAAAAGGTATAGACACTATCATTCTCTAGTCTTAAATTTTTGGCATTGCCTCACTCCCCATTGTAACAAAAGTCTAGTTCTTGCCACAAAGCAATCATCTTATTATAGTAGTCTGTCACTTCCCTATCCTCTTGCTTAGATTGCCATAGCCTTGTCTTGGGAGGGGTTTTCCACATCTGAATAGGTTTCCCAAACAGGTTCCCAAATGTCTTTGGCAGTGGGAAGAAACAAATAGGTTTTTCTAATTGCAGGCCCCATGGAGTTTACAAACCAAGCAATTACCAAAGAATTTTTAGACCTCCACGTTTACAAGATGGGATCATCATCAGCTGATTTCCTTAATCACTTGTAAGATGACAAAGTCGCCCCCCATCAATCATGAGCTTTACAAATTGAGCTCATTCCAAATCATTTTTACCATTCAATTTCTGAATGGTTAGTTGGAGAGATGGATAATCAAATCCATGAGAATTTGTGGTAGTGTTGGTTGCCACACCCTCATTGACATGGCTAGAGGACTCTACATTTGTCACTGGTAAACACTGTCTTCACCATTATGTAATTCTATAAGAACAGTACCTGCTCTGATATCATGTCTGCGATAAAGGAGAAGCATGTTTCTCTCTTTTACATATTATTCGAAGGTGTGAATTACATCAGAATAAGTAGACAAGATAAAGCAGAACACATCTCAACCTCCTTTCCTCCTAACTAACTGAGATAATGTAGATCTTATCTACATATAGAGTTATTTATTTAAATATAAAGTAAATCCTAACAACCTCCTAAAACTGATAATATCATGACACTTTTGTTAGTTATATAGGGCGTCATTTCAGTGTTCTTAGATTCCCTAATGAATGATTAAGCTATGGATGGGCGCTTGCGAGCATGAAGGGCTTTGATACTTTGGTTCGAGAATCTGACCTAAGAAATTTACCTCTTCCAAATGCCCAATTTACATTGTTGGCTAATAGACTGCAGATTGTTTCTTCCCATTTGGACAAATTCCTATTCCAAAATGCTTGGGTGGATATATATGTTGGAGGATATTATGCTAGGGAAAGGGGACGAGTTGGTGGGAGAAATCTAGGATGCAGATGTGAATTCCAATGTTTGCATTGAGTGGCAACAGTTAGAAGGAGGAAGAGTTTGATAAGGAACAGAACTTTGGATTAGGAATCAGCTAAGAGATATTGCTGCTATTCCTGATGAGATAACTCAACATAACCATGTATCATTTGGATCATATTTTTTCAATTTCTCAGGCAAACCGCAAATCGTTAAATCTCAAAGCAATACCTCATTGAGCCAATCCTGATATGAATTTGAGTCAAAAGAAAACATAGAGCTCTTTTAGTTTGTGAAATTGGTCGACACCCCTACTTGATAGAGAAACCCCAAGGAGGTCTATGCTGTGGTCTTGAATGGAGATTTGGAATGGGGGATTGATGCCTTTGGCAAAGTGTGCCTGGAGGAAGAAGAGAGGTAAAGAAGAGATCTTCCAATGGGGTCTAAGCTGAGAAAAAGGAGAGAATGAAAGACGGAGAGCAGTGGCTGAAGCAAGAGAGTAAGGTAAACAGTTTTAGGCCATGGAGGTTGTCTGCAGCAGTTGAATCTTGCTTGTGATTGGAGGTTTAAGTGCCATAGCGGAGAGAGGTAATGGGCAATGACAGGGTTATGTAGGCTTCAAGTGCTTCATCCTTTAAATTTTTCCTTTTCAATTTTTAATAAGAAATGTTCTCTTTGAAAACTTTAAAACAAATTTGTAACAGTCAGAAATATTTTCAGACTCAAAAAATTATGAGAAAACAAACTGAAGAAATGTTCTCAGCTAAAGAAAGGTTCTGAAAACATTAATTCTGGTGAAACAATGAAGTGTTTAAAAAAATGCAGAGTTTCAATTTCCAATTTTATTCACTATAGAAATTTTTCGATTGCAAGTTAATTGTAGTTTCTTTATCACTATGTGTGCGTATATGAAATGGACAATGTTCTCTTGTATTGACTTTGATTTTGTAATGTTTTTCTGCATACTATTAATATAATTTTTCAATAGATATTGCCACTTGTTGGACCAACAAAGTTAATCATGGGGATGCCTTTGGATAACAACCAGTGGCCTGAATTCTTTCCACAAAACGGTAGTATTTTATATTCTCTTCTAATATTCTGGGTTATGGGTACCATGGATATAGCTTGCTTCATCTCACTCTGTAATTTTTGCAGAAATTAACAATATTTGTCTTGTAATTGCAATATGGGCTCCAATTATCCTGGTGAGTTAGGTAGAAAAGCAGTTTCTGGTTTGAAACTTTAGCTAGTCTACTGCTTTGTCTCTCACTTTTTTATCTTTTTGCTGCAATTCATGTTACTTTAATGTTTTACTGAATATAGGTTTATTTTATGGATACGCAAATATGGTATACCATTTATTCCTCTCTGTTTGGTGGAATAATTGGAGCTTTTAGCCATTTGGGTGAGGTTAGTGCCAATCTTATTCTCATCTTTATGGAAGACTAATATTGCAGTATTTGTAAATTCCACTAACAGCAGAAATGCGTGAACTTTGTAAATTTACTGTACAAAAATACACACTGAATTAATTTTTGAAATTTGGATATTGAAAATTGGAATTAGGTGAAGATGATGCTTATAACTCTAGATACCTGACATACCTTGAAGGTTGCTGGAAAACAGAAAAACAGATTCAGAAAACTCAAACTCATCTTGTTTTCAAGCTTTCTTGGAGGATTGATTACTTGTTGATGTTGGGAACCTTTCTTCTTAGACTATTTAATAAATTCTTTGTCATCCAAAAAATAAGTATGTGATAGTACCATGCTATCTCATGAAACATGTCATTACATAGTTTTTACGAGGATTTGACCTTATGATTCTACTTATAGTTCTAAACTTGTATCTGTTCTCTAATTCCCTCTGCCACAATGTACATCCCTTAGATAAGGACACTTAGGATGCTGCGCTCCAGATTTGAATCTGTACCATCAGCTCTCAGTGTTTGCTTTTTGCCAGCAAGAAACAAACATAATAAAACAGAGGTATTGGTCCTGCATTTCTTGTTTGAAATTTCAAAAATTCGTTTTTTTGATGCATCATTTGATTGAATAGATTCTAGCTATTTTACCTTGTTGAAAACTGAAGACAGAGGATGTTTTATCCTCGTCTCTTTGTATTTCTCTTTCTTTCTAATAAAGTTTCTTTTTCTATAAAAAAAAAATGAAAATAGAGGAAAAGACAGAATAGAGAGAGTGAGGGAAAAAATTCTAACACTCAATTTAGTCTTAATGACAGTAATCAGCAAATTACTTTATTCTTGCTAATCATTTCATGACTTAATTCGCTTCCTAAATCATCCCCCCAATTGTTAGGAAATGTTTTTGTAATAAATTCTTGATTTGTCAACTTTCCTTAACAGACTATTACTTGCTGAAGCAAACAAATTTTTCTGGCAGGATGAATCTTCTGAGCGGAGGAATAATGCATACTTTTCTCAAGTGTGGAATGAGTTCATAAATTCTATGAGACAGGAAGACCTGATCAGCAATAGGTCCAAATAGCTGATCACTCATTCATTTTTGCATTAGATGCATGAATCTCAAGTTTCTGATTATACTTCTTTTGCTTTTAATTGCCTAGGGAGAGAGATATGCTGCTTGTCCCCTACTCTTCAGGTGATGTTTCTGTCATCCAGTGGCCTCCATTCTTGCTTGCTAGTAAGGTTTGTTATTTGAACGGTTTCTCACTTCATTGTGATTGAAGTACTGTGTCTTCTACTTCTAAATACCTTCCACATGTTATAGATTCCTATAGCGCTAGACATGGCGAGCTATTTTAAGGGGAAAGAAGATGCTATGTTAATTGAAATGATCAAGAGGGATGAGTACAAGTATTCAGCGGTTGTCGAATGCTATGAGACACTCAGGCATATTTTATTTAGCCTTCTAATAGACGAAGAAGATAAGATGTAAGGGATAATCATTTGTATAACCCCTACCCTTTTCCTTCCTCCCAAATTTCTATTAAATTCATTCTCACCTACTTTTGCAGTGTGTGTCTGTAGAATAACTGATTCACTTCATCATTGTTTGGCATTTTTCCTTGCATCAAACAGGGTAGCAAAGCTTATATGTTGTAAAGTTGAAACAAGCATACATCAGGGAAGATTTGTCAATGAATTTAAGATGAGTGGCTTGCCTTTGTTCTGTAATAAGTTGGAGACATTATTACATCTACTGGTAACTTGTTTCAGTCATGTTTCCTTGACCTGGTTTGCCTCTCAGTTTAGACCAATTCAAAACATACAGCTGTTGGTATTTGTTGCATTAACAGCTAGCTGATGGTGACAATGACGAGTTATTTATGGCCAACATAGTCAATGTCCTGCAGGATATGGTAGAAATTATCATAAAGGATGTTATGATTGATGGCCATCTGTAAGTTTAATAACTTTTGATGGGATAAGGATCTTTAATTTCCTTAAGCTTTCTTACTGCATAATGATATGAGTGTTTTTTCTGCACTTTATAGAATACTGGAAGCACCTAATCCTATTGTAGATAATTCTGAGAAAAAAATGCAGCGGTTTGTGAACATTGACATTTCCCTTAAACACAACATATCATGGAAGGAGAAGGTAGTCTTGAAAACCACACTTCAGCTAACACTTTGAATGGAGAACCATTCTTTTCGCATGCCTTATTGTTTTGCTCTCTTTTTGGGTTCTCTATAGGTGCTTAGGCTTTATCTGCTTTTAACTCTCAAGGAGTCTGCCGTGAATGTTCCCCAAAATCGTGAGGCACAACGACGTATTACATTCTTTGCAAACTCCTTATTTATGAATATGCCAAAAGCTCCCAAAGTCCGTGACATGCTGTCCTTCAGGTTAGTCATTGTGATAAACCAATTACCTGATGAGAAAGGTAAAGAATGAACCATAATATAAAATTACAGGGAAGGAAGGAACTCTGCATACAAATTGTTGTTTTTTAAAAAGCCAGTCTTAAGAATTATTTAATCCTGTTTTGTTTTCTGTCAAAAGAAAAAGAAAAATAATGTTCTCTGCAAGTTTCAGTTTTCAGTTTGAAATGCTCTTGTGTAAATCTATTAAGTTTCAATATAATTTCAAACATAAAAATTTAATATAACTTAAATGGTTCTGTGCCCTAATCTACATGTTTTTGTGTCTAAAGAATGTAGATAGTTGTTCAGTTTACCTTTTCTTCCATAATATGGAATTAAGTTTGTGTTTTGCTTTAGTGTCCTGACTCCGTATTACAAAGAAGATGTCATTTACACTGATGAAGAACTCAATAAGGAAAATGAAGATGGGATATCAATTTTGTTCTATCTACAGAAGATTTGCCCTGGTTAGTGTCCAGTTTATTTTATTACCTATGCTATTCGCTGTTCATAATAACTACAACCTCACTATACTCCATTATGTAAATGCAATGTAGATGAATGGTACAATTTCCGGGAACGCATTAAGGAACTAGAAATGGAATATCCTGTTGAAGATCTGATTTATTTAACTCGTTTGTGGGTATCTTGCAGAGGGCAAACACTTTATCGCACTGGTATTGATGATAGTGATTACAGATTAGGGAATATTATTTTCTTTGCTAGTTTTATAGACTTCAATACTGACCACTTTTCTATTTCTTTTTAATAGTGAGAGGAATGATGTACTACAGACAGACTCTAGACCTTCAGTGCTTCCTAGAATATGCAGGAGATAAAGGTTATTTTCTGAGCTTGTATGCTGTTTTACTAATCCAATTTCCTAGATATTGCAAAATCCATTAATTAACGAATGAACAATACATTGTTCTCCTTGCAGCTATCTTTGGTGGCTACCGGACTATAGATTTCACAGAAAAAGATATGAGGATCCATTTGGACCGTGCACAAGCTATGGCTGATTTAAAGTTCACATATATTCTTTCTTGTCAGGTCTATGGTGCTCTGAAAAAATCTCGGGATGTTCGAAGCAGAGAATGCTATGTTAATATTCTCAAACTGATGTTAACGTGAGTCTTTCTAACCATTGCTGACATAGTACTTTGTATAATGTCAAATATTGATGGCATTTACAATCAGAACTCAAATACTGTGCAGTTATCCAGCTCTTCGGGTTGCATACATAGATCAACAAGAAGAGACAGTGGGTGGGAAATCTTATAAGGTTTATTACTCTGTTCTTGTCAAGGGAGGGGACAAATTGGATGAGGTATTGAAGAAAATTCAACCTTATTTTTTTTAAGTAATATCCTGTTCATTCATATTTGTTAAAAGAATATCCAATGTGGGTGGGCATAGGAGATTGGCTGCAGAAGCCAAGGTCTTTGATTTTACTCTGGAAGAAGGGGGCTTTTGCTTTCATCTAAGAGTGGTTGAACAAGGATGGGGTATTTCACAATCAATAGTTTTGAGGAGAAACGGTGCTTTCTATTTGCTCTCTACCTTTCATGAACTGGAAATAATTTCTTTAGGGACAGTTTTCGTTAGTGTTGAATTCTGGATTTACTTTTCAGGAATCTCGGGATTATTGGGAAGATTTTGTAGATATTTTATAATTAATTTAGTTTCCTTATTTGTAGAATTTAATTTTTATTTTTTAAGGAAATATCTTTTCCTTCCTCTTGCAACAGCTGAGTATCAAGGGGCTGAAACCCGTCTGGTTTCCTCCTTTCTATATGTTAAGTCAAAGAAAAATAAGAGAACAAAATTGTAAAGTTTAGTCCATATCAAAAGCCGATATCAGTATCTGATATTTATAGGCAAAATTATAGATAAATATATCATTACGAATATAATTATAATCTTCTTAATTAAAGGATAAGATGGTTATTATAATTCCTTAAATCAAAGGATATAATCGTTAACGTCTAATAACACATAATCTATTTACATTAATTTTAACACTATATAGATAGCCAAGTAGTTATGTTGTAAATTTGAAGAAAGAAATTAATAAAATTCTTCCCTCAGTTTTCTTCTTGGTATCAGCATGCTACCTCTAGGCCAGTCCACTCTCTTTTACTCTTTCTTCTACCTTGTTTTGACCACCAAATTCCCACGGCTTTCGAATCAGATAGTTTTTCCTGTGCTTCACCTAGACCATAATTCATGAACCATGGCAGATCAAAGGGTTCAGTTCTTCTCATCACAGGACACAAGTTGAATGGTCAGAACTATCTTCAATGGGCCAAATTGGTGATGACGTTCATCTTAGGGAAAGGCAAAGATGATTATCTCATAGGGATTGCTATCCCATCAAAAAAGGATTATCCGAATTTTAGAATTTAGAAATTTGAGAATAACATGGTCATGTCCTAGTTAATCAATACCATGGATAGTAAAATAGGGCAAAACTTTTTATTTTTTGACACTGCTCATGAAATCTGGATTGCTGCAAAGGAGACCTATTTTGATAATGAAGAAAGGACTAACTCATCGAGATCAAGGGCTCTCTTCACAATCTTGGACATGGTGAATTGTCTTTAACTCAATATTATAATGCTCTCAACTTCCTCTGTCTACTAGATGTCTTTGAAAGTCTTGAGTGGGAATGCCCGAGAGAAGCAAATAGATTCAAGAAGATTGTTGAAAAGGAGAAAAATTTTAAGTTCCCAATAGACCTAGATAGAAGCTTCGATGAGGTCAGAGGGAGAATTCTTGAAACCAAACCTCTCCCGTCAATCCTTGTGGCCTTCTCACAAGTTAGAAGAGAAGAATGTAGGAAGAAACTTATGATGGGGGATCAATCATCTTCAACCACTATAGAAATATCAGCCCTTGTGTCACGAGGGTCGAATTTAACTAACGATCCTTAATAGAGAAAGATCACTGCCTTCCTCTAGGCCGTGCCAGAGACATATGTTGGAAGATACATGGGTAGCCAATACATTGGAAGCTAAACAAAGAGAAGGAAAATTGGGGTTTTGTGGCTACCTTAGAAAAAAAGAAAAATCCACAAGTGACCTTTTTCTCTTCAACAAAGAACAAGCCAAATAGCTACTGAAGATGTTTAGTCCATGACCATCTCTTACTTCAGCTTTCCCAATCTGGTCTACTGCTCAAAAGGTACATTCTTGAACCTGTTACATGTTAAAGCCGAGGACTCATTCAACTAGATCATTGATTCTAGAGCCTTATACAACAAGTGATGCCTCATTGTTTCACAAGTACAACCCATGCCACGAAACATATAAAGTTAGAAATGTAGATGGTTCTCTTTCCATGGTGAACAGTATTGGGATTGTGATCATTTCAAAGACTCTAATCCTTGAATCAATTCTCTTTGTTCTCAATTCAACATGCAATTTACTATCCATCAGTCAACTCACTAGAGACTGAAATTGTGTTGCTAAATTTTCTTCTGCTCATTATCTTTTTTAGAATTTTGATTCAGGGAAGATGATTGACATTACTAAGTAAAGTGGATGACTACTGAATTAGGACCAATGATCAACTTGATCGGCAAACTACTCGAGCTCACCATGTTTCCTGCTCTAAAGATAATAATTCGAGTTCCTCTAGAAGTTTGAATATGCTTTTAGATTCAAACAAAGAAAGTGAAATTATGTTATGACATTTTCATCAAGGATATCCCAAATTCATGCACTTGGCAAAAATCTTTCCATCATTGTTCATTTCTCCCCTTCTTGATTACAAACCTTCTTAGCCTTTTTTTGTTATTCATAGTTATATCTGGGGTTTATTTTTGTTTTCAAAATATTATAAGTGCATGTTGGTTTGTATCCTCTAATGATGACCACACCGAATCACCTTGGTGTTTCTCATGAGAGATAAGTCAAAGGTAGGATCCATATTCAGAAATTTTCACTCCATGATCTAAAATCAATTTTAGGCTAAAATTCAAGTTTTTAGGCTAGATAATGCTTAAGAATATTTCAATTCAATTCTTAGGAATTATCTTATAGAAAATGGGATTGTTCACCAAATTTCCTATACCCCTTAACAAAAAGGGATAGCTAAGAGGAAAAATAGACACCTTAAGGTAACTCTGTCCATTATGTTCACTAATAAAAGCAATTTTGGGGGGAAGCTGTTTTAATACAACTTACCTAATCAATAGAATGCCCTCAAGAATCCTAAAATTTGACAAATCATGCTAGGTGCTCTCTAAAACTTCTTTCCCAAAATTGAATTGTTATTGATGTTCCTCGAAAGATGTTCAAGTGCTATGCTTATGTTCATGTTCCTTCTCATCAAAGAAGTAAACTTGATCCAAAAACAGTCAAATATCTCTTCCTAGGTTACTTCTCTCTCCAAAAGGGCTACAAATTTTACTCTCCTTCACCTTGAAAAACTTACCACACCATGGATGTGACTTTCCTTCAGAATGTCCCTTATTATACCAAAACTCAAATTCATGGGGAGAAGTCAATGTACCAAGAAGAATATCAGTTTTGGGATTTTCCTACCACTCTTGCGATCACACCTCAATTTTCCCCCTAAGCTTAATTCCTAAACCATGGCTATTAACCCCTCTATTCCTACTTCTAATCCATAGGAAGGAAGCAAGGAGCTTAAGGTCTACTCAAGACGTCAGAAGGAGTCTGAACTAGTGGAAAAGCTTATGCTTCCTAAGCTTTGCCAAGTAGACATCCCGAGTCCAACTCTTATCTAGGATATTCAAACACAAATTCGTGTTCCTCTACAAATGATGTGTTTAACTAATGATCTCCATATTCCTATTGCCGAAAGAAAGGGAGTTGGATCTAATACTTAGCACTCTACCTCCTGTGAGAAGTTGTGTCTTAGCTATCGAGCCTTCACCCCAGTCTCAACAACATAGAGATTCTGAGGAGCATATAAGAGGCTTTACAACAGCTTAAGTGGAGAGAGGCAATGAATGAAAAGATACGATCATTGTAGAAAAAAAGTAATTAGGAATTCACTCAACTTCCTCGGGAAAAACACCCTATGGAATGCAAGTTGGTTTTCAATTTCAAACACAAGGTAGATGACAGCATAGATCGATATAAAGCAAGACTAGTAGCAAAAGGTATTACACAAACTTATGGGATTGACTACTAGAAAACATTTAGCCCTGTTGCAAAATTGAACACAATTCGAGTTTTGATATACTTGGCAGCCAATCTTGACTAGTGCTTATACTAATTGCATGTTAAAAATGTATTCCTCAATGGAGATTTTGAAGAGGAAGTCTACATGAAAATTTCCCCTAGCCTAAAGCACCTTAATAACACCCATCAACTTTGAAAACTTTGAAAGTCACTCTATAGGCTCAAACAATCTCTAAGGGCATGTTTAAGAGATTGACTAGAGCTATTATGGTGCAGGGATATTCTCAAAGGCAATCAAATCATACCTTGTTCATCAAGAGATTCTCAAGTGATAAGGTCATTATACTTATTGTTTATATTGATGATATAATTGAAACAGAAAATAACGAAGAGGAGATAACTTGGCTATCTCACAATCAGTAAGGAGTGTGAGATCAAAGACCTTGAATCCTTGAGATAATTTCTTGGAATAGAGGTAGAATGGTCGAGTATTTCTGTGTCACAACCAAAATACACCTTAGACTTGTTGAAGGAGATTGGTATACTTGGTCGTAAGCCTTCTCAAAGTCCAATGGATCCATTTAACAAGGTTGGATCAAAGGAAGATTTTGCTGCTATGGACAAGGGAAGATACTAAAAGTTAGTAGGGAAGTTGATCTACATGTGTCCTATAAGGCCAGACATTTGCTTTGCAATCAGTATTTGTGAGTTAGTTTAAGCTTTAAGGGTCGTAGACTATTGTTGGCCCTTTAAAGATAGTGCTATGATGTAGTCCCACACCAAAGAATCAAGAGTAGTTCATATAGTACTTAAAAGACAGAGCTCCCCTCCTTTACAAGCCGAGTTTAAAGGGAGGGTTCTCTTGTTTCCTTATGTCTCCATCATTTTATTTTTAAGATAATTATTTTCTTTCTTGTTAATTTTTGTGGGAGAATAGAGCCCAATTCGATTCCCATGTCTTAATTGATTTTTGTTGATCCCTATTTTTCCTCTCTATTTTTTTTATTGCTATAGTTTAGGAGGTTTACTTGTATTATGGAGAAATATGCTCCATGAATATAGGAGCAGCATCTTGTATAAATTCATGATGGTTTCTGAATAAAAGATTTATCCTTCTAGGTCCAATATTCTTTATGTTCTACGAACCCTTGCACACATAGTATCAGAGCAGGAGTGAATTTAGTTCAGCATCTCAGCTTGTTTTCTGTCTTCCTCTGTTCTGTTCGTATCTCAATCCAAAAACTCACGAACACCACAACCCGCCTTTCGTCAAACACAACCCAAAATCGATGGAGCCTAGAAATTGACGAGCGTGGCACTAGACCTGAAAGATTAAACTAGTCATCGTGAACCTAGAGTCCAGGACAGATGGCAAACTAAGCCCCATGGAAGGCTGCCTTGACAGAAGCAACTGGCCAAGATTTATCGACACATGGAGAGACAAGCCGGGAATCATTAGTATATGGAAAAAGCACTATGGGTCTCACTGTGGGAGGTGTCTGGGATAATATATCAATAACCCAGGGAGGAAGCAATTTAAAATCATCCTCAAACTCACTCCACGTGAATATTCATAGACTCAATAAGAGAAATTATGTGGAATGGGCTCAGGCAGTGAAATTAATACTGGATAGTAAAGGAAAATTTGGATATTTAAGTAGAGAAATCTCCAAACCTGTAAAATGTGATCAACAACGGAAATTGTGGAAATCTAAAAATTCTCTAATTATTGCTCGGTTAATAAACACAATAAAACCAGCAATTGAGAAATCATTTATGTTTCTACCCATAGTCAGAGATGTTTGGGAGGCTGTCAAAGAAACATACTCGGACCTTGAAAACTCTTCACAAATATTTGAGCTGAAATCAAAGCTATGGCATGTGAAGCAAGGAAACCAGGATGTGATATCTTATTATAATGAACTAATGACACTTTGGCCAGAGCTAGACCTATGCTATAATTATGATTGGAAATATTCTGAAGATAATACCCGTTTTTTAAAACGTTAAGAAAATGACCGTGTTTATGTTTCTAGCATGATTGAACAAGGAGTTAGATGAAGTACAGAACCATATTTTAGGAAAAAACCCTCTACCTACCATCAGAGAAGTATTCTCCGAAGTTCGCTAAGAAGCAGTGCGACAAAGTGTCATGTTAAACAATCTCCCTCGTAGTTCAAAAGTGGAGAACTCTACCTTGTTACAAAAAATGTTCATGAGACAATCAAGAAGGATGGTAAGCGTCTATGGTGTGATTATTGCAAACGTCCTAGACACTAACGAGATACTTGCTAAAAAATCCATGGTAAACTGCCAAATTTGAAAAAGAAATATGGAGGAGATGTGCATGCATTTCATGCTATTGTATCTGATCAAGAGCAGTAATCATCTTCATATCCATTTCCTTTCACAAAAGAACAAATAGATCAAATGTACAAATTATTGAAATTTCAAAGGTCTTCCTTATGTTTCTTAACTCAAAAAGATAACTATTCAAAAATTACTCTTCTGAGTGTCAACTTTGATCACACATGAATCATAGATTCAGGTACTGCTGACCACATGATAGGAATATTTAGTCTTTTTTCATCTTATAGTTCATGTGCAGGAAATCAACAAATAAAAATTGTTGATGACTCTTTATCAGCTATAGCTGAAAAAGATTCTATCATAGTTTCCCCTTCTCTTATCCTGCATAACATTCTTCATGTTACTAACATGTCTTGTAATTTGCTTTCTGATAGTAAATTTGTTAGTGATCTAAACTATCAAACTAATTTTTTTCAACTCAATGTGTCTTTCAAGATTTGACTTCGGGGAGGATGATTGGTAGTGCTAAAAAAAATGGAGGGATGTATTATTAATTCCGAATCCAAACCAAGTCAATAATCACCAAGTACAAATTTCAGTTCCTATTTTAAATCTATTTCTAATTTTGATAATAATGACATTATGTAATGGCATTTTAAGTTAGGGCATTCTAGTTTTTAATATCTCAAACATCTGTTTTCTCATTTATTTTATAATAAAGATGCTTTTTTGTTCTGGAGTTAAATATGTGAACTACCAAAATATCATAAAACTTCATTTCTCTCTCAACCGTATAGACCTTCAAAACTGTTCACTATCATACATAGTGATGTATAGAATCCTAATAAGATAAGTACACTTACTAGCAAAAGATGGATCATTATTTTCATAGATGACCACACTTGCCTATGTTGGGTATATTTATTAAAAAAGAAATCATAAGCTAAATAAATTTTTATAAATTTTTATTATATGGTGCAGACTCAGTTTCAAACTAATATACAAATTTTTAGAAGTGATAACGGAAAGAAATACTTTAAAAGAAATTTGAGAAACTTTTTCCTAGAAAAAGGAATTGTTCATCAAAGTACTTGCATTGAAACACTCCAACAGAATGACATATCTAAAAGGAAAAATAAACATTTGTTGAAGGTGGCTCCAACCCTTCTTTTTTCTACCAATGTTCCCAAGTATCTATGGGAGATGCGATTCTAACAGCTACATATTTAATAAACAAAATGCCCTCCAAATTTTTACTATTTAAAACTCCTTTACACACTTTCATGCATTACTATCCGTCAGTGAGACTTTCAGCTAGTTGACCTCTAAAAATATTTGTGTGTACTGCATTTACTTGTGAAAACAAAAAAGGTAGCAAACTTGAACCACGAACTATCAAGTGTGTCTTCATAAGTTACTCCCCAAGTCAAAAAGGCTATAAATGTTTTGATCCTATCTCAAAAAGAACATGTCTTAATGGATGTTACTTTCTTTGAATATCAACCATATTTTAAAGACAATCATCTTCTGGGAAAGAACTTGAAGGAAGATTCACTTGATTCCTCTAGTAATTTTTTTGAAGTGTGTCTATTGCAGAAACACTCAGAATCATCTGCACCTATAGTAAATGACTGAAACTCATCCTCTTCCCATGAGCGAATGTCCAAATGAGTCTCGACCTACATCTGACAAAGGTTTAAAAAATCTTGAGAAAACAGATAATGAGGAACAACCCACTATGATTCCACAACATGATAAAGATAGTAAAATTAAAACTTGGAAAGGGTTTGTCTACTAAAAAATGGAAAACAAAGAAAGAGAAGAGGTTACGTCTCCGCAATGTCATGACTCCAACCTAGAGGAAAATAACGGTAAATCTAACTCTTTTTCTGATAATCTATCCCTTAAATGTGATATTCTTATTGCTCTTTGAAAAGAAGTTCGATTTTGTACTAACCACCCATTAACTAATTTTGTTTCATACTCAAATCTGTCACATTTATTTGCTGCTTTTACCTCTTTATTGTTTAGTGTAGAGATTCATAAAACTGTTTAGGAGACTCTTAAAATACCAAAGTAGAAGGAAACCGTACTTAATGAGATTATAGCTCTTGAAAAGAACAATACTTGGAGTGTTGAAGACTTACCAACATGAAAGACGATAATGGACTGTGAATGGGTCTTTACTGTGAAGTATAATTTTGACGGTTCTATAGAAAGATACAAAGTCAGTGGCTAAAGAATTCACTCAGACGTATGGAGTAGATTACTCTAAAACATTTGCACCTGTTGCAAAGTTGAATACAGTTATAGTACTACTATCCATTACTGCTAATTTGGACTTGCTATTTCAACAATTAAATGTCAAAAATGCCTTCTTAAATAGTGATTTGGAGGAGGAAGTGTATATGGAGTGCCCTCCAAAATTTGATGAAAGGTTTGATCATAGAGTGTGTAGACTAAAAAAATTCTTGTATGGCCTCAAACAGTCACTGAGGGCTTGGTTCGAAAAATTCACTCAATCATTGAAGAAATAGGGATACACTCAAGGTTAAATTGATCATATGTTGTTCTTTAAATTCTCTCCAGAAGAAAAAATTGTTGTATTAATTATTTATATTGATGACATAATCCTTACAGGAGATAATATGACTGAAATAGAGCGACTAAAAGGGAATTTTGCATCAGAATTTGAAATAAAAGATCTTGGAGCTTTTAAATATTTTCTTGGCATGGAAGTTGCTCTCTCTAAAATGTGAATAATGATTTCTCAAGAAAAATATATTATTGACCTTCTAAAAGAAACAGAAATGAGTAGGTGTAAACCAGCTGGAACTCCTATGGACTCAAATGTAAAATTATGAAAAAAAATAGAGTATACCTATAGACATTAAAAGATAGTTGGTTGGAAAGTTAATCTATCTATCATATACCAGACCAAATATTGCCTATCCTGTTAGCGTGGTTAGTCAGTTTATGCATGCTCCATATGATAATATCTTGAAGTAGTTTACATGATCTTAATATATCTAAAACCTTCTCCTGGAAAGGATCTGCTCTTCAAAAAGACTAATCATAGGAATATTGAAGTCTTCACAGATGCAGACTGAATTAGATCTGTCACTAACAAAAAATCTATATAAAGATATTGTACCTTTGTTTGGGATAATCTAGTTACCTGGCAACGCAAAAAATATAATGTAGTTCCTAGAAGCAGTGCGGAAGTTAAATTTAGAGTTATAGCTCAAAGGATATGTAAAGATTTATGGGTTTATAGAATTTTGCAAGAACTCAGAAAGACGGTAGATCTTCCTATAAAATTATTATGTGATAACAAAGTTGTGATCAATATTGCACACAATTCAATCCAACATGATAGGATCAAATATATTGAAATTGACAGACATTTTATTAAATAGAAATTAAAGGCTGAAACCATTTGCAAGCCATTTGTGCCTTCAAATCAACAAACTATTGACATCTTTTTCAAGGGACTCTCAAGATCGCATTTTGAGTATTTAATTACCAAGTTAAACATGATTGACATTTATGCTCCAATTTGAGAGGGAGTGTGGGAGAATATAGCCCAATTCAGGGCCCGGTTGCTATATTTAATTGATTTTTGTTGATACTTGTTTTTCCTCTCTGTTTTTCATTGCTATAGTTTAAGAGATTTACTTGTATTATAGAGAAATCTACTCCCTGGATATAAGAGCGGCATCTTGTATAAATTCATGATGGTTTTTGAATAAAAGATTTATCCTTCTAGGTCCAATATTCTTCTTTCTGTTCTACGGACCCTTGCGCACAATTTCCCTTGTGTTCTATGTTGTTCAAGGCTATTTTTTATGCTTGTTGTATTCCTTATCTATTAATAAATTTTTCATTCATTAAATAATAAATAAAGTATGAGCTTTTAATATTAGTGGTTCTTTGGTGCATCACCAGGAGATTTATCGCATCAAGCTTCCGGGTTCTCCAACAGAAATTGGTGAAGCGAAGTCAGAGAGCCAAAATCACGCCCTGATATTTACGCGTGGAGAAGCCCTGCAGACAATAGACATGAATCAGGTAGTTTTACAAGCCCTAACACATATCAACTGAGAACTCGTTTAAGTTTCTTTCCTTGTGTAATTTACTTTGGTTACTTGTACCTTTCCTTTTAAGGACAATTACTATGAAGAAGCTTTTAAATTGAGAAATGTACTCGAAGAATTCCAAAAAACTCATATTGGACAACGAAGGCCCACTATATTAGGTCTGAGAGAGCATATATTCACTGGAAGGTCAGCCTTGTAACAATATCAAGACCTTGAAATTGTTTGAATGGATGTTATTGTGATCTAGTGAATTGCTTTCTTTATAAAAACTTTACTTTTAGTTTATGCTTATAGCATTTGTTATTATTTTACAGTGTTTCATCACTTGCTTGGTTCATATGCAACCAGGAAACCAGCTTTGTCACCATTGATCAACGAATTTTAGCAAATCCTTTAAGGTTAGTCCAAATTTCTTTTTATTGAAATAGTGTCTAATGTTATACCACATTTAATCTGTATTATAGATTCTTTGGGATTATGAATTTTTCTTGTTGTTCCTAAACTTTGTTTCTTAGAGATTGTGAAAGCTAAATAGAGAGAATATTTGGAATGTGTAAGTAACAAGACTTATGTTGTACTCTATTTATAATATGGTGTAGGCTATACAATATGCAAAATAAACAATGTGGGACTAACAAACTAAGCCTACACACCTATTATGATCATTACATTCTAACACTCCCCCTTCAAGCTAGAGCATACAAGTCATATGTACAAAACTTGTTACATATTTACTTAATTCGATGATCTCTAAGGGATTTAGTGAATATATGAGCCAATTGATCACTTGAGTTGACAAAGCTCATAATAATGCAACCAAACAAAATATTCTCCTTGAGAAAATGGCAATAAATCTCTATATGCTCTTATGAAAAAAAAGATTAGAAGCCATGTGTAAAGAAGCTTGATTATCACAAATTAGCTGCATCTAAGAGACCTCGCCAAACTTCAAATCTTGAAGTAACTATTTCAACCAAATAAGTTCACATGTAGCTAGTACCATAGACCCATAATCAACTTTTGCACTAGATCTAGCAACGATATCTTGCTTCTTACTTTTTCAAGAAACTAAATTTCCTTCAACAATGACACAATATCTATAAGTGGAATGCCTATCAAATGGAAATCCTGCCAAGGCAATCACTTGCATGTGACCCTTATCTTTATATAACAATACCTATCTTGGCAAACATTTAAGATATCTAAGAATAATCACAACATACTAATAATTGTCACATCAAGATTGTAAAAAGTGACTAATGACATTGCAAGTGAAATATCCAATTGTGTAATCGTGAGATAGTTCAATTGTCCAACAAATCTCTAATATCTACTTAGATCTATCAAAAGCTCCCCTTATTTGGGTAATAATTTAACATTCAGATCCATAGGTGTGTCAACATACCTACAATCCATCATACTAGTTTCTTCGAAAATATCAAAGACCTAACTTCTTTAAGAAATGACAACACTAGAGCTAGACTAAACAACTTCAATGCCTAGGAAATACTTAGGTTTTCCAAAGTCCTTAGTCTGAAAATGATTAAAAAGATGATTATTCAATAATCGAATGCTTGGTCACTACTTGTGTTAACAATGTCCAAATAGATGCAACAACTATGAAAAGTGTGTTGATAGAAAACTAAATGATATGATTCACTTTGTGTCAATCCAAATTTCTGAACAACTGTGATTGAATCTAGTAAACCATGAACGAGGAGATTGTTTTAGGCTGTAGAGAGAGCGAATTCATTGGCATACTAACCCAAACTCCTCCTAAGCGATGAACCCAGGAGGTTGCTTCATATACAACTCCTTAATAAGCTTTCTATGACGGAAGACATTCTTATCATCCAACTGATAAAGTGGCCAATGTCATATGGCAGCCATAAAAAGAAGTAAACAGATTGAAGCAATGTTAGCCACTTGGGAGAATGTGTCACCATAGTCTAAAATAAAAATTTGAGTGTAGCCTTTAGCTACAATATGGACTTTAGGGCAGCCAATCTGTCCATTAGGGCGAATCTTCACGATGTACACCCAATGACAACCAATAGTGGTATTACTAAACGAAAAGAAATTAAATTCCAAGTACCATTGTGTAAGCTAACATAGGGAAGGAGACAATTCAAAATACTGCAACTGAAATACTGTGGCGTCTTATTCTTTTATTTCACTTAACTTATTTATAGATACAAACAACAGCTGCATAATCTGAAAACTTTTATCAAATTGCTAAAGAGTAGGAAATAATACAAAAAATATGAAACTCATAAATTACTCCCACTATAAAAGCTTACTATTAATGTTATTGCAGTAACACCCCCCTTAAGTTGGACTGTACAGATTATACATTCCCAGCTTGTCTATGATGTTCTCAAATGTTGGTTTATAAAGACTTTTAGTTAACACATTTGCTGCTTGCTCAAAAGTAGGAACATAGGTCATGCATATGACACCACTTACAAACCCCTCCTAATTAGCATCCGCGTACATTTCAGTGCTTTGTGCTTTGGTTTTTTAAAGCCTCTTCTAGGTGTTCCTTTCAAGTATTTTAGAATTCTATAGATCGTTTCTAAGTGATCTTCTTTTGGGGCATGCGTAAACTAACTTACATTGCTAACAACAAAGGTAGTGCATGGTCTTGTGAGACAAATATATTAATTTTTCAATGAGTCTTCAGAATTTTTCTTTGTCAATTGGCCTACTTGTTGAATTTGCTTCCAATTTCATACTCGAATCTATTGGTGTGTCTACTAGTTTACATCCCATCATTTTGGTCTACTTAAGGAAATCTAATATGTACTTCCTTTAAGATATTCAAGAGTCCAGTTTGATTTCTAACCACCTCCATTCCTAAAAAATATCTCAAGATTTCTTAAATTTTTTATTTCAAACTCATTGGACAGTCTTAACTTTAGTCTTTCTATCTCAGCTTTGTCATCAGTGGTAAGGACTATATCATCTACATAGACACTCAGGACGGTTATTTGGTTTCCCTTGTGTCTATGAAATAAAAGTGTGATATGAATGTGCCTGCTTGTATCCTTGTTTTTTTATTACCTTTATAGATCGGTCAAACCAAGTTTTTGATGGTTGTTTAAGTCCATAAAGGGGCTTCTTTAATCGACATACTTTACCACTAGCTGTGCTTTGTATCTCTCAATAGTTCCATCAACTTTATACTTGCTGTAAATAGCCACTTGCAGCCAACTAGAATTTTTTCCTCAAGTTTCTCAACAACCTACAACATGCCAGTTTTCTCCAAGGCTCTCGTCTTTTCCATAATGGCTTTTCTTTAATTTAGGTCTTTCCGAGCCTTATGGAATGAGGTAGGAATTTTTGTGTTTGACATATGGCCACAAGGGCTTGAACCTAGTTGGGCAAGTGGTCATAGGAAACAAAGTTGGATATGAGATGCTTGGTACATGTTCATATTCCTTTTCTTACTGCAATTGAAGCAAAATCATTCCTTAAATCGGTATCTGTAGGATTGTAGGACCAAATAGGGTTAGTTTATTATTATTCTTCATTCTTTCTTCCACTATTGTTTGTCTGTCACACAATATTCTCCATGATTAAAGGAGCTGTATCACTATTGTTTGTTTACCACACACAATATGCTCAATGATTAAAGGAGCTGCAGCAACCTGTATAAATTTTCTATAAATATTGAATGATACACAACAAATATTTCTAACATTTCTGGTTGACATGGTTTCAGAGCCTGCTCTGAGAAAATTTTCAGCCTAACCAACCAGATATCCAACCTTCATCGCTGGTTGTTTTTTTTTTTGCCTTCATTGCAGATTTCTGAACCTTTATTGTCCAGCCATCTCATTCTTTCATTGCCCAAACCAGCCTTCATTGCTGAAGTTCTCAACTCCCAACCCAGCCTTCATTGCTGAAGTATTTGTTCTACCTTACACTTGGTATAATCTTCCTCTATTTTTTCATCTCTAAACCCATCATCTATTTCTGGCCTTGTTTCTGCTGTTCCGTTTTTGCTATTCCTGGTGTTTGCTGCCTCTGTTTCTGATTTTTTTTTTTACTGTTTTTGGAAGAAGCTTGATTTGGCCTTTGTTCTGCCTTGCACCTGGTGTTTGCTGCCTCTATTTTTCCCTTTGTTCTACTCCTAGTTTTGACTCATCAAGCTTCTGTTCTTTGTTTCCTTCATAGAGGACAGACTCTGCTCTAGTTTTGCTCAAAGTAAAAAAAAAAAAAAAAACTAGTGGGTGTAAGACTACATATATCTATTATGTCTGAAGTTGTTGAATCAAGAGGGAGTGGCCAAACCCAACAGTACGGGGAACTACAACATATTCAAGCTACCTACAGACTGGATGGCAAGAACTATCTTAAATGGTCTCAACTTATTCGCACTATACTCAAAGGGGAATGTAAGTTAAGTCATCTTACGAAAATAGGACCGAAGTCAAGAGATCCTATATTTGAAGCATGGAATGAAGAAGACTTAATGATTATGGCATGGTTATGGAATTCAATGATTTCTCAAATTAGTAATACTTGTATGTTCTTGACCACTGCCAAAGATATTTGGAATGCTGTTCAACAAGCATATTCTAAAATTAAGGATACTGCCCAAGTATATGAGGTAAAGGTAAAAACAACGACTACTAAACAAGGGGGTAAGTTAGTTACTAAATATGTCAATCAATTAAAATCTCTCTGGCAGGAACTTGATCATTATAGGACAATGAAAATAAAGTGTCTTGAGGATGCTGCTATTCTAAAAGATTTCATTGAACAAGATCGAGTCTATGATTTTTTGGTTGGACTCAATCCAGAATTTGATCAAGTACGAATCCAAATACTTGGGAAACAAGAAGTTCCTTGTTTTAATGAAATAGTGGCAATAGTGCGTGATGAAGAAAGTAGAAGAGAGTTGATACTTGAGCGATCTAGTATTGATAATTCTGCTATGGTGGCAAAAATTGGAACTAACTCAGAGCAAGCACTAATTGCTAGAAAATCAGATCAACAAAAAATCTATAAAGCTGACGGTAAGGACTATTTATGGTGCACGTATTGCAAGAAAGCATGTCATACTCGAGAACGATGTTGGAAACTCCATGGAAAACCACCAAGTCGAGAATGGAGATAGAAGGGAGGACAGGCAAGAAGTAATTCTCAGGCTCACATAGCAACAACACCACAAGAATCAGTCTGTCTCAATCAAGATGAGGTAGAAAGGTTGAGAACCCTTATTTGCAACCTTGATAAATCCTCAGGTACTTGCTCATTAGCATATACAGGTGAGTTTCCTATTTTTGTTGGATTACATGTCTCGGATAAGTTCTTTGCTGCTTCTTGGGTCATGGACTCAAGTGCCACTGACCATATGACCCACTCACCAAATATTTTTTTGACATATTCTCCTTGCCCAAGTAATAGAAAAATAGCCACAGCTAATGGATCTTTGACTACTGTAGCAGGTATAGGAGATGTCAGAATAAGCCCATCTCTCCTATTAAAAAATGTTCTTCATGTTCCTAAATTATCCACTAATCTTGTCTCTATTCAAAAACTCACTCGAGACCTATGTTGCAATGTCATGTTTTACCATGATTGTTGTACTTTTCAAGACAAAGATTCGGGGAGGAGGATTGGACATGCTAGAGAACGAGATGGCCTCTACTACCTTGAAACACTTAATAATACAAGCATCACTCAAAACAAGTTACCTCAATCTCTTATTTTTTTAATCTCATTTATCTAATAAAGAAAAAATTTGGCCGACATCTTGGACATCCATCTTTTGGGACCCTTAATATCTTATTTCCTTCTTTGTTCAAAGGATTGAATATTAAAAATTTTCAATGTGAAGCGTGTGAGTTAGCTAAACACAAACGTGTACCTTTTTCAGTAAGTAATAAAAGATGCTCAACTCATTTTCATCTCATTCACAGTGATATTTAGGAGCCTTCTACTATTTCTAATATCTTTGAAACACGATGGTTTATTTCATTCATTGATGATTGTATCCGTGTTACTTGGATCTTCTTGCTTAAAAACAAATATGATGTTAGTAGTGTTCTACCAAACTTTCATTCCATGATCAAAAATCAATTTGGAGTTAGCATCAAACGTTTTCGATCAGATAATGCTAAAGACTATTTCAATCAAGTCTTAACTCCATATTTCCAATAGGAAAGGATCATACATGAGTCATCTTGTGTATACACTCCTCGACAAAATGGAGTTGCAGAAAGAAAAAATGGTCATCTTCTTGAGGCAACCCGTGCCTTACTTTTTCAAAAAAATGTGCCAAAATTCTTTTGGGAAGAGGCTATTCTTACTGCGGCACATCTTATCAATCGATTGTCCTCTAGAGTTTTAGGGTGTAGAAGTCCAATAGAAATTCTCTCTACCTTTTATCCTAACTTCCAACACTCAAATAATCTTACTCCTAGAATATTTGGATGTGTATCATTTGTTCATATTCGTAGTCCAAATAGAGAAAAATTAGATCCAAGGACTCTAAAATGTATCTATGTGGGTTACTCTCCAACTTAAAAGGGATATAAGTGTTATCATTCCCAATCTTAGAAATTTTATGTCTCAACAGATGTTACCTTTAATGAAAATGAACCCTATTTTGTCCCTTCTTATCCTCAGGGGGAGAATTATACTATGGAAGAAAAAATGGATCTTGACTTTGCTATTCCTCTTGACCTACCATCATCATCTTCCCCATCAAATTCACACTCCAACTTAGATTCCCCTGAAAACCTATGTTCCTCTATGTCTGAAAAGCCAAGCTCTGCTCTTGAGGATGTAAGATATGACAAAGTGTTATCAAGGAAAAAGGGTGCTATTCCGGAATCTGTGCAAGTTCAAGAATCCATTCCAAATCCTGAAAATGAGGTAACAACTTCTGAACCTATATTGCAAAATAAGACCGAAACCCATATGGATAATGGTGACCAAAACCTTCCTATTGCCATTAGGAAAGGAACTAGAGAATGCACAAAACAACCTTTATACTTTCTCTCAAATTTCATGTCATTCAAGAATTTCTCGCCATCTCACAAGGCTTTTCTTGTTAGCCTAAATACTATCTCCATTCCTACCACCTTATCCGAGGCTTTATCTGATGAGAAATGGAAACGAGCCATGAATGAGGAGATTAATGCATTAGACAAAGACAAGACTTGGGAACTGGTCAAATTACCTGAAAGAAAAAAATCAATAGGGTGTAAATGGGTTTATATAGTAAAATATAGAGCAGATGGGTCTATAGAAAGATATAAGGCAAGATTGGTGACAAAGGGTTATACACAAACTCATGAAATTGATTACTTGGAGACATTTGCTCCAGTAGCAAAAATGAACACTGTTAAGATCTCGTTGTCATTAGCAGCTAACTTTAATTGGAATTTGCAACAATTTGATGTCAAAAATGCATTCTTGCATGGAGAATTAGAAGAGGAGATCTATATGCAGATTCCACCAGGTTATGAGAATAACTTATCTGATCAATCAGTGTATAAATTAAGAAAGACTTTATACGGACTCAAACAATCCCCTCGAGTATGGCTTGAAAGATTTACTAAGGTTACGAAAGCCATGGGATATAGACAAAGTCAAGGAGATCATACTTTATTCATCAAACATTCATCTAGGGGAGTTACATCTCTATTGGTATATGTTGATGATATAATAGTGACAGGAAATGAAGATAAAGAACAACTAGTTCTAAGCCAACACTTGTCTGAAGAATTTGAAATCAAGGCACTAGGAAGACTAAATTACTTCCTTGAGATTGAAGTGGCTCACTCTAAGAAAGGCATTTTTATCTCTCAACAAAAATATGTCATAGATCTCTTTAAAGAAACAGGCAAGACAGCATACAAGCCTGCAAATACCCCGATTGATCCTAATCATAAATTGGAGAAGCAGAAGGAGACATCACAGTGAATAAAGAAATGTATTAGGGATTAGTGGGAAAACTCATTTATCTATTACACACACGACCAGATATAGCTTATACAGTAAGTGTGATTAGCCAGTTTATGCACAATCCCAAAGAGGTTCATCTACAAGCAGCTTATCGAGTATTACAATATCTCAAAGGGACACCAGGAAGAGGTATATTATTTAAGAGAAGTAGAGGTCTTTTACTTGAAGCATACACAGATGCAGACTATGCCGGATCCATTATTGATAGAAGATCAACTACCGGATACTATACATTTCTTAGTGGGAACTTTGTGACATGGCGAAGTAAGAAGTAAGGTGTAGTAGCACGATCTAGTGCAGAAGCAGAATTTCGAGCTATGGTTCAAGGGGTGTGTGAGTTACTTTGGTTGAAGATCATCCTACAAGATTTGAAAATTAATTAGGATGGACCTATGAGACTATATTGTGATAACAAGTTTGCAATCAGCATAGCACATAATCCAATCCAACATGATAGGACCAAACATATTGAAATTGATAGACATTTCATTAAAGAAAAACTGGAGGCTGGAATCATTTGTATGTCCTTTGTACCCTCAAATCAACAAACAGCTAACACCCTTACCAAGGGACTCTCAAGATCACATTTTGAATATTTAATTATTAAGTTGGGCATGTTTGATATCTATGCACTAACTCGAGGGAGAGTGTGGGATTGTAGGACCAAATAGGGTCAGTTCATTATTATTCTTCTTTCTTTCTTCCACTATTGTTTCTCTACCACACAATATTCTCCATGATTAAAGGAGCTGTATCACTATTGTTTGTTTGCCACACACAATATGCTCCATGATTAAAGGAGCTCCAGCAACCTGTATAAATTCTCTGTAAATATTGAATGATACACAACAAATATTTCTAACATTTCTAGTTGACAGTATCTGAGAATATTCAATTACAGATTTTGATGCAAATTTCCTATACTTGCAACATTCTTTAAATTTTGAGTAGGAATTTCTAAATTTGGGGCATCAAAGTTTCATAATAAGGACACTAATTTTGGGATTGGATTTGGCATTGATTTGTTGGAGAACCCAAATGCTGATTTGGGCAAAGATTTGAATGTTTAATTTGGTGATTTGGCTAGATAACATGACGCAAATTTGATGGTGTGATTATCTGAGAACTAAATATTTCTCTTGTATATTGAATGAGAGAGTGTAGTGATATATATATAGAAATGACTGGTGAGAATCAACACTAATCCGATAAAATACTATGTACTATCTTTAGATAAGCATCTAATTTGAGTACATGATAACTATTAGGACCCCTATCCCAAACTGTGAGGTTGGGCAAGTGGGCCAAGTGCTAAATCAAGGGGAGAGTAGGCCTAAGACATGGCTTGTCTACTCTAGGAGGACCAAGCAGCAGCAGAAGGCCTAATTAGGATTGTGTTATGATGTGTAGTCATTTATTTATTTCTATGTGGTAGTTATCCTTGTGGTAGTTTGTGGGAAGAGTACAAGTTAGTGTTTGAGTGGGGGGTTAAGGGGTAGGACAGATGGTATGTGTTGTAGGCTGAGAATTGTCTTTCTCAGAAGAAAGCTTAGGCTTAGGGCTGGTTGAAAGATTAGTCCAACCAGAGTGTCTTTGGCTTGTTGAATTGTGTTGAACTTTGTTGAATGCAGTGTGAATTTCCTATCTAGATTTCTGGATTCCTAACAATAACAATCAAATTTGAAACAAAAAAAACAGTTATAATAAAATATTATAAACTCCTTTATTATTCTACACTCCTCCTTAAGCTAGGCATAAATGTTGTGCATGCACAGCTTGCTAGTTGAATCTTCGAAATTAGTTTTAAGAAGAACTTTAGTGAGTATATCAATAATCTGTGATTTTGTAAGGTTATAAACCAATTGAATAATTGACTTATCAATCTTTTCTGCAATGAAATGTCGGTCTATTTCAATATGTTTTTGTCCTATCATAATGTACTAGGTTCTTTGTAATGTTAATGGCAGCTTGATTATCATAAATCATCTGAATAGGTTTCTGTCATTATTTTCAATTCACTTAGTAGTCTTTGTATCTATATTCTTTTACAAAAACCGAGAGTTAAGGATCTAAATTCTGCCTCTGCACTATTTCTAGATACCACAAATTGTGTATTATCCTCGAGACTTTTCCAAGTGTGCACTATCAATAATAACGCAAAAATGCTGTATGAATAGCTGCGTTCCCAGCCTTCTGACTTCTCTTCATTATATAATCTTTACAAAGGAATTCTATACAAGGAAAAAAGCTAAATATCTGTTAGAATTATGCTCATACAATCTGTCAGGAATTAAATTAATTGAGGAGTAAATCAAGGAAATAAATGTCAATAAATGTCAAAGTTAGCCGTTGACAACCCCCTTCAAATTGATGCGGGTTGATTAACAAGCAACAATTTGCAACTGAGAAAGCAATGTCGATGACAAGTGAGAGCCTTGGTAAATATATCAGCAATTTGTAGTTCAGTAGAAATGTGGGGAAGAGTAATAACATGAGTTTCAAAGGCTTCACGGATAGAATGATAATCGACTTCAATATGCTTCGTACGCTCATGATAGACAGGATTAGCCGTAATCTGAATAGCACTGGTATTATCAACATGTAAAGGTGTAGGATCGTTCACGGGAAAATCTAACTCACCAAGCAAACCTCGAAGCCAAATAATTTTAGAACAAGCAAGGGACATTGCTCGGTACTCAGATTCTGTGGATGATTTAGAAACTTTGTCTTGCTTTTTACTTTTCCAGGAGATCAGTGCATCACCTAAGAACACGCACCAACCAGTGATGGAGCGACGTGTATCAGCACAACCAGCCCAATCAGCATCGCTATAAGCAACAAGACGAGAAGAATTATTGGCAGGAAAAAATAAGCCACGAGCAAAGGTGCCCTGAACGTAGCGTATGATCCTACGGACAGCAGCCAAATAAAGATAACGAGGAGTCTGAAGAAACTAACTGACTTGTTGTACAGTAAAAGAAATATCTGGTCGAGTGATAGTGAGATAGACAAGGCTACCCACCAATTTTCGATATAAACTGGGATCAACAAGTAAGTCACCCTCCTCTTTGCGAAGCTTTAACATTTAATTCCATGGGATTATCAATAGAGAAGCTTCCTGCAATCCGGCTGTTGCCACCAAATCTCTAGCATATTTATGTTGATTAAGTGAAATACCAAAGGGACTACGATGCACCTCAAGACCAAGAAAATACGTGAGAGATCCAAGATCTTTCATATGAAAGGATTTTGAGAGATGAGCCTTGAGCTGGACAAATAAAGCAGAATCAGAACCAGTGATCACAATATCATCAACATAAATCAAAAGAATAACAAGACCTATGTCTGTTTTGCGAAGAAATAATGAGGTGTCATACTTGCTCTGCTTGAAAGAAAATTGTAATAAAGTTGTTCGAAATTTATCAAACCAGGCCCGTGGAGTTTGTTTGAGACCATAAAGAGAGCGACGAAGTTTACACACATTGGAGGTCGAAGAGGGAAACAATCCTGACGGTGGCTTCATATAAATACACTCTTTAAGATCCCCGTGAAGGAAAACATTCTTAACATCCATCTGATGTAATGGCCAGTCCTTGGAAGCAGCAAGAACTAGAATCGTACGAACAGTGGTCATCTTAGCCATAAGAGCAAAGGTCTCTTCATAATTGACACTATATTCCTAATTATTCCCAAGGACAACAAGCCGAGCTTTATAACAATCCAGACTTCCATCAGAGCGAATCTTGACAGAGTAAACTCATTTGCAACCCAGAGGAACTATAGTGGAAGGACAAGGCTCAATGTCCCAGGTGTGATTGGCCTCTAAAGCGGCAATTTCTTCTTGCATAGCTTGTCGTCAACAGTCATGCTTAACGGTATGTGAGTAGCATGTGGGAATATTAAAATTAGACAATGCAGCAGTAAGAGCTGAAATAGAATTACCAGAAGAAAACCCATACCTATCTGGAAGTACCGACACTCGAGAAGAACGACAGACCAAAAGTTTTGAAGGTGCTGCAACAGACTGATCTCGGTGCATGTTAGGATCAGATATCGGGTAAGCCACCGGAAAAGACCGTGGATGGGATCGTCTTGTATACACTATACCTGGTTTAAAGCGAGAACTGACCGGAGGAAGATTTGAGAACTGCTGCTCAAAGGAAGGGAGAATCACAGTAGAAGAAGAGGACATAGATGACACAGGAAAGAAATGTTGATTTTTAAAGAAAATAACATTCTTAGAAATGCGTATACGATGTAAAGTAGGATCATAGCAAACAAATCCCTTTTGACACACATTATATCCTAAAAAAACACATCTAACAGATTAAGCAGATAATTTATGTCGCTCAGGAGAAGGTAAATGAACAAAACATACACAACCAAATATGCGAAGATTATCATAACTAGGTTGCTTAGCAAACAAACGAAAATAGGGAGATTCCATGTGTAAAACTTGAGAAGGTAAACGATTAATCAAGTAAGTAACAGTCTTTAGAGCGTCAACCCAAAACATGGACAGAACAAAAGATTCTAACAAAAGAGTACGTACCATATCAAGAAGATGACGATTTTTGCGTTCGGCTACTCCATTTTGTTGGGGAGTAGCAGGACATGAATGCTGATGTATAATCCCTTTAAAAGCCGAGAATGCCTGAAACTCGGTAGACAAATATTCACCACCAAAATCTATGCGTAAAATCTTAAGGTTTGCAGAAAATTGATTTTCAACATACGTTAAAAATTCAGTGAAAGTATGAAAATCCTCAGATTTAGAGCGGAAAAAATAAACCCAAGTAAATCTACTGTGATCATCAATGAAAGTTACATAATATTTAAATTTTTCATGGGAACTAACTGGAGAAGGTCCCCAAACATCACTATGGATAAGATCAAAGCAATGAGAAGCTCTACTAGCATGCAAAAGAAAATGAAGAATTTTACTTTTACCAAATTTACAAGAATCACACTCAAGAGATAAAGCAGAATGTTCTTTATTACCGAGAAAGCCAGAGTTCAATACATAAGATAAGATTTGAGTATTTGGATGACTTAAACGACGATGCCACACCATACTCAAATTAGGAACATTATTACAAGCAAAAGACGTAATAGAAGAAATTGAAGGAAGTGCTGGAACAAGTAAAAATAGTGGAAACAAGCGCCCCACTTTAGGTCCCTTCACGATTGGCTTCCCTGTTACCTGGTCCTATACAACACAACCATCACTAGAAAAATTAACAGCACAATTGTTATCAACTAATTGACCAATAGAAATAAGATTTGTGGAAAATTGAGGAGCAAGAAACACATCAGTAAACGTAGAAGAGGCATGTCCGACCGCCGTGATGGGCAAAGAATTGCCGTTAGCAGTCTGAATGGTAGATTGACCAGCATAGGGTCGAACATGAGACAGAATTTTGGAAGTATTTGTCATGTGATTAAAAGCCCCTGAGTCTACATATCAGAGTGTAGTAAAATTGTTACCCTGAAAACCCATCACAGATAATGTGGAAATTAGCATCTGCTGCACCATTTTAGGGGCACAGTAAGTTGGTGCAGTCGGTGCAAGATCAGAGGAAGCACTTGAGGAAGAGCCATGTGGTGCAGAAGACATTGGAGGAATAGTAACAGAAGTTTGAAAGGCTTGAGCCTGACGATTCTGAGGGCGGATACGGTATTCTTTAATAATATGACCATTTTTCTTACAACATGAACAATATTTTTTAGGCAATTGGCAGCAATATGCCCATAGGCTTTGCAGCAGAAACATTGTAGATTTTTAGAAGGCATAGGTGATCCTTGGGCAGCATAAGCCATAGTTGCCGTTCCAGAACTTCCATGAGATTGCTCTAAAATAATTTGAGTACTAAGACGTTGTTCTTCGCGAAGTAACTCACCAAAACAAATATCAAGAGAGGGAACAGGTGATCGGTTCAGCAGAGAGGAGCGAACAGATTCATATTCCGGGCGTAGTTTCATAAGAAATTGGTCACGCTAGCTAGTATTGTGAAGATTCTGAATAGTTGAAAGAGCAGCAGTAGGAACATTAGCTATAACCAAATCAGTATATTCATACCAGAGAGTCAAAAATGTCGAGTAGTAGTCTTGTATGGAAAGACTACTATGTTGAAACATAGCAATCGCATGTTCCAACTGAAAACGACGAGTATCATTAGTTTGATGATAAACTTGCTTCAAATAACTCCACATAGATTGAGCCATGCGATGAGCCCGCAAATTGATCACAATATGGGGCTCCACCGAACTAAGAAGTCAAGACATGATTCTAGCATCAAGCACAGCCCAAGAAGGAGAAGACGCAGCATCTTTGGATTTGTCAGTGTCAGATGTTGGTGCAACATCCGTGCCATCAATATGACCCCAAAGGTCTTTGCTTTTAAGAAAAAATTCAAACTGAAACGTCCAAGTAGCGTAACTTTTGCCCGTAAACTTGACACATTGGTGCAGAATCCATTGGAAATAAAGAGAATCCCAGACAACACAAAATTAATGAGCCAAGAAAATAAAGGAACGAGAAGAGAACCTAAAACAGAGGTGAACACCAGGCCAAGAAAAAAACGCGCAAGAAACTGCCCAGAAACAAAATCGAGAACCAGAATGCCGAGACGCAGAAGCTAAGACGCAGAAACAGAAAGGGCTGATAAACACAAGGGGCCGAGAAAAAGGGCCGAAGTTGATCGGGTTTGTATACCACAGAGACAGAAAATGCCGAGAAAGGCTGCCACAACCAACGATATGCGCAGAAGGAGCCGTAACGCAGAAACAGAAGGAGCTGAGAAACACAACGTCGATATGCGCCGCACGTGGATATGCCCGAAACAGAAGGTGCCGAGAGACAAATTGCCAAGACGCAAAACACACCAACGCAACCGAAGAATTATGCACGCCAACAAGCCGAGACCCAGCGACGCCAACAACACCGAAAGACTTATTCACGGTAGCAACAACAAACAGGAAAAAAAAATCAACCTTGCTCTGATACCATGTCAATAATAACGCAGAAATGCTGTATGAATAGCTGCGTTCCCAGCCTTCTGACTTCTCTTCATTATATAATCTTTACAAAGGAATTCTATACAAAGAAAAAGGCTAAACATCTACTAGAATTATGCTCATACAATCTGTCAGGAATTAAATTAATTGAGGAGTAAATCAAGGAAATAAATGTCAATAAATGTAATGTCAATAAATGTCAAAGTTAGACGTTGACATGCACTTCAAACAAGTCCAGTTGAGGTAAGACCAATTTTCTACAAGGATCATACTTTAATAACCTAAGCATGTTTTCGATCCTCAAAGTAATCCCTTAGCTAGTATGCTTGATGTATCCGAGAATGCACACTATAGCCTACCAATGACTATCACATGGGAATTGCAAAAATTGACTTGCCACACTCAACAAATAAAATATCTAACCTAGATATTATGAGTTAATTCAATTTTCTAGCAAGTCTATGATATATGTCGGGATTTGAAAGAGACTCCACCTATCCTAAGAGAAGTTTAACATTGAGTCTGTGGGTGTATTTATAGGGTTACAATCTAGCCTCTTAGATATATTCAAACTTGTAGTTGAGTAAGCTACCTCAATAACCAAAAGATACTTGAATCTACCAAGGTCTTTTGTCTGAAAGTGTTTAGCCTCACATCAAAATATACCAAATTGCTGTGCAAGAAGTGCTAAATCATTCAAACTAGACTTGAGGTGACTGTTTGAGCCCATAAACAGACGGACATGTAGGTACATCATAGGAGCTGGAACGAGTACCTTTTCCATGTGGTTTTCTTTTGGTCTTGGGAAGACCACTAGATAAAGGAAGCTTTCATTATCTTTTTACCAAAATTATTACTTATTCACTTTGCGTCAAGCCCCTTTCTTTTTATGATGGTGAGACCACTGGCCTTGCTTTTTTATTGAGCAACCTTGATTCTTTTCATTGCTTTCAAAATCCAACAGGTCAAATATTTTCTTTTTCAAAGTCTTTTGAATGGTCAAAGTCATCCCTCTATGGTGAAGACTTTGGTTAGAACTACGGCATTTTTTAGATAGAAACAAAAAATTTATTAAGAAAGGAAAGAAAAGAAGTACAATAAAAGGAGAATAAGATATCTTCCTCCAGTAAACCACTAAAGGTCTAAAAAAGGAAAACCAAATTTCAGATTAAACATGAACAACAACACAATCCCTTTATAGTTCTGAAATGGCAATCTCCTTAAAGAAACCATGTGTCGAACACCAAAGTGTATAAAAAAACCTTATCCTATCCTATAACAAATTCAAGGACATCAAGCAAGCTTGAAAAATTCTTGCATTCCTCTCCAACCAAATACACCAGAAAACAGCAAAAAACAGGACAGTTCCACAAAGTTTTATTATCTTTTTTTCTTCCAAACCCTTAAAACCTTATTGACAAAATGCTTCGAAAGTGTTAGGACAAACCCAATTTTCCCCACGAACGCCAAACGACTTACTCCAAAAAAATTCAGCAACCTAACAACGTAAGAAAGGTGTACAGCTGATTAGAAATGTTCATGCATATAACACAAATATTGGGAGAAATAGTTTTTTAGGCCTTCAAATTTGCAACAAGTCATTAGTATCAATCCGATTCAGTACAGCAGTCCAACAAAAGATCTCACCTTAAAAAGAGCTTTAGATTTCCAAATAAATTTGTCTAGCCCAAACTTTAAAATACAAGTGATTTGTTATTGCATCTCCTGTGATTGAGTTTGAGATGTTTAGGAAAGTAAGTTAAGAAAAAACCAGAATAAAGAGGTTGATTCAAATTTAGGAAGTAATTTATGGGATACTTTACTAATATAGATAATAGGTTGTGTGGTAGTAATGCTTTGAGCTGCACAATATTCTCAAACTTGTCCCTTCTCTCTCTCTCTCTCTCTGTGAAATATCCATCATCTTTTTCTCCTTTTAGCTTTTATATTTTACAACAGTAATGAAAGTAGAGTTCATACTCACACCAATCTTGTAGTTAGGATGAAATCAGGAATACTTTTAGAAGATCTTTCTTAGTAATGCCCCTAAAGTTCTGAAGAAAAAAAAAGGCAGTAGCGAAGCTGTCAGGCCATGGAGTTTGCCCCTTCTGCATGCTCCAAACAGCTCTTCGAACTTCCTCTTGTTCAAAAGACCTTTCCAGACAAGTAGCTTTATCCTGAGTTCCTGAGTCCTGAGATATAGGCTCCAATCAAAACCTTCAATAATCTTCAGTTTCTTTCAGTCTTTTTGTCTTTTTTTACTTTGGATAATAAAAATTTTATCAAGAGAAATGGATAGGTTTTAAAGAGTGATTGTAAGGCTTCCTCCAAAGGAAATTACGAACAAGATACAAAGAAATAAAAGAAAAAAAATAAACACAAAGTCACACACAAACATGTAAAAAACATGTCAAGGCTTCGAAATTGAGGACTTATGTGCTTTGTTTGCTGTAAGTTAGTTGCTCTTTTGGAAATGAAAAATGCCACAAGTTATAAGAGAAAGCACTTTTTGCCACCTTGTTTGTTTAGGACAAAATAGTGTGTCCTTGACCCTACAGGGGATCTTAATGGAGCTCTTAAGGTCTTGCCTGAGAATCACTGCAATTGGAGGATTTAGCTGCTTGATTTTCTATTTCTGTTATTTCCTTTTTCTTTTCTTTTTTTATTTGAGGATCTCAGGTCAGCTCTCTTGTATTCTTCCTTCTCTATTAATACCTTTCTTTTTCTCATAAATGATGAAATCATGTGTTGAAGAAAGCACCAGAATTGTTTAGAGTTTAATTACTAGCTAAGCTTCTTCATTTATTGGCTCATGCTTTGAATTGGGTACCATAAGAAAAATAATTTAAGAATAGAATTGATAATGTATTCAGAAAATTTGAAATAACTTTTCCTGTTGAAGAACCTTCAAAATCCTATTCTTATCATTATTCTGTGCATGGTAAAATTTTTCTTGTCAGCTGTAGTTAAGTTTTCTATATTTCTTCTTTTTCAGGGTACGATTCCATTATGGTCATCCTGATATATTTGACAAAATCTTCCACATAACTAGAGGTGGCATAAGCAAAGCTTCAAAAGATATAAACCTAAGCGAGAATATATTTGCAGGTACTTCAGTGTTTATCAGAAAATGAGTGGGTGTATTGAATTTGTTGACTAATTGTGCTTATCTTCATAGGGTTCAATTCAATTCTACGTGGAGGATTTGTCACACATCATGAGTACATCCAAGTGGGCAAGGGTCGTGATGTGGGCTTGAATCAGATATCAGTATTTGATGCTAAGCTTGCATATGGAAATGGAGAGCAGACACTTAGCCGTGATGTTTACCGACTTGGACAGCGGTTTGACTTCTTCAGAATGTTGTCATTTTACTTCACAACAGTTGGCTTCTATTTCAATAACATGGTAATTAATTTAAATTCCTTTTGCGTGAAGTTGGATTGCTATAGTTGATAGCTATTATTACTAAAAAATGAATGGAATAAGAGACAATATAATTGTTTTTTCTATAAGTCATGGAAAAGAGCTTTCTCATATAGACTGCATAAATTTAGTGCAAATAAAAATAGAAAGAATAAAGAAAATAGAAAGAAATTGATATATATGTGATGCAGTACCAAAAAGAACTACAGAAAATCACCACTTTGCAACAACACTTAGGGAATCACTACTCTAAGTTAGAGAATCCACTCTTAAGAAAATTTCAATTTTTATTAATCAATAATCAAAGGTGTAACAATAATGACAAACTAGAGTCGTATTTATAAGCATAATACTATATTTCCTATCTTTAATAGCATTCTAAGATACGGTCTTATAAAACCCTAGGCCCAACTAAAGCACTTAAAATTAAATAGTTGATATACAAACAACTAAACTAATTAAACCCTGATTCTCATATTAAAAACTCTAGTTAAATCTTAAGTTACCCCAATTACCTAATTACAATATTACAAATTCCAAATATAGTTATATCAATATTAAATAATAAAACATACCGTAGTTCTATATCCTCATCTTGAATCATTCTCCTCTTGTTGGAAAAAACTCACCCTGGAGTTTTGTAATGAAGCGGCAACAGAAAACTTCTGGTAATAGGCTGTGGTGGTAGTGGTGGTGGAAGGAATATCAGCAGCAGTACTTTTGGATAAATATAATCTTCAAGGGTAATACACTCAATAATTTCAATATCTAGAAGTTCGTCAACAACTTCAATATTGTTGTGCTTCAATATTAACAACATCAGTATTGTTAATCTTTTCAACCACCTTAAGAAAAACCAACTTCAGTATTGTTATCCAATAATTTCAACTGCGATAGACTCTAACTTTTTAGATTCCATTCCTTTAGGATTAATTCCTACAAGTTGTATCCATACCTATTTATTAGTTTCCTTGAGATGTAGAACCTTTTCAGTGATCTTTTTCACATCTTCACGCATCTTAGCAAGTAATCTTTTGTTAGCCATTAAAAGAGCATAGTTTTGTCTTGACGAAAAGGTTCTTTATTATCACAGTTATTATCTGAATAATTAAAATTTAAATAATAAGCATGATAGTAAGAATCAGAATTATATTGAGAGTCATTATTGTTGAATCTATGTGGTTGTACTTGATCATAGCCCGTTTTAAAATTCCTAATTGAACAAGAATTTATTTGATCATACCTTCTATGTCTCCTATACTCATCATACTACTGATAGTCCTATTAACAATGATGATGATGGCTCGGATAATAGTGATGAGTCATAAGTTCAGCACACTAATAATAATAACTCAAAAGTAGGGGAACACTCCATTACACATTGAAAGTTTACTAGCATAGGACAACATGTAAAGCTTTCTGAGGTTGAAACTTCAAGGGAACATAAACAAAATTGAAAGGCTCAACGGTTGAATTGGCAAATCGAGCTCTACAATACCAAAAGGAACTATAAAGAATCACCACTCTGCAAGAAAACTTAGAGAACTACCACTTTAAAAGTCAAAGAGTCCACTTTAAAGAAAAATTCATTTTTTTATTAGTAAATAATCAAAGTAGTTACGGTAATAACAAACTAGAGTCATATTTATAGTTATAATACTAGTTTTCCTATTTTTAATAGGATACTAAGATATAGGCTTATAAAACTGATAAAGCCCAAACTACAAAAGTGGGCCATGCGCTGGTTTATGAGGGGAAGAAGTCCAAAACGTGGCTGGTTTACCTGAACAGTGTAGTATTAATAAATAGGTAGTTGAGAGGTAGTTATTTAATAGGTAGTTATTTTAGCATGTTTTAGAGTAGTTATTGGTGAAAAATATATGTATAAGTTAGTGGGTGAGTGAGGGGCAAGGGGGCTTGGTTAGTTTCTGGTTGTTTGTGGGTCTGAGAATTGTTTTCTCAGATGGAAGTTTAGGCGTAGGCTGGTTGGAGTGATTTTATAATCAGAGTGTGTAGAATTCTGCTATACCTGATATTGAATTTAATCATATATAGTGTGTTTTTTTTTTTTACTTATGGATTCCTAACATTTGGTTCAACCTGTCGGATTACAAGTGGGGAAGGCATGTCAAAGATGTTTGATAGAGTAGATATTTTGGAAGCAAAGATGGCTGTACAAGAAGAAAATATGAAGGAAATGAAAACCGTTATGCAAAGAATGATGACTGAATTGCGACAACATGGATCTCTTCTACAGGAGATCAGTAAGCAATTAGGAAAGAGAAAGGAGGCAGCATTATTAGGAGAGGAGACTTCATCAAATGAGAGGTCTTCTCAGTCTGGATTCTTAGAACCAAAGGAAGACTATTTAGATGATTATAAAATGTCGGTTAAAAGGATTGAACTTTCCATTTTCGATAGCCTGGATCCAGTAGCTTGGATTACCAAAGTTGAAGTTTATTTTGAAGTACAAAAAACTCCTAAGGAAGTCAAGGTTAAATTGACACATGTGAGCATAGAAGATCCTACCATTTATTGGTTTAATTTACTTAAAGAGATTGAGGATCACTTATCTTAGGAAAAATTCAAACATGCTTTGATAACTAGGTATGGAGGACGAAAGTATGAAAATATTTTTGAAGAATTGGCAGCATTAAAACAAGATGAAATCTCCTCTGAAGTCCCTCGTCTTCTAGAAGAGCAATATATGGGATATTTCATGAGTGGGCTGCAACCGGTTATCAAGAGGAGGGTAAGAACGTTCAATCTATATTTCCGCGAGCAAATCATGTGCATAGTCAGGGACGTTGAAGAGGAAATCGTGGGCGCTAAGAAAACCACATACAAGTTAGCAGAAAAGGGACGCATGTGGGGTGGCCATGAACAAAGTGGTAACGGTTTGGACAGTTTTTGGTCTAACCCACGATCCAGTGTGGGCCAGAGAGACTCGACTTTCCCTCCTCAAGGGTCGCTCCTTACCCATATCGGGTTGGGGCTCCAATCGAACCCAGGATGTCAAGGGAGCTGCACGACTCTATTTTGGCTTCACCTAGGCATGCGGGTGCTTCCTAGTCAACGACGGCTAGGTAGAGTGATGGGGAAAAGCGCATGTCTGGGGACAAATCTAAAGGCTTACATTCCATTACTTATCCGGATTGATGGAGAGGAGGGCTAAAGGATTGTACTTCAAGTGTGGTGAGAAATTTCACCCTCTCCCTTAATGTCCAGAAAAGCAAATGAGGTTACTAATACTAGAAGAGAATAAAACATTAAACTTAGAGAGGGAAATAGTCGATCTTGATACAAGAAATTCAGAAGTTGGAGGAGAACTAGAGTGCAACACTGGAAGCTTATAAATTCAGAGAGGGCCCATGAAAATAAAACTATGTACTGACTTTCTTAAAATTTAGCCTTGAGACAAGGTTAAAGTTGCAACAGGTGATAATGATCAAGCCTAAATTACAAAAGTGGGCCATGTGTTGGATTATGAGGGAAAGAAGCCCAAATCCTGGCTGGTTTACCTAAACAATATAGTATTAATAAATAGGTAGTTAAGAGGTAGTTATTTAGTAGGTAGTTATTTTAGTGTGTCTTAGAGTAGTTATTAGTGAAAAATATATGTATAAGTTAGTGGGTAAGTGAGGAGGAAGGGGGCTTGGTTAGTTTCTAGTTGTTTGTGGGTCTGAGAATTTTTTTCTCAGAAAGAAGCTTAGACTTAGGTTGGTTGGGGTGATTTTTCAATCAAAATATGTTGAATTCTGTTGTACCTGATATTGAATTTAATTAAATGTAGTGTGTTTTTTTGTTTTTGGCTTTTGGGTTCCTAACAAAAACCCTAGGCCCAACTAAAACACTCAGAATAAAATAGCTGCAATAAAATAGTTAACATCCAAACAACTCAACTACTTAAACCCAAACAACTCAACTAATTAAACCCTAATTCTCAAATTAAAAATCCTAATTAAATCCTAAGTTATCTGAATTGTCTAATTACAATATCATAAATTTTAAGGATAATTACATCAATATTAAATAATAAAACATGCCACAATTCTAAATTCTCGTCCTGCTTCATTATGTTAAAGTCACATGCTCGGTAGAATGTAGTCATAGGGACATAGGAGTTGAAGAAAAGCATACCCAAAAGGTTGAAGGATAAGATATCCTCCAATGAATTAATACACCCTTTGTACCTTTCCTTTACTTATATATATATATATATATATATATATTATAAAAGAAGAAATTATATTAAGAAAGAAAGAGAATACAGTACAAAAGGTTGGAGTTAGAGGATAAGATATCCTCACACCCAAAAATAGATGGGCAGTGCCATTACACATGAAACTAATCAGTTTAGAAGAGGTTTTCAATCTTTTTATAACCGAAATAGTGATTCCCTTAAATAAACTATGTGCTGAGCACCAAAGAGAAGCCATATACACAATTATATCCCATAAAAGATGTAAAGGAAAAGATACAAGCACTCCCTTCCTGCTACAAAAATCACAAAATCCCATAAGCCGCACATTGTCAAAAGCCTTTGTGCTTTTTCTTGTTACCAAACCCTTGAAAACTTGAAGAAAATTAGGCAGAGATAGAAGCTAGGCGAATCTCATATAGGTTGTGTAGAAAATATTCTTCTGTGAATAATGGTAGCCATTTTAGGGATATAAATATTTCGATTCTCCTAGAATTAAGCTGATTAGATTAGGATTAGGAAGAACAGATTTTAATACCATAAATGGTGGGATTGAACCACTAGACTAGAGATAATTCTGATAATTCTTTCTTTTTTTGTAATCCTCTCTAGGTGTATAAAAGGCTGACCCTTGTAATCATTCCTATATGAAACAAAAATGTGAAATTCAGCATGGTATCATAGCACGGTTCTGCCTGTGAGTTTTTAACCTTCATCATGTTTCCTTCAGTCTCAGCCTTCATCATTGACTTCCCCAGACTCAATCACATGCCACACAACCTTAAGCCTTTCATTGCTGGCCTTCCCAGACCCAATCACACAACACCCAGCCTTCGTCTGATTTCCCAAGCCTCAGTCAAATTTTTTCTGTTCAGCCTTCGTTGCCAATCGCCCATAGCTCCATCCTGTTTTCAGTTTTCTGGGATTCACTGCCCAACCCCTTGCCTCATCGGTAATTTATGTCCTTTACCCAGCCTTAATTGCTGTCCTAGCCTTCATCATTTTGTAATGTCCCAGCCTTAATTTCCTCTGCTCTGTCCCACCCTTCATCGTTCTATTTTGTCCCAGCCTTGATTACCTCCGTTTTTTCCCTTTTAGCCTTCATTGCTATCCTCCCTACTAGCTGGTTACCTAGACCATATCCAGAAAAACAGATTCTGCATGTCACTATGTCAGAAATACTAGAATCGACAGAGTGTTCAGACCCAATAATCCAAAGAATTGCAAAATATCCAGACTGCATACGGTGTGAAAAAGACCAATGCGTAAAAATTTTAGTATAATTTTTTTTTTTTTAATATGGAGAACAACTCAGAACGAACTTTCATAAGGAATAACCAATTACAATGGGAATAACCATCAATGAAGGTGACAAAATAATGAAAATCCAAAGTTGAACTAATACGATTGGGATGAAGAAGAAAGAGTAGGGACCATCTTCTGGAGCTTGGATAAACTAGGATGTCTCTAATGGCTGTGAAGAAGTTAAGGTGACCAAATCACCTGAACTTAGGGCCAAGTACCAATAACCAACACAAGGTAAAAATTTTGTCTCTCTGAACAAACATTTCTTCCATAGTCTTACAATTCATAAGAAAACAAATTTCCCCACATATTCTCTTATAGTTCAAGCAGTATCTCATCAATGACCTTTTCTGCACCTGTGATAATGAGAGAGCATAGATATGGTTGAGATTGTTATTAGCACCACCATAAACAAATTCCCAAAGTTCCTTCAAAATATTGCAATGTTTAAGCATGATTTCTTCTCTATAGTTATCCAAAAGAGCCAAAATTCTTTTATCCTCCTACTTCCATATTTTTGCTGCCTTCTCCTTTGAAGGACAATCTTCAGTCAAATGTTCATCCTTTCCCATTCCTTCAAACCCTACCAACACCAAGTGTTTCCACTCTAGAAATTTTGTTTTATCTGTATCGAGCTTAGGATCTGCTAGTTGGGATGTGGTAGCAATCACTCCAGACACTGCCGTCTTGGCCTCCCTGTAGGCATTCAACAATGCCAAAGAAACCCTCACAAATAACTGTTCAACAAAGGAGCCAAACATCTCAAAAAATTCAAAGGTACCTCACGGGTTCAAATGCAATAGCCTCCAACACCCTAAAGCCTCAAACCTGACCAGAAACATCATGAATCCTGGGGTTCCCTCAAAAGGTCAAAACGCACCTCTGCCCCATTCCCCTGAGGAAGCTCCCCCTGAAAAGATACCTACAGTAGCTTGCTCAAATGAGGTGCAGTTAGGCCTACCGATTTTAAAAATCACTTCTATGGCCCTCAAACTACAATTTTGAGCGGCAAGAGTTGCACCTCCTGGTTGAATTTTTTTCTTTTATTTCATTTTCCCTATAAATAAAGAAGGAAAATAGAGGGAAGAAGAGAAAAAGAAAGGTGAATGGGATTCCTGAAACACTATCAAATTCCTTGGGCATCTATTTATAAACCTAAAAATAGGTTAAGTACCAGGGTAGGACAACTAGGATATGCCCAACTTAACATGCATCCTTTAACCTAGCCATCACACTACTCCAACACTTCTCATAGTAAACACCTTAGGTTTATGACTAAATAAATTATATAAAATGTACAAGGCACAATAAAGTTATAGAACTTACCAAAAAACTATTAAGTAGTGGTCCTCAGAAATTTTGGAATCAAAGAACCATGCTTTCATGGTGTAAAATGGGTATTAAGCTTATGAAAGTAATTGTATGTCATGCTTTTTCAGGTTGCTGTGCTGACTGTTTATGTGTTCTTATATGGACGTTTATATATGGTTTTGAGTGGAGTTGAGAAAGAAATTCTTCACAGATTTAACAAAATTCAGAGCAGAGCCCTTGAACAAGCCCTGGTAACCCAATCTGTCTTTCAGTTGGGACTGGTGCTGGCACTGCCCATGGTTATGGAAATCGGCTTAGAGATGGGGTTTCGCACTGCCATGGGTGATTTTGTTATCATGCAACTGCAGCTGGCCTCCGTGTTCTTTTCTTTTCAGCTTGGAACAAAAGCACATTATTATGGAAGAGCAATCCTGCATGGGAGCTCCAAATATAGAGCTACTGGCCGTGGTTTTGTTGTATTCCATGCAAAGTTTGCTGATAACTACAGAATGTACTCACGAAGTCACTTTGTGAAGGGCCTGGAGATCCTTTTACTATTGATAGTTTACGAAGTCTATGGCGAGTCATATTGTAGTTCAAATCTTTATTTATTCATCACATTCTCAATGTGGTTTTTGGCCATTTCTTGGTTGTTTGCTCCTTTCTTGTTTGATCCATCTGGTTTTGATTGGCAAAAGACACTGGATGATTGGATAGACTGGAAAAGATGGATAGCAAATCGCGGTGGTATTGGTATTCCACCTGACAGAAGTTGGGAATCTTGGTGGGATATGGAAAATGAACATCTGAAATACTCAAATATCAGAGGAAAAGTCCTTGAAATAATACTTGCATTTCGCTTCCTTCTGTACCAATATGGAATTGTCTACCACCTGGATATAGCACATCGTAGCAAAAACTTGCTGGTACAACACTCTACAACTCGTTTAAGTCTTCTCTGATACTCTATATGGATGTTCGTCTTTTGGCACCATCTTATTGCATTCAATTTTCCTTATAGGTATTTGGACTTTCTTGGGCAGTTTTGGCAACTGTTCTTATCGTCTTAAAGGTATATAAATATTACTCCGGATGAAAAAGAATGAATGCTTGTCAAATCATTCTTAGTTGTATTGCTTCAAGTCCTAAAATTTGTTTGATGCAAGTATACAAACTATTTCTTAAATTAGGCTCTCTTAGTTTTATGAAAAATATTTTCCAAGTGTTTTCTGGGGTTCGGTGCTGAAACTATTTTCCAATATTTGGTGGGAAAACACATTGCAGAAACCTGTGTAGCTAAAAGCATTTTTTATGTTTGGTATAAGTACAACAACATAAAATATTTTGTTAAACCTTTGTAGTAACCCTTTCAAGAAGGGGAAGTCATTTTCCTAAATAAATGAAGCACCAGAAAATTAAAAGAGAAGGTATCATATTGTACAAAATCGTTTTCAAAAAATTAAAAAAATATTTTGTTAGTATCTAAATTTTTTTTAACAAGGAATTTCAAGTTATAATCACTGTTGAAAAAACTAAATGGAACTAAACTAGCTACCGACAAACTAGTAGGGAGACTAGTTCGGTTTTAACCCTGAAAAGTATTCAGCAAAATACTAGTCAAAGAGCATGTGAATAAGTCAAAAATGGCCAAAAACCAATGAATTGAAGCAATTTGAATTTTTTGTTTTACTTTTGTTTTTCCTGTTATTAGAATAACATTGTTTTTATTGTTTATTGAAATATTTTTAACTCAAAATAATGTTATTTTGGCTAATTTATTAGTTGTAATAATAATTATATATGTATTTTTTTTGGTAAAAAATAGTATTATAATTACTATTATTAAGTGTTGAGTATTATATTATCTAGAAGCATAACTTCTTTGTTTCCTTCAGATGGTATCCAATGTCAGGCGAAGATTTGGCACCGACTTTCAGCTCATAATGCGTATAGTGAAGGCACTTCTCTTCGTTGGCTTCATTGCTGTCATTATTGTGCTTTTTATATTATGCGGGCTCTCCATATCAGATTTGTTTGCTGCCATCCTCGCCTTCATGCCATCGGGATGGGCCCTAATTCTAGTGAGTTAAAATTCTTCACATCGTGCTTTTCTTTTTAAGCTAACTTTGTTGCTGTCAGTCATGACTCGGTTATTTGTGTTATATGTGGCGTCCATACCCAAATGGCTGAAATAACAGTAAGAAATCTTCTGCCCTCCCACAGGGATATATTTACTATCTACATATTAGCAATTTTCAATTACTAAAAATTTTCAGAGTCACTGGACCACTTCATAAATTATCTACGTTATCCTAACTCTTTAGGCTTTTCTCCCTCTGACATTATTTCTATGTGTTTATTTTCAATTCTGAGCATCATCAGGTTTGGCTGGTCCCAGCCCGTTAATATACTGGCCTCAGCTTAACATAAGTTGAAACCTATGAGCCCAGTGGGTTTAGCTTGGACTTGGCTTAGGCCAACTTAACAACATAATTCGCTAATTTATTCACTCTCTAAATTTTATATTATATACATTATTTGTTCTCATTTTTTATATTTTCTTTTATTATATCTCATTTTTTACTCAATAAATTCAACCTTTTTTCTAATGAATCAAATATGGCAAAAATGTGACTACTTTGAGAAAAGTATATTTAGTTATGAAAGTTATAAAAAAAGTTGACTATAAATTGATTTATTTTTTGCATTTTATATGAAAAATACTATTTATTTGTAAAAATTGTGAAATTCAATAAAAGAAAGTTCATTTTTCAAATTTAAGTAAAATTAAACTTGTATAAATGAATGTAGGCCAAGTTCGATTTGATCCATAGACTTGGGCTACTACTTGCCTTTTAATGATGGGTGTAAATTTATATGGATTTGAGCCGAACACCAAAAGCCAATTGGATTTTGGCCCAAGTTCAGCCTAGCCCGGCCTACAAACTGTTGGTCATTATAAGCGTCTCACAAATTATGCTAGAAAAATTCTACTGCCTGTGTTTATGGACTATATGTTGGAAAGATGATTTACCTGGTCTTGAAAACGAAATGACTTTATCACTGAGGTTCTTTTTCTCTTGTACTATCAAGATTGCACAAGTATGCAGGCCATGCTTGAGGAAACTTGGACTATGGAATTCAGTGAGAGATCTAGCCAGACCATATGACTACATAATGGGATTAATAATATTGGTTCCTGTAGCCATCTTGTCAGTGTTCCCATTTGTGTCAGAGGTCCAAAGGCGTCTTCTCTTCAAGCAAGCATATAGCAGAGGCATCCAGATTTCAAAGATTCTTGCCGGGCGAGACACTGACAAAACAGCATGACGTTGTTGAATTTGCTGAGTTTTTGTCTGAAGATAATGACTTTGCTGCCCAAGTCTTGGAGCTGTTATTCCTGCTCCTGCATGCTTCAGGGTGAATTTCGTACTGTGCTTTCAACTTATCTTGTTCTTATGTTTGTGCAAGCATTAGTTTGTACATTGAGGAGAAAACAGCCTCTGATAAATTTAGAAAGATATGAACAATCTGGTATTGATTCCAACCATAGGATTGTATGAAACTGGAGGCTTCGTGAGGAATCAAGTTCTTGGCAATATATAAATCTTACGTTATGTCTGCTATATATATATGTTTCATACTTTATTTCTATGTAACACTACGGCAATAATAGCATGTCATTTTTTTGTATTGTGGTTAGGCCATGTCTGATTGTCCAAGCCAACTTTCACACGAATAATATAAATCTCTCAACTAAACAAAGATCGCATGTACATGCCACTTTGGTCCCTTAAGTTTGGGATGAATTCCAATTTTATCCCAAATATTTTATTTGACCCAATTTAGTTTTACATTTTTCTAATAACTTACTCTGTCTGAGTGAGTGACGGAAAATGAAAATGCTAACATCTTTTACGTGGCCTACTATAGTCTCATCTAACAACAGTAAACTATAGTTTTTAGAGTTGAATCAAATGTTAAGCTCTTCAATGGCTACAGAGAACGACCTAATAAATTTCATTCCTATCTAGGACAGTTTTGCTATCACTTTCTCTTCTAAAATGATTCAAGAGGATGTAAGTTCAAAAAACAAGAGTTTTAAATTCGATTTGATTGAGGCCTTGGTTAACATGAAGCCCTCAATTTTATTTTTTATATTTGGGGATTTAAACAAATCACAGTACTAGGTAATTTATTTAATTTGGGGGGATGTGTTTGTCAAATAAGATCACTATTGGCCACAAGGGAGACAAGTCAACATTTTTTGTCACTAATAGAATAATGTAAGATTAAATTAAGTCAAATGAAATATTTAGGATGAAAATGAAATTTAGGTCAAATTTAAAATACGAAAATTATATTTTAGTCTAATTTTATTTATTCTTAAACATTATAAGAAATTTGGTAATTAGTGGCAAAAATTAAACCGTCACTAATAACCCGTATTTTTGTGTGTAAAATTATCGAGAAAGTAAACATGTCTAATGTGTGTCCACATAATATATTATTGGTTCAAATTTTAATTTTTTCAATTTTTTAAATAATAAAAAAGATAAAATAATTAAAATATGCAAAAATTGATTAAAATATCACTTTACTACAATATCAAAAAATAAAAAAGCTGAAAAGTACGCTATTAGTTAGCCAACGGGAAAAAAGCACTTGAGTATATATGGTAAGAAATTAAATCGTAACGATTGAAATGTTTCTGTTTTTTGAGTCACTGATATGAAACGGAATTATCGAAACGAAACGAAGTGTTTGTTAAGAAATTATGCTATTTCAATTAAAATTACTATATTTCGAAATATTTCGATAGAAATACTCTTGTTTTAATAGAAATTTCGGTAGAAATACTCTTATTTCAAGTTGTTTCGGTAGAAATACTTTTGTTTCGAGTTATTTCGATAAAAATACATTTGTTTCGAATTATTTCAATAGAAATACTCTTATTTCAAATTATTTTGATGAAAATACTCTTGTTTCGAGTTGTTTCGATGAAAAAGTATTAAATTAATTTGAAAAATAAAAAAATTGACAATATAAAAATAGATGAAAATAGTATTATATCACATCCAACACTAAGTTATTTTCTCTCACAAGTCACAATATCTTTATTAACTTCATACTTTTCCCCATTTGTTCTCGTGACATTATTTTTCTTCATTATTTTCATTTTAAAAAAAATTACAAAAATAATACAAAGAGAAATTGAAAGGCAAAGAGAAAAGAATATATCTAAAGATAGAGATAGAATCATGGTCGACAGAGAAAAAGACTTAAATATAAATGTCATGAAAGAATTAAGAAGAAGATAGAGAGATAGATATAAGAGAGAGATTATTGTTGAATATTGTTAGAATTTGAGTTGAAATCTCTACTGTAGTAGTATGTTTACTTACTATTCAATTATAGAGATTAATTTAAATTAATTTTAATATAATTTATATATTTATATTATTAATATTATGTTAAAATCTTTTAAAATTAAAAAAAATATTATTTAAAATTATTTGAAATGTTTCTTAAAAATTCTTTTATTTCTTCGAAATTTTCAAAATATTTCGAAATATTTTTATTTTTGAAGTTATCGAAATGATACCTCAAAATAAAATTTAGTACCTTGATATATGACGCATAAGATGTCCATCACACAGTTTCTCCGTGGGTGGATTTTTTTTTTTTAAAATAGAATATCACTATTAATAAATAATAATAAAAATATTAAATATCAAGACTAATAAATATAAAATAAATAAGTTTTGTAATTTCTAAAAATAAAAAAAATATTATAATAAAAAAATAAAAAATACTACACATTTTTAATATTAATTTATTAAATATTATATATCAATATTTTAAATATAAAGATAATACAATATAAAAAAAAAGATATATCTTTAAAAATATAACATACTTTTTAATATTTTTTAAAAATTAACTTGTTTTTCTCTATTCAAATTTAAATTTAAAATTATAAATGTAAATTTAGTGCTATAAATATAAAAGAAAGAGATTCAAAATATTAAAATTTCAAAATCTTTTTTATATTAAAAAAAATCTTCTCTAGAGGACGTGGGTGGATCTTGAAGGTAATCAATTTGAATAAATTTCAATTTTGAGATTTGATTTGATTCCTTTCAATGTAATCACAAAGTAAACATTTGTTTCATTTTTAAAATAATCATGCTATTAATTTATTTTTTTAAAAAAAATTGAAACTTAAATTTCATTTATTTATAAAATTATTCTCCTCTTCAAAGACAATAATAAATTATTTAGAGACGAAATTGCATATTGAAATCAATTTTTTGCAATTTGAAATGGTCTTTAACGTTAACGATGTCATATATGACATGTCAACGTGACAAACGAACATTTTACACCACACACTACTCTAATCTTCCATGTATTTTCTCTATACATTTTATTTAGTTTTAATAATTTTTTCTATTTAGTCCTTACTATGTATAATATTGTGAGAAATACATCTATGCACCTGACTAATGAATCCTTTGTCCAATGCTGCACGTAGCATATGTGTACTTTTTTTCCCCCCACTTTATCACTAACTTAGATATGCCACGTTGTGTATCCTTTAAAGCCTACTTTGTTGCTTTATACAATGCATTATGACTTTTTACTTTGTTGCTTCTTCTTTTTCTTTTTTCTTTTTTCTTTTTTTACTTTGTTTATATCTTTTATCTATCTCCGTTTTTAAATTTTACTTTATTTATGAAATTTTTAAATACATTTTTGTGTTGTTATATTAATTCTAAACACTGTTAGATTTAATTATTTTTTATTTAAAAATGTTTGAAAAGACACACGAATTCAACTATCATCACTTTAAAATTAAGAATTAAAAAAATTGGTGATAAATAAATTTAAAAAGTGTTTAAGCCATGTTAGCAGTACTCATAGAGTCTTAGCATGTGGTAATAACAGGGATAAAATTGAAAATGACTTGAAAATTTAAAAATTCAATTGTAAAGGAATAAAATCTAATGTCTTAACTAGCAATTTGCTAAAATTATAGGGGACCAACTGTGAAAGATATAAAATGCATATAGAATTAGTGTAGTAGGGCCAGGTAAGATGTCTGTTTGCCACGTTAGCACTTCAAAAACAATGTCATTGACATTAGGAATCAATTGGAAACCATTTGAAAATGTAAAAACTTGGTTACAAAGATATAAAATATAGAAACAAAATTAAAAATTGAGTGAAACTATATAGACCAAATGCTAAATTAATTAAATCTAGTTAAATCTTCTTTTTCACTAAATTTTTATAATTTTATTAATCAAGATGATATTATGTTATATAATTTAAAATAATGTACGACGATACAAAAAATTAAAGATATATAAATAAGTAGTTTAAATAATATATTAGAATAAAATAAGGTTTATATTTTTAATTAAGTCACCCTAATTTAATTTATTGATTACCTTGATTATTTTAACTCATGTGTTGTGAAATTCTTAAATTAATTAGAATTCAAAAAAATGAAATTTGAAAAGAAGTTAAACTAAGGTCAACATGATCAAATAAACTCAATAAAGAATGAGAATATGTTACGGCTTAATACTTGAATTTATTATTAATTTTTTAATTGGTAGCCTAGCTATCTAAATGAATGATGCAAGGCCAAAATTGTTGAAAGAAGCTGAAGCTTGGATATTACCAAAGGTTGGCTAGAATAAGAGCTTCTAGAACGACTACTAATATTCAGCTTAAGCAAAAGCTTATAGAAGATGGCAGCTGTCTGTGAACAAGATTTTGCTTAACTTCCATGCAAAAGGAAGTGTAATTCAGAAGCTGGAACATGAGGCAAGACTAACAATTACCGAAGCCAAAGTTTAAAACAATATAAAATTGTCTTATTTTCAAAACTGTCTTTACGTAACCAAATTTGAAATGCTACGTTTTACCCAAATTTAGGGATTTGATCCAAAAAATTTCTCTTAACTTTACTCTTCAGTACAAAAAATTCTGAATTATGGATAAATTGCAACATACCAAATTAAAACAGTTTTTCAAAAACTAAAATAAAAAAATTAAACTTAATTTATGAGATCAAAATAAATAAAAAATGTGTTTCTTTTGATGATTAAAAGAATAATTTAATTTAAAATTATATGATACACAATCCGAACTTAATTTTAAATAAAATTGACAATTAAAGTTAACTCAATTAAGTTTTAAAAAGATTAAGGATTGACATATAGATTGACTATAAGGTGAGTTAGCAACCACCTTTTGATCCATATTATATATATTATTTATAATTAAAAAAGTTGGTAAATGTCTAATATATTCTATTAATAAAGTGGATAAATTTATGTATCCATTTATTTTATAACCATGACACACTGATCTACATCTTTATGGGAACAACTATGGATGATGAACCTATTTATGAATTTTTCAACCTACTGCACTTGGCTGTTAAATCTTTATGCTTTTATTATTTTACTTTAAAATAAGAGAGAAATGAAAAGACAAATTTTCTTTCTGTTTTGAATATTTTCAACAACAAAAAACCAATAAATCAATAGGGGGGAAGATACAAATACACCAATTTGTTATGGTAAAATAGTTCATTATTTTGTCAATTTTTTTTTCATTTCTATTTAAAATGTAATTTTTTACAAAATAAAAATTTTGTGACTCCTAGAGCCTAGCCCTTAGGTTAAATAGAATTAGGCCAACAAACTTTTTTTTATAAACTGAATATCACTTTAATTCCATGTTTACTTTTTAAAAATTGAATGGGCCAACTCTACACCCCTAAACTATTTTAACAACTATGATGATGAATTTGATTCCATTTTCCATAAGCCCGAATGCCCTATAGATAATTACTTAAAGCTTTTCTTTCCAAGAGAAAATAGTTTGGACCAAGGATATATAGACTGAGTAATCGAATCCAAAAAAAGAAAAAAGGACTTTGTAGGTTTATTTTAATGTATAAGTAACCATGTGCTCATTTTACTTTGAGCTAAATGTTCTTTTTTTTTTTTTTTTATAAAGTAGATGGCTTTGTTTATCTTTCTTTTTTAAAGTGTAAGACTTAGTTCAACAGATAAGGTCCATTACAACATTATAACAGGGAAAAGCTAAGGATTATGCAAGCCACGATGCTTTAATATCTTTCTAATCTACAATTTAGTTTTTAGAATCATCTTCGGCTCACTTTCGCGGAGGTCAAAGGTAAGTGATAAAATTACCTTCTTTTTTTTTTCCTCGTCTTTTAAATAAAACTAAGATGGCAACTCAACATTTTAAAAATAATTTAAAATAACAACTCAATCTCTTCTCTAAACTCAAAGAAGCCCACCTACTGCTGTATTAACATATACTTTCAATCTATATTTTATTTTTTATTAAAAAATAAAATTTTAAAATATTTAGATAATAATTTTTACTTCAAAATTCACCTATTTTACATATTTAATTTAAACTCTTGTGTTTAATGCAGAAATATTCAGCAAGTGTATGTGTGTTTATATATATATATATATATATATATTAACATATTTTTTTTCAATTTTTGCAAAGTATTAATTATGTCAATTTTTTAACAATTGTTAATTATAAAAATTTTAAATACTTTATATCCAAATATTTAATACTTGATTTTTAAAAAAAAAAAAATAAATATCAATTAAAAGTAGGAACAAACAAAAATTTAAAGTAGGAAAAGATTGTAACTTCAAAAAAAAAAAAAAAAAAGAGTAGGAAAAGATGTTTCACTTGGCTATTTGTTTTCCTTACATGGTAAGAAAACTCTGCCAGCAGTTCCCGCCTTTTAGTGTCAATACGAAACTAATAATCATTAGTTAATTTAATTGAATGAAATGAGAAAGGCAAAGTAAAGCAGAGCAAAGCAAAAGTGAGTGTCAAAGCAAGTAGCTTTGGCCTTTGGCCGCTTCCTTAGAAAGCAGAGGGATTGTTCTATCTTTCATTTGTTAATCAAAACCTTTCCTGGAAAGCAAAAGCACTTCAGCAAACAATTACAGCACGCACTCTTGTCTCAGATTTTCCATTCCAACCATTTGGTCAATTCCTTCGTTTTTTTGTTGTTGTTGCTATCAGTGCAATTTTAAAAGGCAAAAGCTTCGTCCTTTGCCCCACCCCATCAAAGTATCCACTCCAACCCACTTTCTCTTCCCAGTACAAATTCATGGTCACTTTCTCTTCTATCACTCTTCGCAAATCCACCCATGATTCAGACGCGAATGCCAACTTCAAGCATTTGGGCAATTGGGAGATCTTCTGGGTAAAAATTGAGAAAGCTACCTCGTGTTTGTGGTGGAGGTTGGCCAAATGGCCAGCTCGAGTGGCACAAAGGGCATGCATAGCATTCCGCGGCTACCTTCCAGGCGGATGACACGGATGCCAACAAGGAATGTGGAGTTGCCGGATGAGGAAGGTGCTATTGATAGTGAGATTGTTCCGTCCTCTCTTGCTGTCATTGTCCCAATCCTCCGTGCCGCCAATGAAATTGAAGAGGAGAATCCCAGAGTTGCCTATCTTTGTGAGGATTTGAACGAATTTCATTACCCTTGTTACTTGATAATAGCATGAATGGGTGTTAATGGTTGCTGGTTTTTATCTATGCCATTTTGTGTGTTATAAGATAGCTTTAAGTTTGTGATATTGGTTATGCATAGTTTTCATATTTCTGCTCGATGAATACTTTGGATGTTTGTTAAACGAGTTATAACTTAAACCATTTACTTGTAATATAATTGTTGAAATTGAAGAAAGAGAGAGGATACCTTGGAAGCGTAAGAAAGTAGGCTCATTGTAATGCTGCATGTAATACATACAACGTGGTACAAAAGAATATACAACTTAGCCTACTATTTACATTTTATTCTTACACTCCCCCTCAAGTTGGAGCATATAAATCATATGCATCAAAATTGTTGCAAATATAATTGATACAAGAACTTCTAAAGGATTTGGTAAAAATACCTTTAAGTTAGTCATTTGAGTTGGCAAAATTCACAATAATGCATCCAGACAAAATCTTCTCCATGATGAAATGACAATCAGTATGCCTGTTCCTCTCATGGAAAACAGGATGTGAGGCTCTATGTAGGGCAGCTTCATTATCACAATTAAGCTGTATATAAGTGATTTTCCTGAACTTCAAATCCTAAAGTTGCTGCTTCAACCAAATAAGTTTACACTTAGCTTGAGCCATAGTGCGTTATTAAGATTTTGCACTAAAATTGCAATGATATGTTGTTTCTTACTCTTACAAGAAACCATAATTTCTCCAATAAGAAGAGAGTGCTAAGAAACCGAATGCCTTTCAGAGGGTGACCTTGCCCAATTTGCATCTTTGTAGCCAAATCATCTACGTATCACCTTAATCTTCATACAACAGCCCTTGAGTTGGTGCTCCCTTGTGATATTTGAGGATGTGAACCTTAGTATTCCAATGAATATCACATGGAGATTGTGAGAACTGACGAATCACACTAACAGCAAATGAATTCGATCAAGTAATCTTGATAATTCAGCTTTCCAACTAGTTTTCAATATATCCCAAGATATGTCGGAGGCTCCCTTTGTCCTAGTAATAGTTTGACATTTCTATTCATAAGTGTGTCAACAAGTTTACAATCTGTCATGCCAATTTCCTCCAATATATTTAGAGCATACTTTGTTTGTGAAACACTAGATTGAGCGACCTCAATACGTAAGGTTAGGAAGTACTCAAGTTTCCCTAGGTCCTTAGCTTGAAAATGATCAAAGAGATGTTGTTTTAATAATCGGATGCCATCTTACTCATAGCTTATTATGACTATATCGTTCACATAAATCACCAAATATATACTGCAGCTATGAGAAGTATGTTGGTAAAAAATTAAGTATTTTGCCTCACTGCGAGTCATTCCAAATTTCTGAATTATTGTGCTAAATCTATCAAACCATGCTCAATGAGATTGCTTCAAACCATAAAGAGATTACTATTTACACTTAATTCTAACAATAATAAAAGTTCCATGAGAAGTGACATCTGGTAATAATAAATGAGACCCCCAATCAGTAAGGCTTACATACGAAGGAGCAAGAGGGATAAGGAGACGGAAAATGTGAATGAGAGAGAGGGGTAGTTTAACTGACTAGAGAAGGGGGCAGCCTGACATGGAGGATGACTAATGTGTGGCGTTTAAGCAGTTAGTTAGCAACTGCTTGAGGCTAAATAAAAGGGAGAGAGGAGATAAGGGAGGTTAGAGAATTTCCTGGATATGAGTAGGAGATCCTAGCTTATCGAATTGCTAGAATTGTTCTTGCTTTCTATACCACTTTTGTATTGGCTTTTCTACTGGGAGTCCTTTGCAAAGCAATATACTCAATATAATAGAGATCAATCAGTTCAATTACAGGGGATAATCCTTTAATCTTCAAAATTCTTGTATCAATTGTTGGTCTCTAACAATGAGATGTTATAGTCTGCACTAAGTTTTAATTTTTTTTTTCAGAGCTTGTCTTTTATCTAAGTGTAGAACGAAGTATAAAGTACAAACAGTACCATGTTTTCTGGTTTTGTTTTATCCTCTGCTCTTGTATGTTTTTCTTTCTCAACTCTAATAAAATTTACTTTATCGCACAACACCAGAAAAAAAAGTGCATTACAATTGTAATTTATGATGACTATGTACATGTGAAGAAATTAAAAATTTAGGATCGCAGAAGGTCCCTAAAGCCTATGTAAGTCCTGTATTTAACATATGGAGTTCAGTATGTCAGAGATACTTTTTGCTTGACTATGTTGAAGAATGTATAATATTAATTTGTCTTGTTTGTTTGCTTAATAGGCCGCTTCCATGCATTTGAGAAGGCTCATATAATGGATCCAACATCAAATGGACGTGGTGTTCGTCAATTCAAGACCTATTTGCTGCACAGACTTGAAAGGGTAGATTGGCTAATCTTGTTTTCTTGTAATTTATTTCTTTTTTGAAAATGGTATTTCTTACTTCTCATTGGTGTCTTTGAGCTTGTAATGAAGACGTGTCATGTGAATTTATACTTTAATTATTAATCTCATAAGTAGATTACTTTTACTTTTTCATCTTAATAAAATTTTCTCTTTTTTTATCAGAAAAAGTTTGTTAGCATCAGACAAGTTGGGTCTTTAGGTTGATCACTTAAGAATCATAACTGTAGTTATTTCTAATTTGCTCTCAGACATTTCGGAAAAAAATTTTGGTTGCAGGAAGAGGAATATACTAAAAAGTTTATTAAAAGAAGTGATACTAGAGAATTGCAGTTGTACTATCAAACATTCTATGAGCAAAAAGTCCAGGACGGCGAGTTTACAAAGAAACCGTGAGGCTTGATCTTAAACTTCTGCTTTTGTAAGTTTTGTGAATCATGTCATTTACCATGTCTTATTCTTCTCATATTGCTCTTGAAGAGAGGAGATGGCTAAGATTGTTCAGATTGCCACTGTATTGTATGATGTACTGAAGGCTGTGGTATCTTCACAACATATTGAGGAAAAGGTTTGATTGGCTTGATTAGATTACCAATTTACCATGGCTTCATTACGTAGGATACTTATTAGGCATTGTAGGGACCACGGATAAGTATGTTGTCTTGTCAACAGACGAAAATATATGCAATGGATGTTGATAAGAAGAGGGAACAACATGAGCACTATAACATTCTTCCATTGTATGCTGTTGGTGTTAAACCAGCAATCATGGAAGTTTCCGAGGTTTGTATGTTTGGAAATACATGCAATGGCATGTTTTACCTTTGCTAATAAGAGTCTTCCTGAAATTTAACTTTTTCATCTTTTCTTTTCTTTTGGAAAAAAATAGATCAAAGCGGCACTTAATGCTCTACATCAGGTGGAAAATCTTCCAATGCCCTTAATTCGCTCAAGACTTGATGCCTCTAATGGTGGTTCTACAAGGCCTGTGGAGAGAGTTAAAAAAGTGAATGACATACTTGATTGGCTTTCTTCCTTTTGTGGGTTTCAGGTAATAATAATTTTCTTGTTTTTTTCTCTTTCCTGGTTCCACTAGGATTGGAAGTCAAGTTGGTTAATTATGTAGGAGAAAATTAGGACCTATGCCTATTAACACTTGAGAGTTGTGTTCTAGTGTTTGGGATGGTGGTGATAAGGATTAAGGCAAAGTAAGGACACACAATCGGGTTGTAATAGTTGAACTGATATAGGAGAACATGAATCAAAATTTTATTAGGCTAGGATTTAGGATACTTGAGCCAAGTATATTAGGTGGATTAAAAACTAATTTGAACTTATTTAAGAAAGAAGCTTATCTGAAGCAACAGGGTGCTAATTGATGACTGAATTTGGGGATGTTTGGAACAGCGAGAGCAGCACCTGCAAATTAGGATTCAATTTATGAAGGGTTCTGAGGTAGATTCAAGCAAGAATGAATTAAAATCGTGAAAGAAATTTTTTGATGTTGTCTGGTTAGGAAATTCGATCTGGGCAATGCTTTCTTTCTTTCTCTTCTAAAATAATAGCTCTTCTTTCACCAAATAAAAATAAAAAGCATCTTAACAGACACTAATATCTCTTCCCTAATGAAATTTCTTCTTTTATAAAAAACAACAAAATAGTCTAGGCTGCATCTTTTTGGTTTTCCCTCTTTTTCTGTATTTGCATCTAGGATTCCTAAGGCATAATTCCTTGGGTTTGATTGCATCATATGACCAAAAAGACAGTTAGTTTTTTCCAAAACAAACCATTTAGCCATATAAAAAAAATGTAATACCACTAATAAGAGGATCGGAATCCTATGAGGATTTGATATGCTGCTAATATTAGTTCTGTAAATAAGATCTGAACACCAAAATTAAACTTAGAAGACCCATAGATCATAAATTCTAGTGGTTTTGCTGGGTTGTAGTGTTTATGGTTGGTGTGAAATGCCAGAGGGGTCATAGTAGTCATATAATTTTGAACCTCCTTAACTAAACTGATCACCCAAGGATTAGAGTTGTCATATAGAGGATGTACCTGTTTGGAGAAAATCAGAAATTAAAAAAAAAGGGCGGCCCAGTGCACGAGGCTCCCACCTAGTGGGGTCTGGGGAGAGGAAGATGTACGCAACCTTACCCCCGCAAGCGGAGAGGCTGTTTCCAGGATTTGAACCCGTAGCCTCCAGGTCACAAGACAACAACTTTACCGTTGTGCCAAGGCTCACCTTCGGAGAGAATCAGAAATAGCAGAAGATAAATTAAGCATAGCCAACAACCACTTAAGAGTTTGTAGCTCTTCCCTAGAGAGGTTATTCCTATGCATACTTTTACTTAGAGTTAGCGTCTCTGTCATCTTAGACAAATGGGCATGTGACTTGAGCAGCTGTATCTTAACAACCACTAGCAAGAATAGAAATTGATATTGGGATTGATCTCTGATATGTTCAAGATTAGGAAGTACAAATAGAGCAACTCTAAAGACGACCATGGCCAGTTAGAAGAACAATTCCACAGCTAGACCAAGAATTATTATGTTCATCAATGACCTCCACAGTACCAAAGCCAGGGAAATGCAACATAAAATAGATCTGTCAAATGCCATGCATAAATTTAGACTAATTACCACAGTTCTTTGCTTTCTTTCGTTACAGGGTTCTCATAAACAGAATTACTTACCTAACTTGACTTCCCTATGCCCAAGAAATCAACCTAATCAGGCCAAAATGTGTCAAATTTGTGATCCAGGCATGAAAACTCCTAACCATAAGTTATCAATATATTGAATGTTATTTCTTTCTGCTTCTCAACAAGGATAACAGTTTAGGGAGGATGAAAAGAAATTCTCAAAAGCAGTGTTTCTTTAGATGTCATCAAGTTGCAAGACATGGAGGATGAAGTTTTATGGCAATATGCAGTCTATGGATTCTTTAGCATTTTTGGTTGTTTTCAAGGGCATCTCTTTGCCCTACAGATGTTATGGGATAGGATTGTGTTTTATGTCTCTCTTTGGTGTTCGGCCCATGGTTGTTTTAAGGGTGTCTCTATCCAATATGCAGAGAGAATGGTCATCCTTGTCATTTTTTCAAACCCTTTTGGGCTATTTTCCTTTCCTTTTGTCTGTTTTGACCCTAGCTGTACTCATGTCTTTCTCTAATAATATTTCCTTTGTCTAAAAAGAAAATGATGCAGGACAGAAAAATAAAATTGCTCAGAAGTACTATTACCCAAATATCAATAAGAAGACTAAGATTCCTAAAAACATAATAAGGCTTATATAGGTATCTGACAAAACCCTAATCCTATAGTAGATGTTGTGATTCAAGTAATTCTTGAATTCTGAAATTGGTAATAAAATTCCAACCCAACTAGTAGGAAATCCTAAAACCCATACAACTAAATTCTAAAATCCTATAATATTACTAATTATAATTTACAATTTTTTTCAAGTAATATAATAGTCACTTTTTATATCACTTTATTTATCATTGAAACACTATCTCTTTTCTTTACAAGAGTCATTAAAATTTTTTTCTGGATCATAAACCTGCATCACATTTAATTTTTATTATCATCTTGTTGAATGCTTCAAAGTTGTGGATTCACTTCAATTTTTGGCATCAAATTTATACTGTTCATTTATTTATTTATTTATTTTTAAGTTGTTTGTCAATGAGGACTAAGGCTCTTTATTTCTGTCATACAAACTTCTGGTAAATCATCTGACTAAATGTCTCATGTCTCTTGTCTCTTTCGGGATATGAAGAAAGGAAATGTGGCAAATCAAAGGGAGCATCTCATACTATTACTTGCCAACATTGATATAAGGAATAAGACATTTGAATCTCATGAGGTGAATTATTATCTCCTGCAAACAGCTTCTGTTTCTCTAGGTTTTTTTAATGCTCAGGATGTGTTAGATTGCAACCTTATATTGCGCTTCTATCTATCATATTGGAGACTAATAAGAGGTTGTTGCAGCTCCATGAAGCTACCGTACCACAATTGATGGGTAAAATGTTCAAGAATTATAATTCATGGTGTGATTATGTGCATTGTAAATCCAATCTCAGGTGAGTGAAATTTATTTCTGAGATCATTAATTGAAGCCTTTTAGATATTTCTTGAGGTAAGCTTAAATAGTGTTTTAGTAACAGCACTAGCTTGGGTCATTTTGGTTTGTGAAGTTTTTTTTTTGCACTACAGGTTTCCAGAAGATCATAACATGCAACAGTTAGCGCTGATTTACATGGCACTTTATCTTCTTATATGGGGTGAAGCTTCAAATATTCGCTTTATGCCCGAATGTCTTTGCTACATTTTTCATCATGTGAGATTTCTCTAATGCTCCGTCATTATTAATGACATAGAATTCATATTTATTCAGGCCCATTATCTTTCTAATGAAGATAATGAGCCTGACTTAAAAAAAAAAACTGTTACTTTATAATTTAGAGTATATCTACTTAAGTATGCTATTTAAAATGTTTCTTGTGTTACTGAGATATTTAGATCTTAGGAAAGTGTTGTTGGTTAAGAAAAGAGTTACCCTATTTAGATTTAGAGTATATCTCCTTTTTGTACTTCTTTTTCTATCCAAAAAAAATGATAAATGAAAGGATAAGCCCTGCTTCAGAACTATATCAAATCCTTTTGGCTGGCACATTAGGATAACCATACTTGTTTTTATTTTTTCCCACCGGTGGAATGTTTGGTCAAGCACATCAAATGTCTGGTAGTATTGGAAGCCTTAGAATTCATAATGAGTCTTTGGCATAAGATCAATACTGGGAGAAGCAAAAGTTGACTTGATATTTGATAATGAGAATTTTCTGGTTAGAAATAGGCTAGAGAAAAGGGTCTGACTGTGAAGGTATACTAAACACTGATGCTGACATGTGTTTTTATATGAAGTCTACTGAAAGACATAAATAACAAAGTGGTAAATATATCTGCATACTTATTTCTGGGCATGATATGGTTCTTTCTCCTGACTATGTAGATCTAGCTCAGAAACTTTGCCCCATTTATCTCTTCATTGTCCAGTAGTGACTTCCTGTGGAATAAACTCTTTGGTGTTCGGGGCAAGAGTTGGGTATGTCCCAATACTCTAGATCTCCTAACTTGTCTTATGGGTTTTGGTAAAAGGAAGGAAATTAAAGCTTTGTGGCAATGTGCAGTTTATGAGATTCTGTGGTTTGTTTGGTGAGAGGGGAATGCATCATCTTTAGTGGCATATCTTCTTTAATTGTGTTACTGGATAGAATTGTGTTGATGGCTTCTCTTTGGTGCTCAGCCCATGGTTTTTTTTAAGGGAGTCTCTCTTTCCGATATGCAAAGAGATTGTACAGCTCTATTATACTAAAAGGTTTTTAGGGTTTCTGTATCTATTTCTATTTTTACCCTGTTTTTGTTTTTCGGGTTTGAGGATACCTTATCCTCCATCTATTTGTATTTTCTTCTCTTTCTAATGAAGTTTCTTTTCTATCCAAAAAGGGAAAAATTAATCTCTATGTTTGGTTTTTTCATGAAATATGGGTTTAAAAGTAATATGAACAGCTGCTAGATTATTGCAGTACAAATTCATAGGTTGAGATTGAGAAAAAACAAGCTCTTCATTAAATGAGATTGCCAAATCAATTGACATGTTGTGTGAGCCATGGCTCTATGTTTGTTTGTTTGTTTTCTTGATAAACTTCCTTAATTACCAAACTCTATAATTCAATCATAAGCTTTATTAAATAATTACCTTGACATGTATGAGCAAGTTCACGCCAGAATATTTTGTCTCTGCACTTGTTTTTGCTGCCATTGTTTCTCCATGATATTTAGTTTCCACAGATAAAGATGCATTGACCAGTATTTGACTGTGCATTTGAAGGTGAAGGCATACTGAATATTGATGCCGACACATATTAATATGGAATTCAAAAAGATACATACACCCTTTGAGTAGGGCGAACTCCAAGAAACTCCAAAATAAATGCACTAACTATTCTTTAATAAAAAGGTAAATCTCCTGTTTAACAACCGCCACCCCTAAACATCCAACCCAAAAAGAGAAAAAGACAAAAAGAAAAATAGGTTACTAGGGAAGTGTCCAAGAATTGTTTGAGTCATTCTCATCTCTTGATTAATTTCCAAACTTGGAGCCTGTTCACATTTTGGAACTTCATGAGTGGGAATAACCCTGGGTTTTTCTTTTCCGAAGATGTGCAATGATGTCTATGAGATTTTACATAGTAATGTCCATCTTGCGAGTGGGGATACATACAAAGCAGCAACTCGTGATGAAGAATATTTTCTGAGGGATGTCGTAACTCCTATTTATGAGGTTTTAGCAAAGGTAAGAATATACAGCAATAATTGTTTTAATTTTGCTCATTTTCATAAATATGTGCGCCTAAACTATTTCCTGAATTTAATGAAAAAGGAAGCTAAAAGAAACAACAAAGGCAAGGCAAGCCATTCCCAGTGGAGAAACTATGATGATCTGAATGAATACTTTTGGTAAACGTTTTAGTGAACTTTTACTTATCAGAATAATGAAAACAATGCTAAAAGCTTCTTTGGTACCCATTTGTGTTACAACAAGCTCAACTGTATTTTTATAGGTCTGACAGATGTTTTAAGCTAGGGTGGCCAATGAACCCCGAAGCAGATTTTTTTAGGCATTCAGATGAAACGCTGCCAGTAAATGAGGTCTTTCTTCTCTCTCTCTCTCCTTTCTGTCCACAGGGGTGATTTTTAACTGTCAAATGCGATTCTCACAAATATTTTCATAGATATTACGCGCATATCAAAATAAATGCATATTAGGTACGTTTTAAAATGAGCATATTCTTGTACTTTCTTTTTCATGATGTTTTGATATTTTCTTGTAATGCGTATTAAATGCTATATGTACGTGTCCATATGCCAATATCTGGCTGATTAAATTTTAATTTTGTGCACTTGTGCATGGTGACCTTTCTGCTGCATGCATTGCCCACTGCCAGTATTGCCAATAAAGACAATGAAACTATGAACTGAAAAATAAGAAACAGAAAGGTAAAGTATATTAATTACCTTTTTTTCTTTAAGGAAATGTCTCAATTAAATAGATTCCATTGAAAATATAACAGCCTTTTTTAGATCCTTACCATACCACTTTAGCTCTTAGGACGAGTCATTCTTTAAATGGTATTGAAGCATATTTGATAAAGTGGTCTATAGTTCAATATTTACTTGTCCAGTCTTCATAATTAGATCTCTTTTTCTTTGATTGTCTTGGGAGCTAATGAAATATTCTTTCTTCATATATAAAAAGAAAAAAAATAGTACATTCCCATTTTCCTTGTTCTTGTTCTCATTCTTCTTTTCTACCCTAGAGGTTCTGTTGACATACCTATCCAGACAACTTGTGGTTACCTCTTCACAGTTTTTAATAAATTTTTTGTGATTGAATATAAACTTCCCTATATATAAATACTTGACTGGCCAAATGCACCCACATGACATTGTTAGTGATCTCTGTTGAAATGCAATGGCAGGGTCCCAATCAAGCTAGTTCTGGAGCTGGGAAGAAGAAGCCCAAAACAAATTTTGTGGAAGTTCGCACCTTTTTGCACCTCTACAGAAGTTTTGATCGAATGTGGATCTTCTTTATATTGGCTTTACAGGTAATCTCAATGCATGTACCTATGACATAGTTTTGGAACATCAACACAAGAACTTGTATCATTTGGGAAAATGCTGATTTTCAGGCTATGGTTATTGTTGCATGGAGTTCCATGGGACCTTTTGCTGTGTTCTTTGATGAAGATGTCTTTAGAAGTGTTATGAGCATATTTATTACATATGCTTTTCTCAATTTTTTGCAAGGTACTTAATTCCCATGTACTTGAACTTTTCTTCGTATTATCTTTCATAATAGAAGAATTATTGTATGGAGAGAACACAAGTAGCAGGATAAGATATCTTCCTATCTCGCTATAGAAACAAATGACTTATAATTTCTAATCTCTGAATGAACATTACACAAATGTCAGGAGATAAAGCTTTATGTAGCTATGCTTAAGTAACAAATCATTTCCTTCATTTTCCAAAAGGAGTCTATGAAAACTAAGTTTTATCTGAAGGCGCTGGGGATCAAATATTCCATTAAAGATTGACAGGAAAAGCTACTTCTCCACTCTCTTGGTGGTTATGGAGTTCCCCAATATTCAAACTTGTCTTTTAAGTATTCCCCTTTATTATTTTTCCCTTTCAGTTTGTCGTGGGAGTAGCCTGGTGCTTAGAGATTATTATCTGGGATTGTCTTTGGTTTGGTGTGGGAGAAATGAGAAGAGACCACCTGGTTTGTTGCAGGGAAGAAAAGGAGGGGGTTTGGGTTTTTGATAAATTTGATGTCCAAAAACATTGCTTTGGATAGCCATGGTGTTTTCCTCTAGAGAGTAGAGGCTACTTCATTAATGCATCAAGTTACTCAGAGTGTGGTTTAGATACAAGTGGGTGCGATGACAACCTGAACCTAAGTGCAACTCATTACAGCCCTTGCAAATTTATTTCTTAGGGACTAGGGTTATGACTCTTTCAGACCAGTGATCTTTGAGTGAGTGATGGTATTTTTATCAGATTTCAGAGGACACTTGGATGGAGAATATTCCTTTTTTCCCAAGCTTTTCTGGTGTTTTACTGTCTTTATTCTTTGCATAATTCTCCTGTCCAATGCTTTTATTCTATTCGTTATACTAATTTTTCTTGGAGTTTTCACTTTTAAAGGGATCTTATTGATCAAGATATTCATGAATTAGATTCCCTTGTGCTTCTTCTTGACCCCTATACATTCTTCACCCTATCCAAATAGGAGAGTTCGGACTGTTAATTCTTTGAGTGTGTATTCTTGTAAGTTGTATTTTCACTATCTTACTTATTCTCCTTGTTGAAATTTATGGTTTAAAGGGTTTGGGAGGAGAAAAAAGGCTAAGACTTTTTGGAATTATGTTCTTTTTTCTGTTTTGTGGTGTATTTGGTTAGAAAGGAATGTAAGAATCTTTCGAGGCACTTCGATGTCTTTGGATAAATTATGGGAGAGAATAAATTTTCTGGCATCTCTTTGGTGTTCAGTTCATGTTCTCTTCAAGGGGGTTGATTTGCAAAGAGATTGGACTGCAATTTTGAATGTTTAGCTTTGAGTTGTTTGTGTGTTTCAAAGTTCTGTAGTTTTCTCTGTCTTTAGTTTTCTTGCGGAGGATATCTTATTCTCCTTTTGTACTTCTCTTCTTTCTTTAATAAAATTTGTTTTTCTATAAAAAAAATTTATGGTCCAATCAAAACAAAGGTATTAGAAATGACAGGCTCCAGTCTTGTGTACCTTTCCTTTAATTATAACACTCTGAAAAGAGAGATTAACCACAAGATAAACAAAACTCGTAGATAATAATAAACTCCTAGCATATACCATTCCCCCTTAATTTGTAAGACCTATCCTTGAATAATTAATAAGTTACTCAACACTCATAATAGGAAGTCTTCTCTTCTTGGACATTCATCTGGAAATCTAAACTCCTTCTGGAGCCACTATCATTCTTTTGGACAATGATGCTCACTAAGATTAATAATAAGTAATGGGATGTTGCAGATTTGTAGACAAAACAGCTCTCTTTCTTCTAATATATATTATGTGCATGTCTAATTCAGAAACAATTTCCATCTGTTTTACATTGTTCCCTGGCTGCTTCCCTATGGAATAACTTAGTTGGGATATTTTGGTGAAAATTGGGTGTGTCTTCTAAATTTATAGTAGTTTTTCTTTAAAAGGTTCTGATGTTTTGGCCAGAAAAAAGGATGGCAAAATTTTGTGGTAATCTGCAGTCTTCACTGGGTTTTGGTTTGGTGTATTTGGTTGGGATGCCTAGTTACAATCACTGTTATCATTTCTAAAATGTTTCCCATATCTTCTATTTGCAGTCGCTTTGGATATTATTCTTACTCGGAATGCCTGGCAGAATATGAAATTTACCCAATTGCTACGGTATCTTCTGAAATTTGCAGTAGCTGCTGTTTGGGTTGTTGTTTTGCCAGTCAGTTATTCTAGTTCTCTTCAGAATCCATCAGGACTTGTAAAATTCTTCACCAGTTGGGCTGGGGATTGGGGGAACCAGTCACTATATAGTTATGTTGTTGCAATATATCTATTACCAAACATTGTAGCTGCAATACTTTTTTTCCTTCCACCTTTACGGAGAAAGTTGGAGCGCTCAAATATGCAAATTATTACTCTTTTAATGTGGTGGGCTCAGGTGAATAACACAAGCATTTACTAATTTTATACAAATACCCATTCTAGATGCTTGAATTAATTCTTGCATATCTTTCTAATTGAAATCTAATTGACATGGTTTTCATCTAACTTTGACTTTACTGCAGCCAAAATTGTACGTAGGCAGGGGCATGCATGAGAATATGTTATCACTGCTAAAGTAAGTGAAAAGATCTTGTTACAATTCCTTATTTACTCACTGAGCTTTTTATGGTATTTGGGAGGGTAAGTTGGACATTGACACGAGTTTCAATTTTGAATTGTTCCTCGTTTTACCAACCGTGTTTGATTTTTAATTTATCTCCATCTATGGTTAGAAAAACAATTAATTTCAGACAGATGTTAATCAATAAGAATGCTATTTATAATTCCAATTTTAATTATGTTAAATACAATATCAAGCAAGATTTTTCAGTCTTAATTAAATACATGCTGGAGAATGTATCTTTCAAATTCATTTTACTGTGTTTAAAGTTTTCAACTTATTATTTTGAAACATTTTGGCCAATTAATGTTAGTGACATCTTCAATTTTCTGAGCACTTCTCTTCATATTTTTAATAGTATCTTTCTCATATTTACTTTTCTTCTCTTGTGACAAAGCATTCCTGGAATGTTTTTCTATTGGACTAAACACGAGGTTGGAATAGTGGATCTTTGGCACTGCTGATTCTATTATTAAGTCCCTCTTTGTTTTTGCATTAATATACATCTGTTATGGCAGTTATACCCTGTTCTGGATAATGCTGCTAATTAGCAAGCTAGCATTCAGCTACTATGTGGAGGTAATATCTTTATGGTCAATTATATGGCTTTGCTATATTGTTTAATTTTTTATTATGTTGCACACCTAAGTTCAGCGGCTTGCAGACACACGAGTGATAGTGTGACTGCCTAAATGCATACTAAAAAAGTCAAAATCCCAACTTTGTTGTAGGAGAAAGATATTTGATAATATGTAATGTGTTATTTACTTTTTAAATACGCTTAGGCATGGGGGTAAACCAACAAAACTGAAAAAGATGCCCCCTCATTTTTCATAATGGATGTCTATATATATATATATATATATATATATATATATATATATATATATATATATATATATATATATATGTATGTATGTATGTATGTATGTATGTAGTAAAATATGATACTAGTTCATCTAGAAAAATGATGCCTTGAATTAAAAAAGAAAACTTATTAATCAGGTAGTGTGGATGTTTGTGTTTACCTTGCAGTGTGGCAACTTCTCTTTGGAACAAGTTGTTTGGTATGTTTTGTCAGAGTTGGGTGTGAGTTTGGAACAATTCTTATTAATTAGGTATAATCAGTTGGCTTATAACAAGGATGGCAAAGTTCTGTGACATTGTGCTGTGTTTGATGTAATTTGGTGCATCTGGTTGGAGAGGAATACTCATATTTTTAAAGGAGTGTCGCTGCCTCTAAAGGCTCTATGGGATAGGGTTATTTCTCTTGCCTCTCTATAATGTTCTATTGGGGGCCATTTTAAGGCGATTATGTCTTATCTAAATAGAGATTAGGTGGCTTTGTTAACTTTATAATTTTTAGTTTTCTTTTCTACCTTTTAAGTTGTTTTGTTGTTTGTTCTTTTAGAAGGCTATCTTATCCTCCCTTCTTGTACTTCTTTCCATTCTAATAGAGTCCTTTTCTATTAAAAAAAAAAGGTTAAAAAAAAGAAGACTTATTGTCTTGAATGGGAAACTCACTTTCTCTCTACAGGTATCCAATCAAATAATGAGTTTTGGTTACTAATTTGCTAACCTTCGAGACAAAACTAAAATCACATTGCAAATGAATGTCTCAACTGTAGGCATGAGTAATTTGCTTCATAAATTTTCTTAAATAATGGAAACCAGATTACTAGTTGTAAGTGATGAAAAACAAAAAACTAGAGTTGTATGTTTACTTTTCACCCTTGTCGTTAATGTCTTAAGTCGTATATTGGTTGGAGGTACTAAGAAAGAGGTTGTGCAAGCTTCAAGGGTAGAGAAGGAGGGCTTGGAAATTTCTCATCTACAATCCCTTCCTGAGTGTAAAGAATAAAAGAAAGAGAGAGAATGCATCGGAAAGCCTTGATATATTGGGAGGCTTGTATTACATATATTTATAGTAGAGTGAGGGTTGTTTATCTTGAGATACAGCCAATGTGGGACTTATATAGTCTAACTATTTCAACACTGAGGATAGGGAAAACTTTAAGAATGTGTTTTCTTTGGTACAAGTTTTTGAGCTTGTGTCTAGTCTCTGTATTAACCTGTCTAAGTGTAGGCTGATTGGTATTAAAGTCTAGGTTCTCCAAGAAGGGTTTGTGAGAGATTTAGCTAAGATAGTTGGTTGTGGGGTGTTACATTGGCTGTTAACTTATCTGGGTGTCTCTTTAGGTGGTAACCCTTGTGCTTCTTCTTTTTGGGATCCTGTCTTACAAAAAAATTCAAAAAGGCTAGATAACTGGATAGGGGCTTTCTCTTGGTGGGCGAATGACTTTACTTCAAGCTTTCTTGTCTAGTATTCCCCTTTACTATCTTTCTTTGTTAGATTCTTGTTGGGGTAGCTAATAGGTTGGAGAAGATTATGAGGGACTTCTTATGGTTTAAGGGTGGGTGGGGAGAATAAAAAAGATCACTTGGTGAGTTGGGAAGAATGTTGTAAATCTAAGGAGGATGGGGGGTTGGGTCTTGGTAAGATGGTGTCTAAAAACCTTTCTCTTGTGGCTGTGGCGGTTTCCTTTTGAACCGAACTCTGTGGCATAGGGTGAATAGGAGTAAATATGGTATGTTGCACAATGGTTGGGTTGCTAATTTCGAGATTAGTGCTACTCATGCAAGCCCTTGGAAGTTTATATTGCAGGTATATCCTTTTTTGTCTCAAGTTTCTTATCGTGTTGGGATTGGTTCTCTGTTGTGGTTTAGGGAGAATCATTAGATTGGTGATGTTTCTTTTTATGACCTTTTTCCTAGACTTCATCTTTACATCTTGATTTGATTTCAGATTTTTAATCGTACAAACTACTGATTTTTCATGGAATTTTCACTTCTCAAGGAATTTTGATGACAGAGCTGTTGATGATCTTGGTTTGTTGTTAGATATCATTGGTTCTTTCCATGTTTCTACTTTGCCTTATACAAAGATTTGGGGTTTGGATTCTTCAGGATTATATACTTGTCTTTTCTTCATTATTTAATTCATACTCCAAATGCACATACTTTTTCTTTGCCTAAATTTTTCTATAATGTCAAGGTTCCCTCTTAAAGTAAAAGCTTTTGTTAGCTTTTATTTGGACCACGGTACTTAATAGAATTAATATGAATGGTCTATTTTTATGTTCGTAGGTCTAATAAGGTTATATCCCTAGATGAGGTTTCAATGATGACTACGATTAGTCATCACTGAAGCTACTTTCGTCGTCACTGAAAACTACTTTCAATGACGACTAATTATAGTCTTCACTATACATATTCAGTGATGACTATGGTGGTCACTAAAAGGTTAGTTTTAGTGACGATCTTATATAGTCGTCACTGAAAAATAACTTTCAATGACGACTATACATTTTTAGTGACAATACATTATATCTTTAGTGACAACAGAAGTCGTCACTGAAAGTAAGCTTTCAGTGGCGACTACAATTAGTTGTCACTAAAAGCTTCAGAGACAAACAATCACATTTTTCTGCATTGTAAAGTGTCTTGGAAGATTTGTAGTAGGCTCTTTTGGCATTTTTGATGAGCTTTGGGTTTGTTAGCCTACTTTAGAGTGTTTATTAGCTATAAAGTATAATGGCTTTGGGACTGAAAAGGAGCATAAAGTTCTTTGCCATGTGCGGTTTTATGAAGTCTTTGGTTAAAACAGAATACAAGGTGGTTACTTTTCTAGCCTTCTTGTGGATTTCAGTAAATAGCTTTTTTAGGGTTTTCCCTCGTGGATTTACAAAGGGATTGGAAAGCTCTTTTGAGCTATTAATTGTTTAGTTTTTTTGTTTTCTGGTTTGGGAGTACTCTTTGTCCTCTATGGTTGTAATGTTTCATTCTTCGTGGATGGATGAGAGGGCTTTAAATTTACGAGCAAGTTGAAAGTTTTAAAGAAGAGGGTTAAAGTTTAAAATCTTGATGTTTTTGGAAGTTATAAGAATTGAAAAGTGGAAATTCTTATAAATTCTTTAGATAAGTTAGAGGTAGAGGGAATGTTATCTTTGTAGCAATGGTATAAAATGGTTTCTTTTAGAAATGAGCTTGAAGTAGAGACCTATGAGAAGAAACTAGTTAGAGACAAAACTCAAGGATTCAATAGGCTTGGGACAGGGATGCAAAGAAAAATTTATTTCATACAATGGCTATTGGTCGAAGGAGAAAGAGTATTATCGAAGAAATAGAGCTTAAAGAGGGAAGTTTTGTAAGGGATATTAAGGTTATTGCAAACTTCCATATCTATTCTCTTTATTCTAAAGATAATTCTTGTAGACCTTTCATGAAAGGTTTGGATTGGTGTCCATCTCTGTTGATAAGACCACTTAGTTGGGAGGAAGAGATTCGGAGAACTATTTAGGACTTGGTTAAGGATAAAGATCTCGGTCCTAACGGTTTCGCTTTGTTTTTTTTTTCAGGGACATACAGTACTATGCCAATCATAGAGGAATTAAATTCATGAGCCATACTATAAAGTTATGGGCAAGGAACTAAATTTCCTTTCTTTTCCATCGAAACGACCAAAACGTTTCCGTTTCCTGAGTCATCGATGCGAAACGGAGTTATTGAAACGAAACGAAGTGTTTGTTAAAGAATTATGCTATTTCAATTAAAATTGCTATGTTTTGAAATGTTTCGGTAGAAATACTCTTGTTTCAATGGAAATTTTGGTGAAAATACTCTTATTTCGAGTTGTTTTAATAGAAATACTCTTGTTTCGAGTTATTTCGATGGAAATACTCTTGTTTCGAATTATTTCGATGGAAATACTCTTGTTTCAATGGAAATTTTAGTGAAAATACTCTTATTTCGAGTTGTTTCAATAGAAATACTCTTGTTTCGAGTTATTTCGATGGAAATACTCTTGTTTCGATGGAAATACTCTTGTTTCGAGTTATTTCGATGGAAATACTCTTATTTCGATGAAAAAGTACTAAACTAATTTGAAAAATAAAAAAATTGACAATATAAAAGTAGATGAAAATAGCATTATATCATATCTAACACTAAGTTATTTTCTCTCACAAGTCACAACACTTTTATTAACTTCATACTCTCCTCCTTTATTCTTATGACATTATTTTCCTTCATTATCTTTATTTTAAAGAGGAAACTACAAAAATGATACAAAGAGATATTGAAAGACAAAGAGAGAGAAATATACCTAAAGATAGAGATAGAATTATGGTCGACAGAGAAAGAGACTTAAATATAAATGTCACAAAAGAGTTAAGAAGAAGATGGAGAGATAGATGCAATAGAGAGATTGTTGTTGAACACTATTAGGATTTGAGTTGAAGTCCCTACTGTAGTATTATGTTTACTTACTATTCAATTATAGACATTAATTCAAATTAATTTTAATATAATTTTATATATCTATATCATTAATATTATGTTAAAATCTTTTAAAATTAAAAAAAAATATTATTTGAAATTATTTGAAACGTTTCTTAAAAAATCTTTCGTTTCCTCGAAATTTCCGAAACGTTTCGAAATGTTTCCGTTTTTAGAGTCACCGAAATGGTACCTCGAAACGAAATTTAGTACTTTGGTTATGGGAGAAGGTCATTGAGCAGAGATTAAGACAATAGACTCAAGTCACGGAGAATCAATTTGGTTTCATATCAGAAAGGTCAACTATGGAAGCAATTTACTTACTATGGAGATTGGTAGAGAGATATCAAAAGAATAAAAAGATTTATATATGACTTTCATCGATTTAAAAAAAGCGTATGATAGAGTGTTGAGAGAGATTTTATGGAAGATTTTAGAGAAGAAAGAAGTATTTATTGTTTATATTTGAACAATCAAATATATGTACAATAGAATCACGACCTGAGAACACAAAATAAGGACAAAGGATTTTTCCATAACTATAGGACTACATCAAGGTTTATCTCTAAGTCCATATCTTTTTAACTTGATTTTGAATACAATTACTTAATATATTCGAGAATTTGGGCCTCGATCTATATTTTTGTATATGATATATTCTTAATTGGTGAATCGAAAGAGAAAATAAATATAAAGTTAGAGTCAAAGAGACAAACTTTGGAAACACATGACTTTCGTATAAGTAGAAATAAAACAGAATATATGAAATGTATTTTAGTAAAAAACAAAAAAATACGAATTTAGAGGTAAAACTTGGAGATCATCTTATAAAACAAGTTATACATTTTAAATATCTTGGATCCATTATACAAAATGATGGAGAAATAAAGGAGCACGTAAACCATAGAATCTAAGCGGGATGGATGAATTGGAAGAAGGTTTCAGGTGTCATTTATGATAGAAAAGTGTCGTTCAAAGTTAAAGAAAAATTCTAACATACAGCTATAAAACCTATAATATTCTATGGTACTAAATGTTGGGAGGTTAAAAAATAATATAAGGATAAACTCAATCTCGCAGATATGAGAATGTTACATTAGATGTGTTGACATATTTGAAGAGATATGATTAAGAATGAATGCATTAGAGAGAAAGTTAGGGTAGCACTTATTGTGGAAAAGATGGTGGAACCCCGCATAAGGTGATTTGGCCGTCTGTGAAGGAGATCTACAAAAGTCTCACTGAGAAAAGTAGATTAGATGGTGAGCAGCCTAATAGTTTGAGGTAAGAGGAGGTCAAAGAAAACAATAAGTGAAACCATTAAGAAAGATTTAATAATTAATAATCTCTCTATTGATCCAATTTATAATAGGTCACTGTAGCATCATTTGATTCATGTAGCCGACTCTACTTAGTGAAAAAAAGTTTGATTGTTATTGCTGTTGGATATTGTCAATAGGGCTATGTTAAAGGTATTTGTTGAGTTTTTTCAATTACGAGAAAGTTGCAGTGAATGAACTCTGCTTTCATCACTTTGGTGCCTAAGAAGGATAGGTCTATCAAGGTGCGAGATTATAGACCTTTCTATTTGCTCATCCATGTTTACAACATCGATACCAAGGTTCTCTCTACTAGGCTTTGTGAAGTGTTATTAGAAACAATCTAAAAAAATCAGTGGTGTTGTAGGGATAAACATTGATAGTCAAAGCCTTTTCTAATATGTTGCTTTGGCTTGATGCCAAGTCTTACATTGGCCCATGTTTATTTGGGTGTGCCCTTGGAAGGCAATCTATGGCTACCTCTTTTCGAGACTCAGTTGTCCAAAAAATTTCCAAGAGATTGGATAACTAGGGGCCTTGTATTCAGTTGGTGGTTGTATAACTCTTATTCAATCTTGTTTTTTTAGCATACCTATCTATTACATGTCTCTTTTTATGATGCTAGCTAGTGTGGCTCATCGGATTGAGAGGATTATGAGGAATTTTCTTTGGTCAGGCACTGGAATTGATAATAGAGTTCACTTAGTTAGTTGGGAGGTTTGTTGCAGGCCTAAAATTGAAGGTGGCTTGGTTTTGGTAATTTGTTGTCTGAAAACATTACTTTGTCAACTAAGTGGTTATGGCATTTTCCTTCTGAGGTAATTGCATTATGGAACAAGGTAATTCAAAGTAAGTATGGCCTACATCCGAACTAAGAAAAAAAAATGTTTGCTTCTCTTCTCATCAATAAATTCTTTTTCTATAAAAATAAAAAACAGAAAACTTGAAGAGAACAAGAGATGCTATGGCTTACAGAAATAGAGAGGAAAGGGAGATGAATATGAGAAAGATTGTTAGGCTGAAGTGCGTAATTTTCACCTTACCCCCACCCAGTATTTAATTAAAATACTGGGAGGAATGATACAAATAATGCCAAAATATTCCTCTAAAATTGTTCCATTAATCAACCAATTTCTTAGTCCTAGCTCCCCTAATTACCTTCCAAATGCGCCTCTTGATTATAGGATATACATAATACACTTGCGGTCATTATACATAAGCTGTTTGGAGTTTGTGGAGAAAGTTGGGTGTGTCCTCATTCTTTGGTGGTTTTTTTGTCAATAAGGTTTAAAGGCTTTGGTAACAAAATAGAGCCTCAATCTTTGTGGAAATGTGCTGCTTTTGCTGTCTTGTGGTGTGTTTGATTGGTGAGGAATGGTCGTATTTTCAAGGTGTTTCTATGTCCTCAGAAATGTTGTGGGAAAGGATTTAAGTTCATGGCTTCACTTTGGTGTTCTACTCGTGGTTTTCGTAAGAGGATCGTCATTTCAGATTTGTGAAGAGATTAGGCTGCTATTTTGCATGTTTAGCCTTTATTTTTTTCTTTTACTTTACTTTTTATTTTCATCTTTTTTTGTATTTCCTTTTGGAGGATATCTTATTCTCCTCTGCTGTACCTCTCTTCTTTCTTAATGAAATTTCTTTTACTATGTGAATTATATTTGATCAGTCAACACCATTATTCTGTTTTAGCCAACAATAAGAAATTAGGAGAAAAATAGTACAATCAAAATTACAAAACTAAAATAAATATAGACAATGCTTTGTTAGGTCTATGGGCTCATCCCTAGAATTGTGACTAGGGAATGGTTGTGTTTCTTCCAATGGCTTTATATAGAGTGGAACAGTTCCAAAAAAAATTTCAATAATTTGAGTCTAATATAGCCTCTCTTTTTTTGTTAATAAATAAAATTTTTATAATTATAGTCATATATAAATTACAACAACAACTAAACCTTTTCCCACTAGATGGGGTCGGCTATATGATTAAATGGTGCCACAGTAGCCTATCATATATAAATTACAAATTTAGAAAAAAAACGTTGATAATTAATGTTGATCAAATAATAAAGTAGTTTCTTAAATGTCATGTATTTAATGTCAACATTGCAGAGCTTCAATGGTAAATTAGAGCAGCTTCTCATGATACGTTTTAAAGGTTTTGGTAAAACAAGAAGGCCAAAATTTGGTTTCATGCAAAACTATGGTGTATTTGGTTGGAACAGAATGCCTCTCTTTACTTCTTAATTTATGGGATAGTATTTTTTTTGTGGCTTCTCTCTAGTTCTTTTCTTAGTTGTTTCAATGAATTTTCCATATCTGATATGCGAAGAGATTAGGCAGTTTTATTGCATTCTTGAGTCTCTTTGGTTTTCTACTTTCATTTACTTTGTCTGTTTTCAAGTATACCTTATCCCCCCTAGTTTTACTTTCCCTCTTTTCTATCTAATAAAATATCTTCTTGTAAACAAATGTGGAAGTTTCAATAGTCAATTTGTGTAGCGAAGTTAAAAATCAATAAAACTATTGCTCATCGTGTAAACTGTTGAGTTCTTGCTATCATGTTTCATGTTGTTTCTTTGCTATCCTGTGCATACATATAAAATACTTAATTTTCTTTAAATTTTATTTCATTTAGTTTTTTTTTATATTCTACTAAACGAATCTTTCAATAGATATCGCCTCTTGTTGGACCAACAAAATTAATCATGGAGATGCCTGTAGATAGCTACCAGTGGCATGAATTCTTTCCAGAAAATGGTAACATTATATGTCCTATTTGCATTATCTGTATTGTATATTTTGCAAATGTAATTAGCATCAACTCACACTCTGCAAGTGCTACAGAAACTCATAATATTTGTATTGTCATTGCAATATGGGCTCCAATTATCCTGGTGAGTTAAGTAAATGGAATTTCTAGGGTGACAAACTTTATCTTGATCTATTCCTTTAGCTTTCACAATTTTTCATCGTAATTCATGCCCCCTATAATATTTTTCATTGATATCTAGGTTTACTTTATGGATACTCAAATATGGTATGCCATTTTTTCCACTGTATTTGGTGGGATTGTTGGAGCCTTTAGCCATTTGGGAGAGGTTAGTGGAAGATTTTATATTAGTGTTTGATCTTTGTTGTCATTTTTTACTTCTTCCAATTAAATTTCTTGTATATAAGAAAAATTATAACAAAAAAAAAGTTATTCCATAAAACCCATCTTTACGACTTTTCTGTTCAAAAGATTTAGCATTTTGCGCCTAAAAGGGTAATAAAATAGTATTATTGTTAATATGATGCTTTTTTATTGATTATCTCCTTGTGGAATTTACCATCTCTTAGATAAGGACACTTGGAATGCTGCGCTCCAGATTTGAATCTATACCATCAGCTTTCAGTCAGTGCTTTTTGCCAGGAAGAAACAATGAGACTAAACCAGAGGATTTGGTACTACTTTTCATGTTTACAATTTCAGAAGTTCTTGTTTTGTGATGCAATAATTTAAATATATAAGTACTATACACTTAGTGGGAGTCTTGAATGCCTAGCTAAACAATAATTTTTGTGGCAGGATGAATCATATGAACGTAGAAATATTGCATACTTTTCTCAGGTTTGGAATGAGTTTATAAATTCCATGAGAGATGAAGACCTGATCAGCAATAGGTCCAAACTACTTCTTACTCAATGCTTCTCACAGCAGATGCATGGATTTCAAAATTCTGATAATTATTTTTGTTTATAAATTGTCCAGGGATAGAGATCTGTTGCTTGTCCCCTACCGCTCAAGTGATATTTCTGTAATCCAGTGGCCTCCATTCTTGCTTGCTAGTAAGGTATGCGTTTTGAATGGTTCTATAAGTTAATCGTGATTGAATTCCTGAGACTTTTACTTCCTAATTCCCTTTAATACACGACAGATTCCAATAGCACTAGACATGGCAAAAGATTATAAGGGGAAGGACGATGCTGACTTATTTAAAAAGATTAAGAGTGATGAGTACATGTATTCAGCAGTCTTCGAATACTATGAGACACTCAGGGATATTATATATCACCTCCTGATAGACGAAGAAGATAAAGAGTAAGTAAGAAGCAACTTTATAGCTTCCTCGCCCCTGCCCCCTAAGGAAAGGGGAGTATTATTGAAAGAGACCTGTGGGTAACAAGATTATTGATATTCAAGAAAAAGGATCAATAACAGGATAACAAGATTAACCACACTAGTGGTTAATTGGTCTTTTATTATAATTTTTTCAGCCCACGGTCCTTTTAATAATGCTCCCAATAAAATTATGCATTATTTGTGAAGTATAAGTTGATGGAAAAAAAACTCACTTTATCCTTTCCCTCTGCTTGCCCATTTATTTATCTGCTTATAGAATCCTCATGACTGTTTGGCCTCTTCCTTGTATGAGACAGGGTTGTAAGGTATATATGTTACAAAGTAGAGATGAGCATACGACAGCATACATTTGTCAAAGAATTCAAGATGGGTGGCTTGCCTTCACTAAGTGAGAAATTGGAGAAGTTTTTAACTCTACTGGTAACTTGTTTCCATTGTGCTTCTTTTTCCCCATTTTTTCTATGGATACTTCTCAGATTTATTCTTGGTGGCATTTTGGTGGACCCATTCAGAGCTTACAAACATTTATATTTATTCCATTGACAGCGATCTGATGATGACAAAGTAGAGTCATTGAAGCCACAAATAGTCAATGTCCTGCAGGATATAGTAGAAATTATCATACAGGATGTTATGGTTGATGGCCATTTGTAAGTTTGAAAATGTTTAATTTGATATTGATGTATTATTTCCTTTTAACACCATAATAAGATGCTCACTGCTTTATGTTATTGGCTTGGTTGTGCTCTTTCTAGAATCCTACAAGCACCTCAGCATTATAATGTTGGTGATGACAAGAAAGGACAGAGGTTTGCGAACATTGACACTTCTCTTACACTTGACAAATCATGGAAGGAAAAAGTAAGTCTTGACAATCACACTCAATCTAACATATTACATAATTCTTTTGCATGCTTATTGATCCCATCATTCCTTCTCTACAGGTTATTAGGCTTCATTTGCTTTTAACAGTCAAGGAGTCTGCCATAAATGTGCCACCAAATCTGGATGCTCGCCGGCGTATTACATTCTTTGCAAACTCTTTATTTATGAATATGCCAAGGGCTCCTAAAGTGCAGGATATGCTGTCCTTCAGGTTAGTCATTGTGATGGACTAATTTATTGAAGAATGAATTACAAGATACATATAAACAGAAGAAAGGTACTTTATGTACAAAGTATATTGTTTTCTTGAAGGTTAATTTTGAGAACCATTTTGTTCTTTTTTTGTTACTCCTTCAATAGAGAAGGATAGTTATTATGCTTATGATAGAAAATCAATCTTGTATTGAATCAGAATGATTTGAATAATACAAGACATATGAATATATACAGCTATCGTATCCAATAAAGGAGACTATCTACAAACCAAAAAATTAATTTTTCTAATAGCTGTTCCTAAGATCAAGGGGTTTGCCCCTTAATTCTAAAAATACATAATTACGAGGTTCTTAAATATCCTTTGACTAATAAATTACAGCTGTCGTGAATCTTTCCACACCCCCCTCAAGCTGGTGACTAGATATTTTTCATTCCCAACTTAGAAATGATTGCTTGAAAAGTTGTACTGTTGAGTCATTTAGTCAGCACATCTATAAGTTGACTCTTGGTTGAAACATAGGCTATGCAAGTCAGGCCACTGTAAAGCTTTTCTTTTATAAAGTGCCTATCAGCTTCTATATGCTTTATTTTGTCATATTGTACTAGGTTGTGTGCAATACTTATTGTTAACTTATAATAACAATAAAGACTCATAGGGTCCATCTCACTTGATTCTCAAATCTTCCAAAATAAATTTTAACCACAGTAACTCACATATTCCCTGTGCCATTTCTCTAAATTCTGCTTCAACACTAGATCTTGTCACTACATTTTGTTTTTTACTTCTCCAAGTTACGAGATTACCACTAAGAAAAGTGTAGTAACCCAAGGTGGATCTCATGTTAACCACTGATCTAGCATGTATACCTCCAACATCAGTCTAGAATTTCTTTGAACAAGATTCCTTGCCCAGAACTATCCTTTAGGTAGTGTAATATACAGTAGACAGTCTGTAAGTGTAATTCTTTAGGATTGTGCATAAATTGGCTTATCACACTCATAACATATGCTATAATAGGCCTAGTATGTGAGAGATAAATGAGTCTTCTAACTAGTCTTTGGTACATTTCTCTATCCACAATAGCATCTTCATTAGCTTCTCCAAGGTTGTGATTAGGATCTATAGGGGTCTCTGTTGGTTTGCATGCCAATTTCCCAATTTTCTTCAAAAGGTCAATCGCATATTTTTGTTGCGGGATAAAAATGCCTTGCCTTGAGTTTGCCCCTTCAATTCTTAGGAAGTATTTTAATCTCTCTAGTTCCTCGATTTCAAACTCATTGGCCAAACAACTTTTTAGAACTTCTTTCGTTTTCATCATTTCTAATTACAATGATGTCATCAACATACACTAAGAGAGCTATAACTCCCCCTCAATCTAAATGTTTAATGAAAAGTGTATTGTCCCTTTGACTTTGTTCATATCCCAAGGTTAATATCACTTTTGTAAATCTCTCAAACCAGGACCTAGAGGCCTGTTTAAGGCTATATAAGGCCTTTTTCAATTTACAGACCTTGTTTTCTTTGAAGTTGCCCCCAAATCCTAGTGGAATTTGCATGTATATTTCTTCCTCAAGATCTCCTTGTAAAAAGGCATTCTTCACATCAAATTGTTGAAGAAGCCAATTGTAATTTGTAGCCAATAGCAACTAGAGCATATAAGTTTGAGTGTAGCCCTTACAACCGACCTAACTTTGTACCTCTCAAGAGAACCATTAGCTTTGTCCTTTACCATGAAAACCCACTTTCATCCAACTAGGGTCTTCCTTTTAGGCAACTTCACAAGCTCCTCCCATGTTTTATTTTTCTCTCATGCTTCCATTTCTATTTTCATGGCCTGTCTCCATTCCTCCTTGGATAAAGACTTGGATAATGTATTTGGAATGGACATATTATTCAAGTTCACGAGAAAATTTTTGTGAGATGGTGAGAACTTCTCAAATGATACAAAATGAGAGAGAGGATATAAAGGATGTTTGGTACATTCCCTAGTCCTTTTTGTAATGGCAATAAGCACATTAAGATCATTAGTTGTAGGAGATTCATGTTCCTTTTGAGAAATAAGACCAAAATTTATAGTTACCTTATTTCCAAAGTTAGGGTCATATTCTTGGACTTGTATTGGTTCTAAAACTGGGGCTTTCCTCCTTGAATACACCTGTGAATATCGTTAGGAATCAAGAGCAGTGTTCTCTTTAGTCATAGGTTTAGTGCTTAGGACAAATATGGAGGGACAAATTTTTGGATTCTGATAGGATTGGGATAGAGATATGGGCTCAGTATTTGACTCATAATTTGAGGGAATATTAGGTTGAGAGGATGAATACATATTAAGTAACAAGGTCCTTATTTTCTACGAATGAAGTCTCTCCCTGAAGATAAGCTTTGGAGAAATATGGTTTATTCTCCTCAAAAGAGACATTAGCAGATAGGTAGAATTTTTTGGTAGGAGATTATAGCACTTATACCCTTTATGGGTTGATTAGTAACCTAGAAATATACACTTAATGGCTCTTGGATTCAACTTCCCTCTATTATTAATGTGGACATGAACAAATGAGGTACAACCAATTATTCTTGTGTGATTGTTTATGGTGTTTAGGTGAGGATAACTTTGTGAAAGTATCGCCGTAGGAGTTATATATTTTAAAACATGGAAAGGCAATATGTTTATAATATATGTAACTGTGAGAACAACTTCCACCTAGTATGATTTGAGCACATTTTCTTGGAAGAACAAAGATCGAGTTATGGATAACAAACGGCCATTTTTTCTTTTTGCCACACCATTTTGTTATGGGGTATTAACAAAGGATGATTCATATATAATCCCTTCCTTTTGAAAATATGTGGATAAGAATTGATTGAAGTAATCTTTTGCATTATCTGACCAAAATATCTTAATTTTCACTCCAAATTGATTTTGGATCATGTTGTAGAATTTGATAGCACACTACCCACATCAGATTTGTTCTTTAGTAGAAAGATCTATGAGACTAGTCTAGTGCAATCATGAATGAAAAAAAAAACCATTTTGCACCATAAATATTTGGAATTGTAGAGGGACACATGTCACTATGGATCAGACAAAAAGGAGTAGAGCTTCTTTTATTACTGATTGAAAAATGCACACATGTGTTATGCAATTTCACAAATATCACAGTGAAGATTCTCAATATTGACTCTTTCGAACAAAGGGGGAAACATAACCACCTTTAAAGTTCCACAAGAAAGATGCCCAAGGCGAATGTGATAAAGCTAAATCTTGTCTTTATTACGATTTTCATAAAGAAATTATAGAGGATTTTTATTTTGGATACCCACAAGTTTGATTGACATCTCAAGGTAGTTCAACCCATCTTTTTCTCTAGCAAGTCCAATCTTTCTCCCTAAACCTTGGTCTTGACAAAAATTGGGATAAAAGGTAACATTGCAATTCATGTCTGCAGTAAGTTTTTTTATGGATGTAAAATTAGTAGATAATCTAGGAACAAAAACATTTTTGAAAGCAAATGAAGGACTAATCTAGAAATCTCCTATGCTAACCATTGTGGTAAGGAACCATTTGCAACAACGATCTTTTTACTACTAGGATATTATGTATATGTACTAAATTTCTATGAGGAGTGTGTCATGTGGTTTGTGTCTTCCTCAACTTCTCAATCTCTTCTTTGTTGAATTCTCCTTATTCTTGATTTGGATGTGTTGTAGTCATGTGAGCTTGCCCTTGATTCCTTGTTTGTCCCCCTTGGTAACCCCATTCTTTTCTTAGGGTTTTTCATTCAATTTCCAACAACTGCAATGTAGTGATAGAAATACTTAGTAAAATGCCAGTAACCCATATAGCTATTTTAGCTGGTGTTTTATCATCCGGCACGGAAGCAACAGCTTGATTTTCCTCCCCAGGCCTTTTGGCCGCCTCAAGGAGGATTCTTGCAGTACATATGCCAGAGATTGTCTCGGTTTGGATTCTTTGATACACAAATTCTTCCATCCTCACTCGTCAATGGTTGTTCCAAATTGAGGTTCTTGTTATTCCCACTCTTGGACACCAAAGCTGGCCCTTTTAATTGTTGAGGTTCCAACATCACACCCTTTCTACTTTCCTCTGCTTGCATTACAGAGATGGTCTCCTTCAAAGATGGTAGCTCATCTTTTCCTAAAATCAAGATCCTTACTTCATCAAACTTAACATTAAGACCTATAAGGAAGTCATAGACCCAATCTTTCTCCATAAAATTCTTCCAAATTGCTGTATCCTCATTGCACCTCATATCTATACATCAATAATGATCCAACTCTTGCCAGAGGTTTTTCAAGAGATTGGCATATTATGTAACTGTTTTATTCCTTTGTTTATTCCCATAGGTCATTGTAGCGTCGTTTGATCTATGTAGTCAACCCTATTTAGTAGAAAAAAGTTTGGTTGTTGTTGTTATTTAGTTGCTCCAGTCAAGGCAGTATCTCGAGCTTTTGAATATGTTTGTCAAACAGCTTTCCACACATCTTTTGCAATGGGCGAAAACATGCCCATGTCACTAACTTCTACAGCCATGATATTCCATAGCCTAGACATAATCATAGAATCCTCCTCATCCTACTTATGAATCCCCCTTCTGGGCCCAGTCTCGAGAAGATGATTTAATTTCTCCTTCCCCTTCAAGAATGTTCAAACCAATTGAGACTACTTTAGATAATTTTTTTCATTCAATGGATAACTCAATTAAATATTTTGCAAGTCTCCTACAAAGACGTCACCTGTGACTTCGGTTCCTTGGATGTCATATGTATTGGATGTAATTGACATGGTGGCATTGAAAAAACTCTAAACGAAAGAGGCTAAGGGAAGGAAAAAGTTCATTAGTTCAAGAGCTGGGCAATGAAGGTCCAGAAAAATTATGGCTTTGAGATGTTTAGGAAATTCAGCGATGAAGGCTGACAAACAAAACTCTCAAAAAGCCAAACCTGACTCTAATACCATGTGAAAAATCAGAGTTTTGTATTGAACCAGAATGATTTGAATAATACAAAACATAGGAATACATACAGCTACCAAAATCCTAGAAAGGAAACTATCTACAAATCAAAAAATTAATTTTTCTTATAGCTGTTCTTAAGATCAATTTATTTGTCCCTTAATTCTAGAAATATATAATTACAAGTTTCCTAAAACATCCTTTGACTAATCAATTACAGCTAGCGAATCTTTCTACACTTACCAAATTTTTTATTAGTGGATTCAGAGGTTTTCTTTCCTGATTTCTATATTATTTAAACAATGCATACCCTGTCCCAAGGATATAGATGGTTGTTTTGTTTCAACCTCTTGCTTCCATGCTGTGGAACTTATCTGAGTTTTGTTTATAGTGTTCTAACGCCATATTACAAAGAGGATGTTCTATATTCTGATGAGGAACTCAATAAGGAAAATGAAGATGGGATATCAATTTTGTTCTACTTAAAGAAGATATATCCTGGTGAGTCTTTTTTATTTGCTTTCCTATCCTTTTTATTACTTAGTAATTGAACTAATTGTACTGCCTAATATAAATGCACTGTAGATGAATGGACCAATTTCCATGAACGCATTAAAGAACTAAAAGATTATTATCCTGAAGAAATTGATGAGGGAGACTTAATTCGTCAGTGGGCTTCATGTAGAGGACAGACACTCCATCGAACAGGTCAATATCATTGTGAATATTACTTTCTTTGCTAGATTTGTATATAGGTTTCTATTTAAATGTTTTTTGTATTTTTTTTTGCTAGTAAGAGGAATGATGTACTATAGGCAAGCTTTGAACCTTCAATGCTTCCTAGAATATGCTGGAGACAACGGTTAGTTTTCTATTTTTTTAATGCTGTATTTCAAATCCAAATCCCTAAATATGGTAGAAACCATTCATTTATTAATGAACTATGTATTGTTCCCTTTGCAGCTATCTTTGGTGGCTATCGGACTGTGAATTTCAGTGAAACAGATAATAGGGTCCATTTGGATCGTGCACAAGCTTTGGCTGATTTAAAATTCACCTATGTTGTTTCCTGTCAGATATATGGTTCTCAGAAAAAATCAAAGAATGCTCGAGACAGAAGCTGTTATAATAATATTCTCAATCTGATGTTAACGTGAGTTAGTATAACCATTTGGCAAACTGTAAATAGTTCTTTCCATTATTTAAGACACCCATGGTATCCACTTTAAAAATGTAAAATACCATGCAGTTATTCAGCTCTTCGTGTCGCTTACATAGATGAACAAGAAGAGACAGTGGGCGGAAAATCTCAGAAATTTTATTACTCTGTTCTTGTCAAAGGAGGGGACAAATATGATGAGGTATGGACAAAAAAATTTAGTTTGATGTTTTCTTGTGATTTTTGCTTCTAGAAAATTTGCTAAAAGAAGTTCCAAATTAATTATTTTATTTGTGTTAGAAACTTTTACTGTGTAATTTAATAAATATGTGACAATTCATTGCAAAATAGGTAATGAAAATGATTAAAAAGGTTGCCTTGGGTTCTCTTTTTTCTGCTTCAGGCATGTGGAGTGGTTCTGTGGCTCTTCTATGGATATAATTGGTTCCTTAATTTAGTGTCCAACATCTCCAATCTACTAAAAACCTCATACACTTTTGATCAATGTAAATCACACCCTTCCTTTTTCAAGGGACAAGAAAATGGAAAAAAATTTCTGCACATACTAACACATTCTGAGTAGAGCATCTTTTCTAGCTATGCTCAGAATGCTGCACTTGGTGTTCCATAAATGCAGTGTATAATTATAAAATACTAAAGATTATGTCATCAAAATTTTTCACTACATATTGGCCATGGTAAGGTATCTATATAAATGTGGAACGAGATCTAATTGAGCAAGATATATTCATAGATCAGTCGCTTCTCATATACATTATAAAGTTTCTAGTCCATGTTGAAACATTTTTTAAGTAGCATCTACGCTGCGAGTATTATGTTGAAAAATAAAGAATGAAGAGAGGAAAAGGTTGGGAACTGTGAGAGAGTGGGAGAGCAGGCTTCATGGCCATTTGCTGTTTGTTTCTATTCATCACCCTTATTCATACAAACAGTTTAGGAGAAATAATCTGAATATTCCATCCTTAATTCTAGCACTTAATCTAGTCTTAACTGTAGTCAGCATATTCCTAATCAATCAATACTTTATTGCCTTCATAAACCTACCCCCTATGAAATATTCTTGTAATAAATTCTTTATTTGGCAACGTTCTTAACTATTTAGGGGGAGTAGATTACATATGTTGACCAGAAGGTGTGGAGATGTGTAGAAAAGATATATATTTTATAAGAGCTACGCAACCTGATACTTGAGAAATTCACTTCTGTCACAGTATGAAATGGCCTAAATCTTGAATCAAAACAAGTCCTGTCATGAAGATCAATTGCAGTGATCTCACTTCTTGATTAGTAGAAACATTCTTTACAAAGTTATGCCACATCATATTTCAAATGATTCTAGAAATCTAGCTTAGGAATCTAATTCTCCAGGTGTAACTCTTGCAATGCCAGACTTAGGATGCGTAACATCTTTGTAAATAAGGTTTTACTGTTTTAGAGACTTGGAGATGTTTTGTGAGACCAAACTTGGCAAATGGCTGTAGCATTTAGCAGTAGAAGAGCATATTTTATGGAAAACGATATTGCCTGCCTTCCAAGTATAATGTATCTCTCAATATTTGGTTTCCTGACTTATTTGCTATAGCCATGAAGAAAGAAAATTAAGTGGCTGATTTTGGGTTGCTAATTAATGGGGAGAGATTTTAGTGTGAGGTTCATTAGACTGGTATAGGATTAGGAGCTTGGCTCTAAAGATGCTTTCTTTAAATCACTGAATGAGATTTCATTGGGCAGAGGGAGATAAATGACATTGTTGGAAGTTAAGTAAAAATTATTGTTTTTGAGTGAAAGGTTTTATCTTAATTGATGTTAATGAGGGGTTGCAGCTTTATTGTGGAATATCATTTAGCGGACTGAAATTGCTACCAAGATTTATAAGAATGTTGTCAGCAGCATTAGAAAAGATTTTGATGAAAGATAATTTAGGGAGAAGGAATATGATCGTTGTCAGTTTGTATTGCTTTTGTAAAAAGGATGAGGAAACAGTTTATCATACCCATATTCATTGTCTCATTTCTACAGCTCTTTGCCACCTTTTTCCTCTCATTTTTCCAGTGTAGTTGGTTAGGCCTAAAGGTGTTAAGGAGCTGCTTTTTATGTGGGGTACAGAGTAGGGGAGGCATAGAACTATTTAACATTTTGTGAGATATGGGGCTCATATTAGTGATGATCAATATGCACTTATGGTTGATGATTAACTGAATGCTAATTTTCTTGTTTGTAATAATGAAACTTTAGTACAAATGATTTTCTGTTGCATTATTAGGAAATATATCGAATCAAGCTTCCTGGTTCTCCAACAGAAATTGGCGAAGGGAAGCCTGAAAATCAAAATCACGCTATTATATTTACTCGTGGAGAAGCTTTGCAGACCATAGACATGAATCAGGTAGCTTTGCTTGAAACCTTTAATTTAGGATGCATTTTGGACTCTGTAATTTGGTCTACTTACTGTTTCCTTTTCTTTTATAAGGATAATTACTATGAAGAAGCTTTCAAAATGCGAAATGTGTTGGAGGAATTCCACATAACTCATAGTGGGGAACGAAAACCCACCATATTGGGTCTAAGGGAGCATATATTTACTGGAAGGTCAGCCTTGTGACAAAGTATCAAATATCATTTGAACAAATATATTCTTGATCAATAAAATATTTTTTTAAACATCACACACGATAATGGAACCTGTATTTTATAGTTATTACCAAGAACCACTTCAACTTAAAAGTTTGAAGTGAAGGCCCGTGCTTAGTTTTATTAATATTTTCTATTCAACTCAAAAGCTTAAGCTATTAAGTGAAAGCCACTAATTGCTTTTAATAATATCTCTAACAATTGTAGTATCTATTTTGCAGTGTTTCATCACTTGCTTGGTTCATGTCAAACCAGGAGACCAGCTTTGTGACCATTGGCCAACGAATATTAGCAAATCCTTTAAGGTTAGTCCCAATGTGTTTGTCCCTAAATAATTTCTAATATGATATTGTAAGTAGTTTATGTTACACATTCTTGTGCTCTATCTTTTCTGGCTTGATTGCTCTATTTTCTTCTTTTATTATCCCACTTGGTCAGCCTACTATTAAGGGGGTCGGCAGTTGTAAGTATATCTTTGGCCTTTTCCACTTATCCTTTTCATTTGGCTCCCTTCTTTTTCTTTTTAGGCTTCATCTCTATTGTTAAGAAACCAGTCATCCTAAAAGCTTATGATATTAGGAAATTGCAAAAGAATGATTTTTTATTATATCTCAAGAACAGCTCTTCATGCAAAAGGCCACTGGACCTAAAACATGAACAAAGCAATGGCTTACTGCTACCTTTTGCTAAAATAAAATTAAATACAAGAATGGAAGTGGTTAGGATCAAACCCCTAACAACTTTGTTAAAGATGATCCAGTACCATGTCATGGTTTCAATTGTTATAAAGATATATATTAAACAATCCCTAGACCACTTTCTTATTACTCAAGCTTTTGGAAGAGTTGGTCCTTAATATGATATTATAGCCTTTGTGACCAAGTGGTTAAGAGTTCAATCCTTGCCTTCTTCGTTCTCTTTAATAAATAATGTGGAATAAGTTTTTTAGGTTCTTTGGTGAGAATTGGGTTTGTCCAAAGGACCCACAATAGTGTCTCCTTATACAATGTGAAGGCTTTAGCCGTACAAAAGAGGGTAGATCTTTGTGGCCATATGTTGTTTTTGTAGTTATTTGGAATATTTGGCTAGAGAGGAATGCACGTATTTTTAGGGGTGTTTCAATGTCTTTGAATGACTTATAGGCTAAGATTGTCTTTGGAGGATCTTTATGGTGTTTCACTCAAGGGTTATATAAGGGAATATCCCTTTCGAATATGTAGAGAGATTAGGAAGCTTTGCTGCATGCTTAATTTTACTTATTGTTTTCTTTCTTCTGCAATTTTTTAATACTCTCTTTGCTCCCTCGAGATAACTAATCCTCTTGTTTTGTACTTCTTTCTTTTTTCAATAAAATTTCTTCTTTTATCAAATAAAATTAGCACAAGTTATAGTTGGCCTTGCTTCGGAGGTAATTGCTTTATAGCCAAAGGTAATTTGAAGTAAATATGGTTTACATCCGAATGGTTGAGAAGTCAATGAAACGGTGTGTTGAAGATCAACACCAGCTCAAGCCTAATTCATTTCTAAGCCCAAGACAATGGAAGCTTCACATTCCGACACATAAGCGCCACGTAGGCATGACATGGACACGATGTGGCGCTCAATCAGCAACTTTACCATGCAGGCATCTAGAAAATTCCGAAATATTCTAGAACTTTCTAGACTATTCTTGTTCATTCTAGAAGTATCAAGAATATGGTAGAATATTTCAAAATATGATAGAATATTTTAGAATCTAGTTGAATACTCTGAAAGGTAGTAGAATATTCTAGACGAAATCTCTAAAATATGGTAGAATACTCTAGAATATGGTAGAATATTCTAGAATATAGTAGAATACTGTAGAAGGTAGTGGAATATTCTAGAAGGTGGTAGAAACACTATATCTTAAAATTCTCTAGAAAAGTGTAGAGAACTCTTGTAAGGGGAGGTGGCTTATATAAACCCCTCACCTCCCTCATTTGTAAGCAATCCAATAATCATCCAATTTTTTCAACAATTGGTATCAGAGCGGAATGGTCAGGGATCGTTCTTGGTGGAGCTATCTTGAGTCGTGAGGAGTTTGGTACTCTGCAAGTTTGTTAGTCAAGTTTGTTCGGTATAGTCGAAGTCTTACTGACACGATGGGTGACCTTCAAGTAGTTGGAGGAATCAAGAAGTTCAACAACAAAAACTACAACACGTGGGCAACATGTATGGAGTCTTACCTACAAGGTCAGGACCTTTGGGAGATCATCGGTGGTGGTGAAGTTACACAACCAGCAGGAGAAGAGGTCTTGCGAAAGTGGAAAATCAAAACAAGTAAAACAATGTTTGCTTTAAAAACTACAGTTGAAGAAGAAATGTTGGAGCATATTCGGGATGCTTAAACACCAAAGGAAGCATGGGACACCTTTGTTACACTCTTTTCAAAGAAGAATGATACAAGACTGCAACTTCTCGAGAACGAGCTGCTATCAATGGCGCAACGTGACATGACGATTGCCCAGTATTTTTACAAGGTAAAGTTGATATGCCGCGAAATTTCAGAGTTAGATCCAACAGCTCCTATTGAGGAAACCAGGATAAAGAGAATAATTATTCATGGTTTAAAATCTGAATATCGAGGGTTCGTTGCCGCTATACAAGGATGGCCGACATAGCCATCGCTTATTGAGTTTGAAAATTTGCTTGCAGGTCAAGAAGCTATGGCCAAGCAAATGGGAAGAGTCTCGCTAAAGGGTGAAGAGGAAGCGCTCTACACTAACAAAAGTAAAGGCAATTTCAAGAGACACACTGTAGGTGGATCTAAAAAGGATGATGACAAAGTAAAATTTTACCAAGGAAAGGGAGGCTCTCGTCCAGGGGGAGCTCCGAAAAATCGCAGTAATAGTAGAAAGTTCGATGGTGAGTGTTACAAATACGGGAAGATGGGTCACATGGCGAAAGATTGCTGGACCAAGAAAAAGTCTGTTGAAAGTAATACTGCTACTTCCAGTTCGAAAGAGAATAGTGAAGACAATTGGGATGCCGAAGCGTTATTCGCTACGGAGGACGAATAATTAGCTCTCACGGTAACAGCACCAGAACAGATTGATTACAAAAATGACTGAATAGTAGATTCGGGCTGCTCAAATCATATGACAGGAGATAAACAAAAGTTACAAAACCTATCTGAGTATAAGGGAAGCTGTGTAGTGGTGACAGCCGACAACTCGAGGTTACCGATATCTCACATCGGTAAGACGATAGTTACACTTCAGTATAATTCTAACCAGATGCTATTTCAAGATGTTTATCATGTCCCAGGAATGAAGAAAAACTTGCTATCTGTGGCTCAATTGACATCATCAGGCCACTATATCCTGTTCGGTCCCCAAGATGTGAAGGTGTATCGTGACCTCAAAATCTCTAAAACACCTACAATTGAAGGGCGACGATTGGAATCAGTCTACGTAATGTCAGCAGAATCTACATACGTAGGCAAGATAAGGAAAAATGAGACAGCAGATCTATGGCACATATGGTTAGGTCACGTTAGCTATTCCAAACTAAGTGTGATGATGAAGAAGTCGATGCTTAAGAGGCTTCCTCAACTTGAAGTGCGAAAAGACACAGTATGTGTAGGATGTCAGTACGGTAAAGCACACCAACTGCCATACGAGTTAGTTCACTCTGATGTGTTCGGACCAGTTAAACAACAATCAATTGGCAGTATGCAGTACATAGTGACATTCATTGATGACTTCTCAAAGTATGTGTGGATTTTCTTTATGAAAGAAAAATCTGACACATTCTCAAGGTTTAAAGATTTCAAAGAGTTAGTTGAAGGAGAAGTAGGAAAGAAGATCCGTTCCTTACGCACAGACAACGGGGGAGAATATAGCTCAAGTGAGTTCTCTTAATATCTAAGGGACTGTCGAATACGTCATCAATACATATGTGCCAACACGCCACAACAGAATGGTGTAGCAGTGAGAAAGAACCGGCATCTTGCGGAAATTTGTTGAAGCATGCTACATGAAAAGAATGTACCTGAAAAGTTCTGGGCTGAAGCAATGAGAACTGCAGTTTTCGTGATCAACAGACTTCCTCAACCAAGGTTAGGATTTTTTTCAGTCTTTGAGAAATTATGGAATATAAAACCTACAGTCAGCTACTTTCGAATATTTGGCTGTGTATGTTATTTATTTGTTCCTAATCATTTACGGAGCAAATTTGATAAGAAAGCTGTTAGATGTATCTTCGTGGGATCCGACAGCCAGAGAAAGGGGTGGAAATGTTGCGATCCAATGAATGGAAGATGCTACACTTCACAAGATGTGGTGTTTGATGAAGCATCTTCTTGGTGGTTCTCAGAGAAGGAGGTATTGCCAGATTCTAAAGAATTTGGAGATAATTTACAACAAAAGATGGAGGAGCATACTATTCAGCTTCAACCAAGTTCAGATGAATTAAGAAATATAAACGACGATGATGTCGAACAAATAGTGACGCAATATCCTTGGCAAACAGGCATGTATCAGCAACAAAATGAAGAAGGTAGGCCAAGTGAAATGGGAGAATCAACCCCACAATTTCAACTCCGAAGGTCAACAAGAATTCGAAGGTCAAATTCCAAATACGCCAATGCAGCCATAGTTGAAGAAGCAATAGAGCCTGAGTTGTTCGAAGAAGCGTTACAAAATTCTGAATGGATGACAGCTATGAAAGAAGAGATCGATGCACTCCAACAAAATCTGACCTAGGATCTCGTGCCAAAGCCAAGAGATGTGAAACCCATATCCTGCAAGTGGGTTTACAAGATAAAGCGCCGACCATATGGGTCAATCGAGAGGTATAAGGCACGATTGGTAGCTCGTGGTTTCTCTCAACAGTATGGACTAAACTATGATGAAACGTTTAGTCCAGTGGCAAAAGTGACAACTGTACGAGTCCTGCTTGCACTTACAGCCAACAAAGATTGGAACTTGTGGCAAATGGATGTAAAGAATGATTTTTTTCATGGAGAGCTGGTGTTGAGGGGGAGTATTGAAGATCAACACCAGCTCAAGCCTAATTCATTTTTAAGCTCAAGACAATGGAAGCTTCATATTCTGACACATAAGCGTCACGCAGGCATGACATGGACACAATGTGGCGCTCAATCAACAACTTTACCATACAGGCATCTAGAAGGTTTCGAAATATTCTAGAACTTTCTAGACTATTCTTGTTCATTCTAGAAGTATCTAGAATATGGTAGAATACTTCATAATATGATAGAATATTCTAGAATCTAGTAGAATACTTTGGAAAGTAGTAGAATATTTTAGACGAAGTCTCTCGAATATGGTAGAATACTCTAGAATATGGTAGAATATTTTAGAATCTAGTAGAATACTATAGAAGGTAGTGGAATATTCTAGAAGGTGGTAGAAACACTATATCCTAGAATTCTCTAAAAAGGTGTAGAGAACTCTTGTAAGGGGAGGTGACCTATATAAACCCCTCACCCCCTCATTTGTAAGCAATCCAATAATCATCCAATTTTTTCAACACGGTGAATGTAACTCGTGCGAGTCCTTTCGAAATTTATTTCACAAGAATACCTTTTTTTTATGTTACGTGTTTCTTTAAAATTGGATGCCAAAATTGGATGCTAGATCAAAAATTAGATTTCGGAAGGATACTTTGGTGGAAAATATTTCTTTTTTAGAAGCTTATCCTCAACTTTACCATCTTTCTAGTGTGCATTATTCTCCCATCCAAGGTTCCTTTATGGTTTAAAATTTTAATTGCTCTTGGAATTTTTATTTTTCCAAAAATTTAAATGATAGAGAAAGTAGGGAACTTTAGTCCCTTTGACTTTACTTGATTCTGCACCCTTTTCTCCTAATCATAATATGAGAATTTGGAACCTTGATTCTTCTGGTGTTTTTTCAGGTAAATCTCATTTTTACTTCCTCACTCATTCTTCTACAAGAGAAAGATTTGTTCTTGATAAGTCAGTTTGGAAATCTAAAGCTCCTTTTAAGATTAAATCTTTTGTTTGTATTGGTACACTTAATAGGATTAATACTAATGACATGTTACAAGTTCAATGGCCCAATATAGCCTTATCTTCTAATATGTCTGGCATGTCTGGCATGTCTGGATCTGAGTCTAAGGCCTTGCCTCATTTATTTCTCCATTGTTTAGATGTGAGATGTCTTTGGAATAAACTTTTTGATGTCTTTGGTGAGAGGTAGGTGTGTCCTAGTTCATTGGGTTAGTTTCTTCAAATTCATTTTTATTAGAAATCTCACCTTTCTCGCTTGCTATCCTTCCAAAATACTGAAGAGTTATTACTGTTTTATTTTTTCCCCTTACTTTTCTTTAAGCGTTCTTTACGCTAGTATAATCTGATTGTTATTTCTTTTTACTCATCCCTGATTCATCAGGATTTTGGCACTGAGACTCATCTATATATTTCAGTGCATGCATGTAGTTTGAATATACTTTTGCAGTGAATAAAGATATCACTTCTTCTGTCTCTCTCTTTCTCCTCTCCGGTATTACTTCACACAATTTTCAAGGGTTTGGAAATCAAAAGGAAAACAAAGCCATGTGACAATTGGCAGCTTATGGATTTGTGTGGTTTTTGTGGTTGCTTGCATTTTCAAGGGTGTATCTTCACCTTAAAATTTGTTATGGGCAGAATTATGTATATGGTTTTTCTTTGGTGTTCAGCACATGATTTTTTTAAGGGAATCACTATTTTGGATATGCAAAGGGATTGGACAACTTTTCTACACTGATTTGATTCATAGGGCTTTTGTTTCTTTGACTTTGTAATGGTTTATTTTGGTTTTTTGGTGTGAGGATGTCTTATCCTCCAACTACTTGTATTGTTTCTCTTTTCTCTTTCTAATACAAGTTCTTCTTATATAAGAGAAATAGTCGGCCTTCGTCACTCTTCAAAGTCCAAAAGGCTTTCACTTGAATGGATCTGTTAGAGATATTTATCAAAGCCATTCTTGGGCCCTCTTCTAACAGCTCAAGACTTAAGCTTTTGAGAGACCTGATCCTTAACATTGATTATCCTAGAAACTTAAGTTGTTAGGAGAACCACCTAGGAACGATTATAATTTATATGTCTGTTATATCTTCCTTTTATTTTTTTCGTTTGTGTGGATAGTAGTTCTTTTTCTATTTTATTGCTAGTAGCTCTTAATTTATGATCAAAGAAATCATTTGAAGGAATTGCTCCTAACCTACATGTTTGAGTTGGAAGCTTTAACATGGTATCATCAATCACAACCTTGATAGTGTTTTTGGCCTCATTTTGACATGTAGTTTATGTATCATCATTGTGTTGATTGAACCTATCTAATTATGTGATATCTCCCACATCTGGAGACTATCAAGACTTAAAGTGGTACTTGAACCATAAGGCTTTTCCACTCAACACGCTAGTCTCTTGTGATGTAGTCTCTTCATAGCTCAAATTATGCTTTCATTGAGAATTGGATGGCATAGAAGGGGCAATTTAGGAAAGGGTTATTTGGTGCCTGAAAGGTCTAGGGTCCACAAGAGTGAAAGCCACCTAAAGCGAGTTGTCGTGGATGCTAGCTTTTGAAGAAGTATTCGAAGATATGTCCCACAATGGACAACCATCAAGATTTAAGATGGTACTTGAGCCATGAAGCTCTCACCTAATATGCTATTATTTTGAGATGTGTTCTCATGACTCAAGTTGTATAATCTTTATACCGTCAAATTTATTTAATTGGGGGAAAGGGAACAGATGCTAGCCCTTGTTTTCTATTAGGTATGCATATGAGATGTTCTTGGAGATTTGGGAGGTGAATGTAGGGTAATTTTATGTGTAAGGACACTTTGTCTTCATTTGGTGTGTTCTGTTGGAAAGAAATGCCACTAACTCTTAAGAATCAGTTTCTTCCACTTCATTACTCTAAGACAAGACGGTGAATGTGTAAAGAATAAAATAAGAGAATGAATACTTTGGAATTCCTTGGTAAAGGCAAGTTTGTGTTACATTTGTAAAAGAGTGAAGAAGATTATTTAGGTTGTGAAACAACCGAAGTGGGACTTTCTATAGTGTAACTAAATAAAGAAGAAAGATAAACTAATACTATTCTAACAGCACACTTTGTCACTATGGTGCTATGAAATAGAGGTTCTAGGGGGTATATTGTCTAAAATTAGTGACTGAAAGGCTTTTTTCTATTTTATCTATCCTTAATTTCATTACTTAAGGAAAAATTATCCAAAAATAATTTTAAAAAATCATTACTTTAGTCATGTCCATTCTTTTGCTCTCTTTTCTTCCTTTTCTTATAATTTTCTTTTTTTGCTAAAAGTGAAAAAGAGATGTTGAAGTAAGGACCACAATTGAGTTTGCTGTGGATTTAACAACTTGAACCGTTTTACTTATTTACTTGTTTACTTAATTGTTGGATTGATGCCACAAGAAGAATAATATATAAAAATGTTGATAAATTTGGAAAAAATCAAAATTAACTTTTTGTTTTGGTTTTTATAAAAAAGTCTAGTGCTTTTTTGTTCTTGCAGAGTTCCATTTTTTTTTTCTGGTCTACTTCAATTAAGTTTTCCACATTCCTTAACTTACAGGGTAAGATTCCATTATGGACATCCTGATATATTTGATAGAATCTTCCACATAACAAGAGGTGGCTTAAGCAAGGCTTCACGAGTTATAAACTTAAGCGAGGACATATTTGCAGGTACTTCAAGGTTCAGAAGAAAATGTCTGATTGATGGATGGAATTTGTAGACTAATTTTTCTTCTATCCATAGGGTTCAATTCAACTCTTCGTGGAGGATTTGTCACACATCATGAATACATTCAAGTAGGTAAGGGGCGTGATGTGGGCTTGAACCAAATATCACTCTTTGAGGCTAAGGTTGCAAATGGAAATGGAGAACAGACACTTAGCCGTGATGTTTATCGGCTTGGACGACAGTTTGACTTCTACAGAATGTTTTCCTTCTACTTCACAACAGTTGGTTTCTATTTCAGTAGCATGGTAACCAATTTAATTTCTTTATGGGATGTTGTCTTGACTCTTGACAGTTTATGCCTATTATTAATAACACGTTACTAGAGTAACCTCAGCGTATTTTGGACTGTAGGGCCTTTCCTCTGTATGGAAAATAACTTCACTCACACAAACTGCTTAGTTCCACAGTACAGGAAATAAATAAATAAAAGGAAAATTAGTAGAAATATTCTTATATGACTTTGTGATCTGATGTTTAAGTCAATTTTTTTGAGGAAAGGCTCGCTGCTCATTATGGTTTGAATGATACAGATAACTGTTCAATATGGTTTGAGTGAGACAGATAATGGAAGGGATACATGGAGTATGTCTTGTCTATTAGCACTTTTGCATAAAGTGGTTGCTTTTAAATCTAAGACTCAAACTCAAGCACTTATTATTGGCTGTCAATACACTTGATACCATATTATACAGGGACCTGATACCAAATATTTGTTATTGATTGAAAATAAGGCCCATTTATGTTGATATCAGGTTCATTTAAGACCTTGTTGACTGCATGAATATCTTGAGGCTGGACCAAATTCATATTATTTATCAAAATCACTTGGGCTAGTCCAGGATTAGGTATGAAAATAACAAAAGTTTAAGGGTGTTTATAATACTCAACTTCCACCTTGAGTGGTGTTATTTTATGTGACTATATGATGATATATATGAATGTAAAATGTACAAACAGCCATAGATATAACTGGACAGCTAAATTGGTGGAACTGACGAGATTAAGCAAACAGAGAACCCTTCTTTCATGTTGTAAAATGGGGGCTAAGTTAATTACTGTATTTAAATGTTACGATTTTCTTTTTCAGGTCCCTGTGCTGACTGTTTATGTATTCTTGTATGGACGTTTATATATGGTTTTGAGTGGAGTGGAGAGAGAAATTATTCAAAGTCCAAACATACATCAGAGCCAAGCCCTTGAAGAGGCCTTGGCAACCCAGTCTGTCTTTCAGTTAGGCTTACTGCTGGTACTGCCCATGGTTATGGAAACTGGCTTAGAGAAGGGATTTCGCACAGCCTTAGGTGATTTTATCATCATGCAGCTGCAGCTGGCATCTGTGTTCTTTACCTTCCAACTCGGAACAAAAGCACATTATTATGGAAGAACTCTCTTGCATGGAGGCTCTAAATATAGATCAACTGGTCGTGGGTTTGTTGTCTTCCATGCAAAGTTTGCCGATAACTACAGGATGTATTCAAGAAGTCATTTTGTGAAGGGCCTGGAGATCCTTATTCTCTTGATTGTATATGAAGTCTATGGGGAGTCATATCGCAGCTCAAACCTCTATCTGTTCATCACATTCTCAATGTGGTTTTTGGCCACTTCCTGGTTGTTTGCTCCTTTTTTGTTCAATCCTTCTGGTTTTGATTGGCAAAAAACAGTGGATGATTGGACAGATTGGAAGAGGTGGATGGGAAACCGTGGTGGTATTGGTATCCCACCTGACAAAGGTTGGGAATCTTGGTGGGATGAAGAAAATGAACACCTGAAACACTCACATATCAGGGGAAAAGTACTTGAGATAATTCTTGCATTTCGCTTCTTTATGTACCAATATGGAATAGTTTACCACCTGGATATAGCTCATCATAACAAAAGTTTGCTGGTACAACAACTTATTTTCCGTGTTCTCCAATCCTATTAATGGTTGCTAGCTTTCTTTTTGGGTCAAAATGGTTGTTAGCTTTATAACACCATCTTACTGCCTTTATTTTTCCTTGTAGGTATTTTCACTTTCTTGGGCAGTTTTGGTAACCGTTCTTGTTGTTTTAAAGGTAGGTAAATGCTATTCATAGATCACGAGCGAATGCATTGCGTGGACTGAAACCTCTAATGATAAGTTTGATACAATGTAGTGTAACATTTAAAAGAAAAAGGAAAAAAAAATTCCTCTTTATTTAAATTTTAGATGTAAAGTAGTTCTTTCCAATTACATTAGAGAAACATTTACACTACCATTGCTGCCATTATACACTTTGAAGTTATTTAACTTTTCTAATAGATATTGCATTTGATCTGCTGTTATTCCTAATTTTGTATGAATTCCATATGGCTGTCAGATGGTATCCATGGGCAGACGACGATTCGGCACCGACTTTCAGCTCATGTTCCGTATTCTCAAGGCACTTCTCTTCCTTGGCTTCATGTCAGTCATGACTGTATTATTTGTGGTATGTGGGCTCACTATATCAGATTTGTTTGCTGCCATTCTTGCCTTCATGCCCTCTGGATGGGCCCTTATTCTGGTAAGTGAAAACTTTCACATTTCTAGAAGAAAATATTTTGCTCTTTATGCCAATTTGTTATTCTCTGAGATGTCTCTTGGGCAAATTGAAGAACTAATCACTATATATATATTTCATGTGCTAGGGCTGTACACTAGCCCGAAAGACCCGGTCAACCAGGTCAAATCAGACCAGGTTTTTCTGTGTCTGAAAAAGCTTGCCAGGCCAGGCCTGGTGACTGGACCAGGCTTTGGGTTCACCCAAAAAATCCTGGGTTTACCTTTGGTCATTTCCACAAGGGCAAGACTACCTAGATAGGAAAGGTTTTCAAAAAATAAAAATTACCAAAAGTTAGCTATCAACTTTAGCTTATCGAGTCTAGACTATTACAGTTAATTTCTATCTTATCCTATAGTTTCATGCATTTTTCTCAGAAAAAGCATATCTAGGTCTGCATGCCACTTTTTAATTTTGAAAATCTTAGGTCTTAATCAACATTTCAAGCCCAAAGGGCTTTCTTGTGAAGACGCATGTTAACTATATTACTATAACTAAGCATGATCCTCACTTAAGAGTATGTTTGGATGGAAGATAAAGAGGATAAAGAAGAAGGTAAAGGAAGGGAATGTTCCATTGAAACATTTTCCTTATTTTTTTCTCTTTTTTTCTTTTTAATTTTGAACATCTAAAAAGGGGAAGGAAAATTATCATTTAACCATCTCTTCCACTCCCTTTTCTCCGCGTTCATTTTCTTCCCCTTCCCTCCCAACTTCCAAACATAACCTTAAAAGTTTGAGCTTTTGGATAAAGTGATTCTTTACAATTACCATAACCAAAAATTCGAGTTCTTTATTCACCCAAAACCACTGAGGCTCTCTTTTTCTTGTACTGTCAAGATTGCACAACCTTGCAGGGGATTCTTGAAGAGAGCTAGGCTATGGGACTCAGTGAAAGAGCTATCCAGAGCATATGAATACATAATGGGATTGATAATCTTCATGCCAATAGCCGTATTGTCATGGTTCCCATTTGTATCAGAGTTCCAAACACGCCTTCTGTTCAATCAAGCATTCAGTAGAGGGCTTCAGATTTCAATGATTCTTGCAGGGAAGGACACTGATAAATCAGATTGACATTCTTAAGTTTTGCTGAGTTATTTCTGTATGCATCAAGGTGAATTTTGTATTATGCTTTGAAGAAATTAGTACTTTTTCCCTCTCTTTTTTCATCCCTGGTTCTCAAATACATAATCTTCAAATTTGAGGAGAAATTGAGCCCCCATGGATTAGAGATTTTTGGGTAGTCTATGCTTCTCTTTCCATTTTAAGTATTTAATCTCAAAGTTAGTGTTAAACAAATGAAAGTAACAAAAATTTATAATAAATATATATAAAGAATTATAAATTATGGAAATATGTTTGGTTGTTTCAAACTGGTTCATTCTCCCTCCAAAAATTGAACCAAATAGCTTGATTTTCATTTGAAGAAAACCAAATTAAATCAATTTTGATTGATTTTTTTTTATGGTTTGATCAATTTTGAGCACTTCTAATTAAGATGTGTTTAATTTGGCACGTACACTACAAAATAGCAATATCCAAACATATATGCGTTTGGTATTATTTTACGTTGTCTAACACTCTTAACATTATTTGATTGGGAGTTTTGATGGGAGTAGCGTGGGGTGAAGTGAGAAGGGAGAGACTTTTCATCCAATTGTTTGGAAGTTTAATGAAAAAAGATAGCAACTTATTCCCTATTGTCTGAAAGTTACTATCTCATCAACGGCATAAGTTCGGTTTGGAAGGTGAAATTTTTAATATTACCTTCATTTATATTTTTAATAAAAAAAATAGAAAAGTAAGAAAGATAAAAGAGTAAATAAATAAATAAATAAATTTAACTCATCTCAAACCACTCAATTTGGAAGTATTTGAAAATTGGATAGTGAAGTGGGCTGGAATGAGTTTTCAATAATGGAATAAATTTGTAAATATACAAAATAATATTTAAAAAATATATTATCCAGAATTTTAGTCTTTAAAAATATTATTTTGAATGAGTTAATTTTTTAAAATTATTAACATCACACGATATAAAAAGTCACCTAACTACGCCTATTTGACAATAACTGAGTAGTGATTCATTGCCATGTAAGTTCATAGATGACCTTTTTATGTACGTTTTTGGACAAAAAATATGTAAGTTAATTAAAAGATCAATTTATAATAATTTTATATTTTTTATGAAATAATTCATTTAGAGTTATATTTTCAAAGACTAAATTTCAAATGGTTTTTTTAAGACTATTTTGTATATTTGATTTTCAATAATCTATGATTATGTATAGAAATTTGTAATTTTTTAGTTGAAAAGTACCATTTACACAATTTTTTTTGTTTTTTACAACTCTCCAACTATTGTAATTGATTTGCATATACCTTGATCTTATTTAAATAAATTTCTAATGATTTCATATAAGTTCTATTTTAATTGTGAAGGTTGTAAGGGAAAGTTGTACCAATAAACTATTTTTTTAATATTTAAATAAATTACATTTTAATCACATTATTTATAACATATAGAATTTATATGTAATTACTTATGTTAAAAAATATTTTTCGTTAAAATTTTTCATATTTAGTTATAAATATTTAAGATAAATAACATAATATTTTGAATCACTTAAATATAAGTCAAATGAAAAATTTATATACAACTTAAACAAAATTGATCTCATGTAATTTTTTGTATTAAATTAGTACACTTCAACAGTTATTATAATTTTTTTTGTAAACTTTTTTATTGTTTTTTCACAAAATAATTTTTTGCATATTAATGGATATGAAATATCTATTTGAACAATTTTATAGACCAACAACGACTCTTTAATGATATGAAATTTTTATAATATAATAATAATAATAAACAGTTAAAAGTTTATAAAATAAATTACATTCTACACTCATATTCTCTTCACTTTTAATTTATACAAAAAATATTTTTTTTATTTATAAAATTATTAATAAAAATTATACTTTAGGTATTTTTTAAAATTTATAAATAATTTAATTCAATAGGATAAAAATTATTAAAAAATTAAATTAATATCTATAAAAAAAATTAAAATAAAATATTTGTATAATTTATTTAAAACTTAAAAAAATTTAAATGTAAATTTTATAAATTTTTAAAAATTCTTGTTTTAATTTAAAATTAAAAAAGTAAATATAATTTTCACAGAAAAACTGATATTGTTGAACCACACTTCTGGTAAACAACTAAACATAATTTGGAAAGTCTCCCCCGCTTCTTTTCATTTCTCCTCTCTCTCTCTTTCTTCCCTTAATTTTCCCCGTCTACTGTACTTCTGCTCCGATTAAAGCACTCTTTCAATCCAAAAACGCGCTATACTAAATCCCTAGGGAGGTAATGCGAAGAACCGTAGCTCTTTTTTCTCTTATTTTCCTGGTTTTTCTTGGTCTTTATCTGAAAATTTTTATACCTTGATTTCTGTGTGTTAAAATTCTCTGGTGTATGGCTGCAATGGTGTGCCCTTAAAATTTTACGAGTAGGATAAAGTTCATAAAGGAAATTTAATTGTATGTGTGCAAATTTTCGTGTATTTGGAAGTGTGGGGGGTTTATTTTTTATTGGGGCTGTGCGTATGAGAGTAGAGGAGCGATCCCACGAAAGTTTTCTGCTTTTGGTTGTGGTGCTTATTCTCCTTTTATGAATGTGATTCTCTAATTAACAACATTTAGTCTTTCAACTGAATATATTTTATTATTATTATATAAAGTGGTCGAACCCTTGATTATTAGAATCCCAAAATTAACAACATTTATGAATTTTATTTATTATTATTATTCTTTAATTAACAACATCTCATCAAGATTTACAAAAGTTTTGGTGGCTTCTGCTTCCATTTTGTTTTGATGGTTGCTGGGTTGTTTGTTGTAGCAACTGTGGTGGTGTGTTTGTATTTCTGTATACTTCCCTACTTAATCATGATTTCTTGAACTAGTTTTTCTTCTTCAGTCCAATGCCTTTGTTAGGGATTGATGAATAATTGTAATAATCATGGATTATTTTTCATTGAAAAGGTTCAGATAATTGGTAATAGGAACCCCCCCCCCCAAAAAAAGAAATCGATGTGGCAGGGGCAGTAAGGATAAGAAAAATGCATTGTTAGAGTTTATTATTGCTTTCCCCACAGCAATTTCAGTAGCAGAATCATGTAGCTAAGTAAGACATGCTGTATTTTTTATGATCATTATATTTATGTATCACAAAAATCTTATGGTAATATAAATCTTAATTCTCCAGGTGTGAGTTGAAGAGCTGTATTAATAACACTGACTATGGTATTGATAAGTGGGAATAATTACAAAAGGTAAGCTTCAAAATCTCCTAACATCTGTGCATTCTTTAGAATATTTGTTGTTGTATTGAAACCAGGCTTGTTTTCATTCTTCAGCTCCTATTCTTTTTGTGGGCTATATATTAATCTCCTTTTGTTGTCTTTGATTTTTCTCATTCTGTTTTCTTCTTTTGGCTGACTTTTATCTTTTATAAGAGGATTTATAATCTTCTTAATCTATATTTTCTTCCTTTATTAATTATGTCTTCTTTTATTTCAAAAAAAGGAAAAAAAAAATAAACATATTTGTATAGGGGATTTGTGTCTTGCTTGGAATCATGGTTTCAAATCGCAACTGTGGTTCTTTAGGGAAAATGAGGTCAATTTTAACCACAATTTTTGCCTGATATGGTTGTGGAATCCACCACAACCATAACATTACAGCCACATCAGGTAATGCACTGCACAATTTAAACATGCACACCTGCTGGTGCTATCCACTAAAATAATTAGTTATTTTCCGTTATACATAATATCTGAGTCCATTAACACTTTTGAACCCCAGAAAAATATAATTAACAATAATACATTGTGTCACATGAAACGTTTTACTGAAAATATGCCTTTATTAGTCTATTTCCATAAAATTATGTTATTCAATGGCTTTATATCTGACTTTTGAGAGACAAAAATAATTTCTAGAATCAATTTGATATTCTCATTTTTCTATTGCTTATATGATTGTAGCTTTATATCTTTCTTCGGCATGTTTCATAGTTAAAATATATTTAGTTGGATATTCTGTTACTCTATCTGTCTAAATGTTTGTATGTTTGGTTTTATAATACATGTTACAATTTAAAATTCGCTCTTTCATAATCTTTCTTATGTGCAAACTAATGTTTCAAGTAAATTCTGAAATCCTATTCATTGCTAGCTGGTTTCTAGAACATGGCTGCTTCTTTTGGTGTGCTGAAATTTTCATTAAATAATTATATAAAAATGCCCAAACTCAGATATTTAAAAACACCTGATGTAATGAGTCAAAGAAAAATTCAGGCCAAACTGTATTATATGGTTGTTAATCAATAATTCTATCATTGTAGAAGTTCCTAAAAGAAGGTATTATATATGGTCATTATAATCATTGTTATTCCTTATATTATACTTTCCCTTGAGTTGATTGTTCCTCGTCTGTTATATGAAGCAGTTGCATTTAATTTTAAAGTCCAAGATCTCTTCAACTGCTTATTTGTAGCTTGGGTTGTGTTGGGTTATCTCCATCTACAGAGCGGGTATCTAGTTAAGATTCCCTCAATCTCAGATGCATTGTTTAATTTTAATACTTGGTTTCAAATTAATAAATTAGATGATGCCTCTTGAAGGCCTAAAAAAGTATTGCAAAAATGGTGAAAGAAAAAAGAAATTTTTTTATAAGGCAGGCATTATAAAAATAAAAAAAAATACTAAATATGCACTAGATGGTATCTGGGAACTTGCCTTCCTGGCATGGACAAATTAGAACTTGGCAGTGGACTGTTTTTCAGTGGAAACATCCGTGCCTGTCAGACAGTTGGTACCAACTTTCTGTGCTGGCTGATTGGGCTTTGTAACTGATTTATATTTCTCTGTCCTCAGGCGACCAAATTGGCTTGTTGCATTTGGGATTTTAGTCCTAACTTCTCCCTAGAAGAATCTATTCATCTCCTCTTATAAACCCTTTGGTTATATCTCTCTGTTGTTTAATTGCAGTGCTTTACAACATCCAAATGATGCAAGGTCCAAGGCACACGGTGTAGCAGTGCTTCACAATCCACATCAGCAAGGAATCAAGAATGTCGAAAATGTGCGACAGCAAAATTTGCTCAGCACAAACTTGACCAAAGGAATGACTACTTTAGATGAATTTAAATATGGATTTCCATCGGATGGCTTATCAACTACTTCAAATAAATGGTGGGGAAGCAGTGGTCCTGAAGATCATGCAGACAAAAACCCAGTTGGAGCTGAGGCTAGTGAACATGGCAAGTTTCTGCTTGAAGAAAAGGCAATGGAAGAAGCTGACAGAGAGCCATGTGAAACCGGAAAAGATGAAACCAATAAAACTCCTCAAGGAACTGCTTTATTGACAGACAGGAGGAAAAGAGCTATGGAAGAAGGGCGAGAAGCCCTTAAACTAGGTGTTTTTCGAGGCTATGGTGGGAAAAAGCTAGGGAAAAGGGAGAAAACGTTGCTCCTCCAAATATTCAGATCTTCATTGCCAAGGTCATGGATATACGACTCCTTAAGTTAGGGCGAGTCTGCTATGGTAAAACTCTATTTAGTATTAGTATCAAAATCACTAGGTGTGTTCTGGTAGTGATGGATATGAGTAGCTAGGAGGTCTTAAGTTCAAATATCCGTCCTATCATTTACTAAAAGAAAAAAAAAACTCAATTTAGTATCATTTCAATTGCTACATCTAATGCTCAGACCACATTTTCAAGAGAGAGCTCCTTCTAAATGTCGTGATTATATTGTGGCAGTTTGAATTGGTTTGGAGATGACATGTAGGCTTTGAACTATAAATACTTTTTTAAAAAAAAAGAGCTGTTTCTATATCTGAGATGCGGTTTAATTTTTTAAATTATATATATAGACATCTTAAACTTTTAAAGTGATGGCTTTGATGCTCTAGGGAGGACATCTTAGTACCAATCAAATCAAATTTGGGGGCTATTTATAACTCTTCGCATAGAAGTAAAGGGGCCACAAACTTTATATTAAAATAAGCACCAATAACTAATCATAAGCATGCTAGAAATTTATTATTAATAGGATTTTTTGGTACATTGGCAACAAACAATACAATATAAAATGTAGTGAAAATTATCTCATTTTTTGTCATTAGACTACCCTTAATCATTTACTCTTATTTTATTTTATTTTGTACATTTTATGAGATGGGAACATTTTGAAGGGTTGAGTTGAGGTTCATGCGTTGATTTTTAAATCATGCATATGGGCTTTTTTTTTAACAAAAAGAAAGATTAATAAAAATAAAATAAAGTAAACTAACATTTAATTCCTGAATATGTGCATTCATTGAATTTTAAGCTTTAAATTTTTTTAATATATAAATTAGATTGTGAAGTTTTCAACTTATTGTGTTAGTTATTTTGTTAATTCTTAAAAATATAAAATTTGTTGCAAATTGGTTTCAATAAGAATTAATGTATAATAGGCTTAATATTTTTAGAGATTAACTTATACATTCAAGAAAATTCACAAATTAAAACTAAATAGTCCTTCAAATTTAGGGATCAAATTATTATATTATTAAAAAAATGTAATTTTTTTTTTGTATAGTATGCAATAATATAATCAATTTCAAATATTGAGATCAAATTCATTTTGCTATCACAATCTATCTTTACTTTCATGAGTGTTTGACTCTAAATAAATATCATTCATAGATGATAGATTGCAAGCCATACCCTTGTGTTATTGTTTATCTCGAGGGTATTACATTACAACAACCCCCTCACTCTAAATCAAGAGATTTGTTAGAGATTTTGGGTTTCATCATTTCTATTATCATATATAAAAAATAAAAATAATCAGATTTTTTATCCAAATATTATAAAACTGTAATTTGGGAAGTACAGAAAAAGCTGACTATGCTTCAAATTACATGTATGCATAGTTGAAGGAGATAGATGAATAGGGAATAGCATTTTTTGTTCTTATCAATCTAAGTTTAATTTTTCCTTTAAGAGTAAACTTTCTTTTTTCTTTTTTGGGTGAAAAAAGTGGTAATAAAAATATATTATTTTGATATAATTCGTTAAAGCGTCAGTGATATATTTGAGATTTCTTTTCAATTTTACATCTATCTGTTAAATTTATAATATTTATATTTAATATTTTAAAACAAAGATGAATGTAGAGTTGAAGCATATTAAGAACCGAATATAAATATATTCAAAAAATTGAGGATTAAAATTTTTTTTAAAAGAGTCAATCCAAATTTTTAAATTCGAACTTGTGCAATAAAAATAATTATATATTAAATTTTTTTTGCCAATTAAATCAACTGGTATTCAAAATGGAGCTAAAAGAATAACCCATTAAAGTATGCTCAAGAACATGGGCAAGATGTCGAAGTGCATGTTGTTTTTCCATTTTTGTAAGATGAAGGTGGAGCAAGTGGAATTCTGTAGACTACCAAAACAGGAATATGGAATTTTTTTGCCAATTCTTTTATGATTCCCTGATTCCCTTTTTTTTTTTTTTTTTTGTGGCCCCTCTGCCGTTGTGGGAAACAGGGAAACATTCATCCACCGTCTAACATTTTTTTAATTGACAAAATATAGCAATAGATTAACCACTGAAAAAGAAACCAAAAAGGGAAAGTTTTGTGCTCTCCTCTGGTCCTTCTACACAACTTGTAATAATTATATTCGGTTATAAATAATTAGTGAAAGGTCAGAAAAAGTTGTTCTGTCACGTGACATGCACATGATGCACGTGAAGGGCATGATCTTGTAGTGGTAGAATGCTATAAGATTATACTCCTCCTCTCTCATGTTCTTACCTTCTTTTTTTAAATTAGTATTGCTACGTGATATTAAAATTAATTTATATGCATCTCACTTAAATTAACACTAAAACATTTATTTAAAAAGTCTTTGCGACTTAACTCCCAATATATTAACAAAGTTAAAGAGTTAAATATTTTTTTGGCAAAAAAAAAAAAATAGAGAGAGTTAAATAAATGATAGTGTCTTTAACCACACATTTTATGTGATGCCTGAGATATTTTTATGTTTAATTAAAGTTGAGGATATGCTTTATTTTTTTTTATATTTATGAATATATTTGATTTATAATAATTAAAATTTTATGAAATGGATTGTTCAAAATTGTAATAACCGTAAAATTTAACGAAAATTTTAATTAAAGAAACTTTAAATTTTGACGGGTAATTTTTATTTTTAAATAAAAGTATTTTGTTATAAGAAAATATATTTTATTTATTTAAAAATAATTATATTTTACTAAAAGTAAATAAACTTCTAAATAAAATAATCATTTTAAAAGCTTACGGGATGAGATGATTCTCAAAACTCGTATCGATTACATACTCTTAACTTAAGGTTGTGACAAAAATATTTGAAAATGTTAAAAAATTCCAATATATTTATACATAAAATGGAATGTTTTATTATAATATGGTTTCCCATCTTCAAAAAAATTATTCCAAGTTGAATTATTATATTATTTTAAACTCTCTTTTTCAATCAAAGATTATCAATAAAATTTTATTTATAGCACATTAATCAAATTTTTGTCTTTCAAATTTTAATTTTCTCATTTTAATTTTATAAAAATTTTCATATTAATTCTGTTAATACATCTACTTATTTATTTTAAATGAGAGTTTAATTAACCCTTAAATACTTACTCAGCCTAATTTAACATTTATATTTTATCCAAAGTGGGAGACTTTTTGTTTGAAAAAATAAAGTAGTGATAAAACTTAACATTGAAGGAGTTTTTGGTAGAGAGAATTTTTTTAAATTTTTAATAATTGAATTTGAAAAAATTAAATTCTCATGATTGAATTTTAAAATAAGATTATCAAAAAATATAGATTCTTAAAAATAATTTTTAAAAAGATTCCCACCAAAAAATTTTGGAAGTGAGAATTCAAGTTTTTTATGTAAGTAGAAATCCTGCTGAAAAGTAAAAAGATAATTTTATTTTTTATTTTTATCTTTCACCTCTACCTATTTTTATACCTTCTCAATTCTTTATTTTATGTATAACTATTTTTTATAAATTATTATACTTAAAATATTAACATTATATTATGTATATATTATTTTTCATTTTATAATATAGTACTATCATGTAATTATATATGTAATATTATATATTTTTTAAACTTTATTTACTTTTTATTAAAAAAAAATAGATAAGAGAATTTTTTAAAAACACCAAGGGACATTTTTTAAAAATTATTAAAAATTCTCAAAAAATTTAAGTATAACTAAATAAAAAAATAAAAATTTTCTTAAAAATATTATTTTAATATTTTCATCAATCATAAAGTTCAACTAAATATATTTTGTATACTTTTAAAAATTATAATTTTTATCAATAATATTTTTTAAACAATATAATTTTTAATAATAAATTTTTTTATCATATATCAAATGTCTTTTAAATAAAACATACATATTAGGTACATCACGTAGAAAAATATATCAACAAAATTATCGTTATGATTTTTAAATAAAAAAATTGAAAAAATATATTTTATAAGGTTAAAACAGTAATTTAATTTTTTATATAAATAATAATAATAAGAATAATTAATTACTCTAAAACTAAAAAATCTCTTTGAAAAAAAGTTAATATTCAAACAAAATTATTAATTGAACGAAAAATTTGAATCTTACGCATAAAAAAAATATAAAATCATAGATTAAATTGTACTTATTCTTATAAAATCTTTACAGTTGATTTAATTAGTAATGGGTAAGTGCACCTTATGCTTCAAAGGAATTAAAAAAGAGAAGAAAAAAAAAAGTCTATGTTTGTTCCTCTGTTGCCATGACTGACTTTTTCTGGCCCTTGTAGCCACGACGACGATGATCATAAAGGCACGATTGTTTATAGAAAATGTATTCTTCTCTCACAAAGTTCTAGAGATTAGGTTTAGTCAAATCACATTGACATAATTACCCTTTGAAAGATCCATCGGAATCTGGAATTTGAAATTCTGGGTGCTGAGTAACAGCTAGCAGGTTCACTGTTAATAAATTGACAGGGAAATTCTTGAAAATAGTGACAGACAGAGTTTGGTTTTGACCAAATGAACAATATAGTCTTAAAAAAAAAATATCATCCAAAAAAATATCTATAAAAAATATTTAATCTTTTATTTATTATGTAAAAATTGTAAATTTTAAAAATATGTTAATTTGCATAAATTTATATTTTTAAAGATTAAAAATTCAAACACGTAATTTTCCAAAAACATTTTATATATTTAGTTAGATTTACAGAGATTTCTATAACAGCATATGCAAATGAAGAAGGCCCGCGAAGGTACCAGTCATGCCAAGTCGCGACCGTCGCATTCTGTACCAGGAAACAATCTATAAAAAGGTTTCCCATTAGAATTTGGGGTTTGCAAGGACACAAAACACAATAAATATGTATGCCAGCTAGAAATTTAAAAAAAAAAATGTTGAATTTTCCTGTAACCCTTCCTCTTTATGGATGTCCACAATCCCAATTTGCCTCTCAAAATTGCAAAATATTATTCTCTGGCTGACACAGAATGATGCCATCTTTTGACATTTCCATTAAATTTTCTTTAGTAACAATTCAATACTTATAATTTCTATATCAATTTAGTTTTAATTTTTAAATTTTTTGAATATATAAATTGTTTTTAAAATAATTAAATTTATTATATATTAATTATTTTTAAATATATATAGACACATTAAATTAGTTGTATACTATTTTTTTTTATTTGGCTCAAATTTTATCGATCCACAAATAATGTTGAATCAATTTACTCATTGATTGTATATTAGTTTTAAACATATTTTAAAAAATTTAAAATTAAAATTAAATAAATTTATAAATTGAAAAATCAAATTATTAATATTATTTTTTCGATTTTTTCTGGGGAACATTAGGACAGTTTTGTAGGAAAACCTCGGAGCAAGCTAAGATTTGGAGCTCCCTCTCGTTGGATTGAGGGTGGATTTTGCTTGCTCTCTTTCTCGCTCTCTTTCTCTCTCTTCACTTTACTTTTGTTGCTTATTCAATAAATTTTTGCTACCAGCTATAAATGCCACCTCTGTTCATCTCATTTTTGCTTTCCCTTTACTGTCTCTCTCTCTCTCTCTCTCGATTTGGTTTCCTCCATTACAAACCAAGCCTCCTTTCCAGCTTGCTGAGGTCCCCCTCTCCTCCTCAAGCACAATACCCACCAACCATTTTGCCCACCTTTGCTTTTCTTCTCTCTAAAATCTAGCCATTTTTACTCTCTCTCTCTGTCTGCAATTTTCCATGAAAATAAGATTTTTGTCTGGCATTACCTTTCGTTTTTTTTAATCATTCACTGAGTTCTTTTCGGCCCACTTTAGGCCACAGTCCCCTATTGTTAACCACTCCTCTGCTACTGCATCTGCTGTAGTATCCGAAATTTTGTAGGGTTGTGGTGGGTATACCTGCGCCTATCTATGCTCATCGAGTCTCTGTCAGTTCAAGAAGAAGGCCGTCTCTTGCTTCTCTGGTCGCTAAAGGTAGAAGATCAGGGAGGCTGGCTTAGATCAATAGAAGGGTAAATGCTTTGTCTTTCTGAACCACTTTTTGGACAACTCGCATTTTGCTTTATCTTTCGTTTTCTTGCATCATAAGTGATGCTTTCTAAGCTTCCTTTTCCTATTGATTTGCGCTTGTGATTAGAAATATTAGGCTGATGGATAGGCCATTACTTTCCCAAGGAATTTTCAATTCAGTTTGCCTTTTCTGATTAGGGTGACTTATACGTAAATGGGTTTCTGATTTGTTTATTGTTTAAGGTATTACCTTGCTTTTTGGTTTGCAATGACTGAATTCCTGAGATTTTATTTCATTGCCTTGCATACGCTTCTTCTAAATTTATATTCTTCTTATCGTAGGCCATTTAAGCCGAGGATCTATATCCTCAAATTGAACTGATTGAAAATTTCCTGTGCTGAAATTATCTGGAATCATGATAGAGCTGCAATTAGTGATTAGTTGACTTGCTGATGTTAGTTTTTGTTTAATGGAATTCTCTGCAACAACTGAAACGTTGGCTGTAAATTAGAATGTTCAAATGTGTGTTTCCAAGCCATTTGTAAAGGAGGTACGTAACTTGATTCTTGTACTCAGGTGGGAATGTCTTAATTCTGCTAGCAGAAAAACTTTGGAGGACGAAATTGATTGACTAGTGGCATCCAATTATGTCATCTAATAGTTCTTTGAATGAGGAATTGTCGAAGAAATTTTTGGGTATGAAACTATGGGTTTTAATTGGGATAGGCGTTGGTGCATTTATAGTGCTGATTCTTTTTATACTATCTATATGGACTATGTTTTGGAGAAAGTCTAGGAGGTCTCTGGACAAGTCCTCTCTATCCCAAATACCAAATGTCTCCAAAGACATCAAGGTTGACAAGATTGGAGTGCAGAGTTCTCATAGTCACCCGGAAAGTGTATTTATTCCTTTTAATGACAAGGGAGATGATAAGAATTCAGGTAAGGTGTTAGTTCAATCAGGCATGAGCAAATCCAGTGATCCTGACAATATCAGTCAGTGCAGTTCGATATATCATCACGAAAGAGGGTGTAGTACACTGTCAGGGGAAGAGGGGAGCTCTGGGACAGTTAAGAAGCAGTCTAAGTTCTCATATGGAGGGATGGTGACTGCCTCTCCTTTAATTGGCTTGCCAGAAGTTTCTCATCTTGGGTGGGGCCACTGGTTTACACTTAGGGATCTGGAACTTGCAACAAGACGTTTTTCAGAAGAGAATGTGCTTGGTGAGGGTGGATATGGGGTTGTTTACAGGGGAAGATTGATCAATGGAACTGAAGTGGCAGTGAAGAAACTTCTTAATAACTTGTAAGGATATTTTTTTTCCTGTTGTGCTCATTGGCATTATCTTACTTAAACAACGACTTTGTTGAATCCAGCTATGTATTTGTATGGGTTCTTAGGGGACAAGCGGAGAAAGAATTCAGGGTTGAAGTGGAGGCTATAGGCCATGTTCGACATAAAAATCTTGTGCGCCTGCTTGGATATTGCATGGAAGGAGTTCACAGGTAAAATTTGTTCACCTTTAAACAAAATTTGTAATTACTATCTCTTCTAAACTGACTAATAGCTGAAGCTTTGGGTTTACGAAAGTGGTTCTTTTTAGTCCAAAATAGAAGAAAGTTGTTTTTCCATTATGTTTATTTTTCTTTAATAAACAATGTACTTTCTAATAAACATGCAGGTTGCTGGTGTACGAATATGTGAATAACGGTAACTTAGAACAATGGTTACATGGGGCTATGTGCCAACATGGGATACTTACCTGGGAGGCCCGCATGAAAGTTATACTTGGCACAGCCAAAGCGTAAGCTTAACTTGCAACTTTTAAAAAATATAACTATGGCAGTCATTGTTATTCTCTGTTGCCAAATTACTCAGTAGGCTTGTCTTGAAAAGCTCGGCTCTGAATTATGATGATTGTAAACAATTCACTTTTCCTCTTGTTTTGTTTTGCTTTCCTTTAAAATTATTATTATTACCAATTTGTTTTTGTCAAAATTTATCATATATGTTAACAGTTCTTTTCTGTATCTACATGATGTTAAATTATAGCCTTTATATATTCACATATTTGGGAATCCATTTTAGCCCATTAAGTTTCCAAACAACATAAGACTTTAGTCTCTCCTTCGATAGATTACTGATTAAATTCCCTAATCCTAGTGAGCATATGACCTAATCCCAAGACTTTCTTGGCAATTTCAATCTTTCTCATAATTAGTTTGAAGTTTATGAACTTTTTGAAGCTTGGGGACTTCATTTTATGATGGACTTCAATAGTATTGGAAGCTAAAATATTTACTGTGACTGGTGGCAGGCTTTCATACTTACATGAAGCAATAGAACCAAAAGTTGTTCACCGGGATATCAAGTCTAGCAACATATTGATTGATGATGAGTTCAATGCCAAGGTTTCTGATTTTGGTTTGGCCAAACTCTTGGGTTCAGGAGAAAGTCACATAACGACTAGAGTCATGGGAACATTTGGGTATACAAAATACATCATTCTATCTTTCCTTATATTTGATTAAATTAGTTTCACACTTAGAAACTTACTTCTGTTTTGAATTTCAGTTATGTGGCACCAGAATATGCTAATACCGGTTTGTTAAATGAGAAGAGTGATATTTACAGCTTTGGTGTTCTACTTCTGGAAGCAGTTACTGGAAGGGACCCTGTAGACTATGCACGTCCTGCTAACGAGGTACCAAATCCTTTTGAACTCTGTCTTCCAGTTTGCCAGTTGTAAGTAGGTGTTCCATCAGACATGATTGTCTTCCTTCACATGGCTTATGAGGATTTTTTTTATTGTCCTGACAGGTTAATCTCGTTGAATGGCTCAAGATTATGGTTGGCACGAGAAGAGTTGAGGAAGTTGTGGACCCAAGCCTCGAAGTTAAACCATCAACACGTGCATTGAAGCGTGCCCTTCTGGTTGCACTTAGGTGTGTTGATCCTGATGCTGACAAGAGACCCACAATGGGTCAGGTTGTGAGGATGCTTGAAGCTGATGAATATCCATTCCGAGAGGTTTATAACATATCAATATCTTATCCTCCCATATATAAATTCTATTGTTTACTTGAGGACTCTTGAATCCGTTTTCACATTCCTGCAATTTTTGGATATTAGGTGCATTCTCATAATTTACTTTTGTATGCATATCTTTGCTGCTGTACCATCAATTAGAAAACATCAGGTGACAACTCTCAAGAAAAATTTTCTTTGCTTGATTTTTCTTCTGCCTGCATATTTATGATCCTCTCAGAAACTAGTCAATACTCAAAAACATACAGAGGAAGGTTAATCTTATGTTTGTATTGTAACACTATATCTGTATATCATTGGAAAATACAAAATTCTTATGCACATAGCTTTATGCTGTATAATATTCAAGTGGTTAACATAAAGAGTTGGTTTTATATAACTTTTCTATTGATGGTGCCTTTGGATATTTTCTTTTTAGGTATTCATGGAGAAGGCTAATGATAATATCATGTAATAGCCATATTTTTTCCAGAAAAAAGAATTATAGATTTCTTTCTGTCTGTTTGTGTTTGTTTGTATACATGTGGAATAACTGTTGAACTCGAGTGACTGATCATGGATAGCCTGATTATACAATTAAATGCACACTTCTGCTTTTTGCTTTCCCAAATTTCGCCAAAGAACTTTATCCTTCGAAATATGCATGACATTTCCCTGATTTATAATACCAAATATTATATATCTGTTGGCATGGATCCAGGGTTCCCTCTAGGTTGCCATGCCAGTCAAAGCACTGAAATTGAACCTAAAATGCTGATTTATTAAGAGATTATAATAAAACTATTCACAAACTTTCACATAAAGCTTTTGGGTGGAGGTGATTCCTAAGATGGTTATCAAATCTCTTTGACCAAGTGGTCTAGAGTTCAATCTTTTCCGTCCAACCTTCTCTTACTTTAAATTAAGTTTCAATGGTAGCATTGGGTCTATGTTTTGTCTATATTTCAAGTCCAAAGACTTTTCGTGTGAGTGTGTTAGATATTATAGTTAAACTAATTTTGAGCCTTCACTTGACGGCTTAAGTTTGAGTTGAATTAGTGCTTGACATGATTGATATAATCACTTTCAGGATCGAAGGAATCGAAAGAGCCGTACTGCCAGCATGGAAATTGAATCCATGAAGGATCCTTCTGGTCAATCCGATGCAGGAAAGGTAGGGAATTCTGAAAGCCATATGCAAGAGACAACTCGAGGGTATGATTGACAACCTCATGACCTGGCCCGGGTATTCAATTGCCTTTGCACCCATTCCAATAGCCATTGAATTCCATATATATCCAAATTTATCATCTTGGAAAGAAAGAAAAACATTTCTGAATCTGAGAAGAATCAGATCAGAGATAACCCCTTTTGGAATTTTGGATAATGATGCTTTATTTATTCAATATGGTCATTCAAGGATATGATACAACAAACCCTCAGAGAGGGTTGAGTCAGATTGAGAAAACGAGTGAGCGTTTATGTTGTACAGATTTCTGCAGGGCCTACCGGTTACATGATTATTTATTTTTTTCCCTTTTGGCTTACCTTGCATACTTCTGGAGAATGGAAATAGTGAAAGACTTTCTATTTGGCTTCATTATCCTTGCCATTTTGTTTCAATACAAAGGTTATTAATTCACTTTTAAAATTATAATTTTTTGTCATATTTATTTGACTCAAGATAGGAATTGATACTTAATTTAACATTGGCTTGTCACTTACAAGACACAAGCAAAATTTCTAAATAAACTTAATTTAATTTAAAAAAATTAGGAATTCTACTTGCAAATGTTATGAGAATATTAAGTTGATGTTAATTGAGTATTAGTTTATATATCAAGTTAGATAAATGTAATAAAAAATTATAATTTTAGTAATGAATTAATTTTGACGTCAAGTTTTGAATTGTCATTCAATTAAAAGAGATATTGTAAGTATTTTTATCTTTAGATATAATGTACTAGATGCCTGCTCAAGGAACCATGAAAATTTAGTAAAGTGAATGTTTTAGGTTGTGGGGTTCAGTGGTTCACCTATTTTGGTGAGCTTCTATTGACTATTTATGCAATTAGCTAGTACAAAAAGTTAATGAAAACACACCAAGTTACTCATGCAAGAAATTCTTGTGTGCATAATAATTTCTCTAGTTGTAATTTCTCTTATTGTATCACTATAATTAAAATTGGAGTAAACTAAAAATTCTGTTTTTAAAATTGTATACTCATTTAGTTTTAATTTCAAAAAAAATTTTAGTGTGAAAATTAGTCTATAAATTATTAATTTGTAATATATTAATTATTTTGTTAATTTTTAAAATTATCAAACTTTTTGCATGTTACCTTTCAAGGATTAATAAGCAATGTGTTTACTATTTTTAGAAATGAATTCATTGATTTAGGATAATTTGAGAATGAAAGTTAAGTAAGATTATAAATTCATAAATCAAATTGTTAAATTACTCTTAAAATTACTAACTAAATTATTCCCAACCTGATTTCATATTTCTACTCCCATGACCCTTTGCCATTAAAAGAGCTATAAGTTGAGATGACACAGATGTCAGCTGGGCTGTGACAAGTTAAAATTGTATATATGTAAAAAAGTCATATAGTATCTAACACAAGTATACGATCCTTTTCAAATACAGTCATAGTTTTATTTTATAATGTGTTCATCATTTATAATTTATTAGAAATGAATCTAACAAAAGAATGAAAGGCATGGAGACCAATCATACAAAAAAGAAAGAAAGAAAGATAGAATAGAATGAGGTTTTAGGATTGTTTTTTCTTCTCCTTTTTTAATAAAAGTTAATAAAATGAGATATGAGATTATTATAATTTCTAAAATAGAATATCTTTTTATCGATTTAAATTTAATTCTTTTTTGAAGTATTTTAAAATGGGATATATATATATATATATATATATATATATATATATATATATATATATATATAATATTTAAATATTGGTATTATTATTAATTTAATACAATTAAACTTCTATAAATTAATAATCAATAAATTAATAACCTCCTTAAAATAATATTTTTTTTCCAGTCCCAACTTGAGCCAATTTACAAAATTAGTAATTTTGATAAATTAATAAAATAATTCTTTTAGAAAAACCCTTATATAAATCTATAATTATATTAATATTATAAATTAATCATTCTTTAAAATTACAAACAAGGACAATTTAATAAAATATGAATATACTATTGTTTTTTTTATGAAATTCAAATTTAGGTGAATTTCATCTCTAATTTTTTTTCATTGCATTCAAAAGCTTTGACATCATGTTATCAAATTGCAACAAAAAATTGTGAAGAGTTATTGTTCGTTATGATCGTTTGAGAATGCTTGATATTGTATATTAACTAATTTTTAAATTATATTTTTCATCAAATCACTGTTGTAAATTTTTTTGAGTTCATATGGAGTGATTTTTTTTATACTCATATAATGCTTGATCGGTCATTGTTGATTTTTGGACACCTTTTAGACAAGAAACCATTGTTGAGTACGATTTTAAAAAAATAATTGTATTGTTTATATAGTAATTCCCTTAATCATCATACAATTAAATATGTCTTTAGTTTTAATATAACGAACCATAGATATAAGTGATTTATATTAAACTTTATTTAATTAGTTAGTACAATAAATATTGTCTAAATGTAATAACCATAAATTTAATTAAGTTTAAATTAAAAAAAATTTGAATTAAAGAAAAGATTTTGAAAATGAAAATAAGAACCGGTGAAAATAAATTTATTATTTATATGAGTTAAATAATTATAAAAGAAATATGAGAAGTTATGTTTTGACGCGTAATTTTTATTTTTAAATAATAGTATTTTGCTATAAGCAAATATATTTTATTTGTTTAAAAATGATTATATTTTGATATAGTAATTCCCTTAATCATCATACAATTAAATATGTATTTAGTTTTAATATAACGAACTATAGATATAAGTGATTTATATTGAACTTTATTTAATTAGTCAGTACAATAAATATTGTCTAAATGTAATAACCATAAATTTAATTAAGTTTAAATTAAAAAAAAATTTGAATTAAAAAGAAGATTTTGAAAATGAAAATAAGAACCGGTGAAAATAAATTTATTATTTATATGGATTAAATAATTATAAAAGAAATATGAGAAGTTACGTTTTGGCGCGTAATTTTTATTTTTAAATGATAGTATTTTGTTATAAGCAAATATATTTTATTTGTTTAAAAATGATTATGTTTTGATAAAAGTAAGTAGATTTTTAATTAAAATAATTACTGTTTTGCTTCCAATAATTATATTGGCTTTTAATAAATTTTTGTTTTATTTTTAAAAATATTCTTTCTTTTATTATGTATAAAGATATTTATTTTGTAATTTTTTTATTGAGATTTTATCAAGAAAAATCATAATTTAAGAGTTTAACTAAAATTTTATGAGAATATAAATTTTTAAAAAAATTTGGGATATTTTTGGATGAAAAATGGAATTTATATAAATTTATATAAAAGAAAATCCTATTATTCAATTATTAAATGATTATTATTATTATTTTAGAAAAAAAATATAATAAAAGGGAAGGGAGGCAACGGAGAGAAAATGGAAGAAGAGTCGAGAAATTTCGTTGCATAGTGAATAATGAGTAAATAGTAATTTTTAATATTTTCTCAAGATCTGGAGTGCCTATTGGCTTTCGATCTCAAAATTGAAGGTGTTATTCAGAACGAAGAATATTACGGTTTTGACCGATCAATTTTTCAAATCAACTGTTGAATCGCTGTAGATCTAAAGTAGAAAATCTTGAAAAAATGTAAATTATGAAATTTTTACATAGAGACCTCAAATTGGAAATCTGACACCGTAGATAGATTCAGAAATTAGATAAACATTAAGATATGTATTTTTTTCGGTCATTTGGTAACTTTTTATGTGGCGGTAAATAGTAATTTATGGCGATGAATATTGATTTCCGGCGATAAATAGTCTTTTCCGTCGTTGACCAAGATTCTGAAGTCATTTCCTAAGTTTTTGTACCCTCCGAATACGTTTTTGAAGCTTATTTGGTCAAATTCAGGCTAGAAAAGTGCATTTTAAAGCTGTTCAACTTGGAGCCCTTACCCTGTGAATAGATGATTCCCCTATAGCTTGCCCTATACTCTTCTTGATATTTGAGCATGTATATAATTATGTTTATAAGATATTTACACTTTGATTTATTTCTGAAATGCATTAAAATGATTTGAAATGTTTACAATTTAAAATATGGTTCAAGAAGAGTATAGTATTTGAAAATGGATTTCTGAACTCATGATGTATTTGATTTCAAATGTATTTCTCATTATATGGCAAAGAAAATATGTTATGCATATGATATTGCTTTATACAGTGATATGTTTGTCTTGAATATAGGCATGTATACATGATTCCCCTAATTGGGAAGTTTTGACAGATGAATATACTGAGACTAAAAGTCTGTATTATATTGAGAATTTTGATTATATGGCATTTGTGCATATAATATTTTTTGTGGAGGAATCCTGTTGGAAACACTGTCTGCTAACAGTAGGTCATGTTAGTCCTGGTACACCTTGATTGCCTCAGCTAGCAGGGGGGTGGTGCTAGCCTCGTGTGAGGGCTAACACACGGGAGATGATATGTGATGGAGAGTGGAATGCCTCCTATATGGGCGAGATTTCATTTATATAAGTTATGATTTGCCTTCCCTTGCTGTGTGTTTGGGAAAACCCATATAGAGTCCCTTCGCGTGTTCTCTTGAATGGTAGTAGGGCAAACTTCAGCGGGATGCTGAGTTTAGGCTAATCCTATACTACCAAAAAACGGAATGAGTCAAACTCTGATATGGTGATTCTGATATGAGATCCTCCAGATGTTTTCACATGACTTATATTGATGCATAACATGATTTTAATATCGTTCTTACAACATTATTTATGAATTGAATATGCATATGAATTTGAACAGAGTTTACCTGAAATGCGGGTCCCATATGAATGTATCTTTGAATGGTGATTTCAATGTGACAACTTTTAAAATAAAAAATGCATTCATATGTTGACCTAAGAGATCATAGGAGGTGTTATCTGCTCACTGAGTTGTAAAACTCACTACACGTGGTTATATGTTTTTCAGATAAAGACCCAGAGTTTGGTCCTGCAGCTTCTTGAACAACTAGGAGTCGTACTTCAGTCTAAATTGTTTATGGGCTCTCAGTGTTTAAACTTGTAATATATTTATATTCTAGAGTTGCTCTGAACGTCACAGTCAGAATCCTTATTTTTGCTGTAAACCTGATATATATATATATATATATATATATATATATATATATATATACTTGTCATATATAATTATTATTATTACAAATTTATAAACATGTGATAATACTCGGATATGTGATATTGTGAGACTATTTACAAATGCATAATAATAAATTTTATTGGATATTAGAGGTATTCGCGTTCATAAAATAAGGACGTGACACTAAATACTAAAAACAATGAATGACATTTACTTATTTTTATAAATAAATAAATAAATAAATAAATATATATATATATATATATATATATATATATATATATATATATATCTACAATAATTTTTTTTAAATTAATTCAAAAAATATGATACATATACATTGTATATTAGTGATATACACAATAATTTTTTATATAATTAAATTTATATTTGATGAATTGAGAAAACATTATTTATATTAATAAATTATTAATTTATCGATTAATTAATACCTCTCTTAATTAATAAAATTTCATGGTCCTAAGGGTTTTACTGTAATTAAATTTTTCATTTTTATGGTTTTCTTTTCCCTAATACTTTTACTCATTTACATAGAAAAAGCATACATGTTTAACAACTTGCATTTGATTGGAAATGCAGTCAAACCAATGATTCATGGCTTCCAACGGTAACAATGAACAATAATTCAATACTCAGATAAAGTGGTCCTTTATTCGCGGGCTGCTGCTTTTGGCTTTTTGCTTGCTTCCATCTAACATTCTGCTTCTTTCTTTAGCTGCTAATATAACCTTCGTTTATTTTTAAGTAGAGGCTGAAATACACTTTTGTGCTTCAAAGCACTCTAAATGTTCCTTTTTGTTTTTTTGGGTACTGTAAGGCTTTCTTCAAGCTTGTTTAAGTGCCAATTGAGATTATATTTGTCGTCAAAGATGTAGTCTTCATATCAACTTGGTGCATCTGATTAAAAGAATAAATTCTTCTAAGTATTGACTTCAAAGTTTAAATTCACGTAATCAAAGTATAAAGTACACTTCACCTATTTGGCTTAAAATGAAGGCAGCATTATTGCTTTACTTTTTAAAAAATTTACAATTAAATTCTTTATCCACAAAGTCTCGTCATTGTTAATTTTAATAAAAACAAATATTAATTTAGATGTTGAGTCATTAATGTGACCTTTTTTCTCAAGTTGAGTTTCTAAATGATATTTTAACAATTAAAATTATGTTTTATTAAAACAATGAAAAAACCATTAAATGAATTATTTAATTGTAATTTTATTAAAAATAGAAGGGTAACATTGCTTCATTTTAAACTAAAGGGACTAATTGAAAATTTATAATGCTAGAAGGACCAAAAAGTGCATGGTATCTAAAATTTTTAAAATTTATATTCACACTGATCTACTTTAAATTTATACAAAAATATCTCTACCATTCACAAAATTGTTAAAAAAATTATCCTTTATGATTTTTTATCATAAAAACTCATAAATAGCCAAATTAATATGATATAAATTATATAAAAAAAGTCATCTTAATACTTATTAAAATTTAAAATAAAATAAATTATTGTATTTAAAAAAAAACTGGACAGGGATATAAGTGTAAATATTATAAACTTCAAAGGTGATAATTTTTGAAAGTCTTAAAAGAGGCAAATATAATTTAGTTGGATTTGGATTCTTTATACTTTTAAGAAAGTTGAGAATGTCAATTTTTGAGAGAAAGAAAGAAAAAATATGTACAAAGTGAAGTTTTTAAAGTTTTCAGCAGCGAAATTTGTCACTTCTAAAAAGTATCTACAGCAGCGACCTATGTGTAAAAATAACAAATGATCATACTCTTGGCGACAAAAATGATCAATACCAGTCAATAAAGACTTTTGCAATCATTGAGAGACCTTTAATGATGAGACCTATGACTGCAAAATTATTTGGCCACTGAAAACTTTTAGCAGCAACAATTTAAGCTACAATGATGGTAAAAGGCACAACTAAAAGTTTAATTTATTGTAATATATGATAAAAATGATAAATTACTTTATTATTATTGATTAAAATGTGTCAATAGCATAATAAGATTATTTTTAATTTCACATATGCATTTGTCAATATCACTAAATTTATATTAAGTACTTTGATTTTAAAATGAGTAACATATATTTAAAATATAATAAAAATAAATGAATAGATCTCAATAAATTATATTAATTTTTTTTTAAAAGTATAATAAGATAATTTTTAACTTCACATTTACATTTTTTAAGATCACAAAATTTATATTCAGTACTTTAACTTAAAAATTAATAAAATATATGTGAAATGTAACAAAAAGTGAACGAATAAATCCTAATTAATTATATTAGATTTCTTTTCTTTTACTCTTGCTAACCGCAGGTCTATAAGTTTTGTCTTGTCGGCTAGGATGAAATTGAATTAATCCTCACTTTTGTTGGGAATCCTAAATTTGAGATTGAGAGAAACGTGAGAATTATAAACAAAAGCATTGTAACATTAATGATTAGTAATCATTAAGAATGTTGATGTTCAATCTTATAGTCCTTCCTCCTCTCCACTAGCTTCTTTTAAGTTTCCAAAGTCCCATTTCAAATTAAGCTCACTACGCAAAGTCCATGTCACAGGCTCAGATGATAAGGACATATAATATGTACATTAATTTTATAATAAATTATTATTTTAGTTCTTAAAATATGTTAATTAACTAATTCTTTAAAAATATTTATAATCATTTTAGTTCTAATTTTTTTAAAAATATATTATTTTAGTTGTCGACATTAAATTTGTTAACAATACATTAACAGGGTCGTTCATATAGATTTATTTTGTTTAACGTTAAATATATATGCTATTGATCAATGTCAATTGTTAAATGCCAACTAGAAGCAAAGCACATAATTTTTTAATGACATTGGGGACGAGTTAGTTCCAATTCTTACCATATTGACCCTAATTTTATTATATAAAAAAACTATGTGTTTTGTTTCAAATTGAGCTTTAATAATTCATATCCTAAAGTTAGACAAAATTGGCCTATGTTAATTTCTTGTTAATGGAGTTGATGACTAGGGCTAAAATGATAAATTTAAAAGAATAGAACTAAAATAATGAAAAATATTTTTAATAGACTAAATTTATGTTAATATAATATCTTTCAGATTTTTTTTTTGTTTAACTATCTCTATAGTTATACCTGCATGTATAATATAAAATTTCAATGGAGACTATTAGACCCTCACGTCAAGACCAAAGTTACAATTAAAAATCATAAAAATTGTGATCAAAATTATAATTATTATTATCTAATAATTATTTTCAGTGATAAATTTTATAAATAGTCACTAAATTTTTTTAATTGACTTACTAATGGTCATAAATTTTTTTTTTGTGAAGATCAAAGTCATAAAAATTTTCATTAAAATCATAATAATTATTATCAAATAACTAATTTTAACTAAAATAATGAAATATATTTTTAATAGACTAAATTTATGTTAATATAATATCTTTCAGATTTTTTTTTGTTTAACTATCTCTATAGTTATACCTGTATAATATAAAATTTCAATGGCGACTATTGGAGCTTCATGTCAAGACTAAAGTTACTACTAAAAATCATAAAAATTGTGATCAAAATTGTAATAATTATTATCTAATAATTATTTTTAGTGACAATTTTTATAAATCGTTACTAAATTTTTTTAATTGACTTACTAAGGGTCATAAATTTTTTTTGTGAAGATCAAAGTCATAAAAATTTTCATTAAAATCATAATAATTATTATCAAATAACTACTTTCAATAGCAGTTTTTATAGGCTACTATTGAATCTCTTTTTAATTACGATTTTAATTGATTTCCTGATGATCAAAATCTTTTTATTATAAAAATTCTTTAACTATTAAATTTAAAGTTTTTTATCACATAAGTCACAAACTATTGGATATCTTTATGATAATATATTAATTTAATCTTTATTTTATGAATACTATTTAACATAATTAATTAATTAATTAATTGCTTCTAGATTCAATTGGAAATCATTATTAAAGTAACTAGAATAAAAAAATAGTAGCACACGGAAGAAGAAAAATGTTAAAGGGTTCAAATTTTCCGGTCAGAAAGGGAAAACTAATCGAAAGCATGTATGGCGGAGGGTAACCAACAAGGAGGTACACAATGATTCATTCATGAAATTAAGATAATTTCCCATCATAATTGATTAACTCTTTGTTAGTTCCGCTGATTATGGTATATATTCTTAAGTTAACCCAATAATTAATCATTTGAACCTAATTCTGCGCTCCAAAAAGCATTGTGGTCTTTCTTTTCTTGAAAAAAAAAGGAAGAATATATATATATATATATATATATATATATATATATATTGTCTAATTACAACAGAAATACCTCAAAATTTTATTTATTTATTTATTTTTAAGTGAAATTTAAACTCAAGTTTTTAATTTTAAAAATGACTCCAATATCAATAAATAATATATCAACTTTAAACGTCATAACATAACAATGTTTTAATCTTTCACAAATAATAAAAATGTTAAATTATTGTGATATTTAACATCTCAGTTACATGTAAAGAGTAAATTGTCTCTTGTCTTAACAATTAGTAGCCATGAATTTTGCAAGTATTCTTTACTTGAAAAAATAAAAGAAAAAGAACAAAGAATTTACAAAAGCTTTGTAATAATGTTTATTAGATGAGCTTTTCCTTCTTGTCTAAAAGATAGACAAACACCCCGACAAATATGGGTTACATGATCAGATGTAGATTAAAAGAATAAAAAAAAAAATTACTATTAAACCTTATGAATCATGTTTTATTAGTTGTTTTCCGATTGCAAGGATTGCAAATAATATAAAAAGAAAAAGAAAAAATTATAGACTTATATATATCTAAGTCAGTTTGAATAATTAAAATTACCATTATATCTTAAGAGACTCACTTATAATTATCATATCTTTCTCTCGTATATCTTTTACTATTTATCTCATTCTCTCATGTTTTTATTTATTCTTATTATACATATTAATATAACTGTCAAAATTTAGAATAAAGCCATCACTCTATTATAGTATTAACTTTTTTTTATAGCTGTTTTATTGAAAATGAGATCGAACTCTGATCATCAAAAATAATATTCCATCATTATATATCTCTTCCAAAGATTCTCCAAAGATATAAAGCCAAAAAAGGCTACAATATATATAGTTCTAGAAGATAAATAGATAACTCACATGACAATAGTTTGAGCCTTTAATAATAAAATTTTCATACTTAAGTTTTATTCCTATTGGTTGCCTTCTTCCATTAGTCCTTCTTAGCAAATTATGGATCCCCTATGCATAGGAAGAGGGATTAATTACCACCGATATCAATCAAAATCAATCTTAATTAACTTTTTATTGGACGAGTCCTTTACAAAATCTATCGTTAGATCAAAAGTTCTTATCATAAACAGCAACCTCATAAATTTTGAATTAATTTAAAGTTGTTTCGTGTCCCATCGATATAGCTTAAAATTAACGTAATTATATATACTTTTTCAGGTACAAGAAACTATCAACTATTGGATTGTATGCTTCTTGTTATCTGATTTCTCTAAAAAAAATTTCCCCATGAATATATCTTAAAATTAGCCAAATATATATTTTTCATGTACAAGAAACTAGCAATTATTTAATTTTATGCTTACTATTGTCCTATGATTTGTTTAAAATTTGGAACGCAAAATATGGTAATTATTACTTCCAATTCAACACTAGCTTGGATTAGTCAAAATCATTTTCTATAATAAAATATTGAAATATATATATATATATATATATATATATATATATATATATATATCAAAATAAAGATTATATTTTGGCTATTATTCACATAAATTATATGTTTAAGAGTCTTAACTTAGTGGCACTTCTTTGATTATAACTCTCAAAAGTTATATTAATCACATGGGAGTTCCATTCTTTCCTCTGATCTGTATAATAATCTTTAGTGAAAAAAAAATTATATATTGAATAATTAAAAAATTTAAAATTGTAGGAAGATATATATTAAGTGTGCCAACGTAACGTTGTACCAAAATAATGTGTAAGTCTCAAGGTTCAGAAGTTCCATATGCTTGGAGTAAATAATCAACCATTTTCATAATAAATATAAAATTTTTAAAATATTTATCATGTCTTATATTTTTATGTTAGTTGAAAATTAATACACTACGAATACCATTTAGGGTTAAGTTTTTAGCTAATTTTTTTTATCATAAAAATATTTTCAAATCAATTTATGTGTTATGTGAAAAAATAATTTATCTGCTTTAATTTTTAACTAAGTTGGTCATTAATTTCTGGTTTATTGTTGTTCATTTATATATATAAAAAATTATATTATTTATTATAAGTTATTCAAGATCCACGTGTTAAAACATTTATTGACACCCAAATTATTTCTGGAATAAAACTAGATAAAATTGGATTATAATCTAATGAAAATATTTATAGATACGAAATAATTAAATTACGACTTTCTGTCAGAATAACACCATCCTCATAAATGAGATGAGTGTTGAATTTCAAATCAATCAAAATGTTCATTAAAATACTTTAATTTGATTTTGATAATTAATTAATTATTTTTCATTAAAATATGATGCAACTTGAGCAATCATTTATGTAGGAACTGGATTTTTAATGTTGGAGAGGATGGGTGGGGGCTTTCTAATCTATAATCCCCAAAGTTTGTAACGAGCAAAAAGGTAAATTACTATGTAACATATAATTTTTGCAGCAAAATACTTTAATTTTATTTTAATTTTACACTGCGTGAACTTACTACTCTTAATTTTTTCATTTTTTTAAAACATGCATAATATAATTATTAATTAAAATGTTAAATTTGATTGTTAATTAAATGCTTAAAATATCTTAAATTAAAAATATTTGAAATTCTAGCAAATTTTTTTAAAATCTAAAATACTTCACTTATAATCTCTTAAAACATATATATATAAGCAATTTTTAAAGTCATTATATTAATATATACAATAAACCAAAAGTGTTTTACACATTTGACTATTAATCTAACCTTTGACTAAATTTAATATTTCAATTAACATTTATACTAAATATCATTTACAAAAAATAATGTACTTTTAAAATAATATATGAGGATTTTAGAGGGGGTTATGTAAATGCATTTAAAGTAAAATAAAAAATATTAAAGTATTTTACTAAGTATTTTAAGATAAAAATATAAAATATAAATAATTTGAATGTGAAAAAAAATTCTTATATATATTTTCGTTTCTAACTATTAAAAAAATTCATAAAAATTATTGGAATGTCTAAAGATTGAGGGATTGCATTTGAAGCATCTGAAGCTATATTGATCCTTCTCTTCGGTTAATCAAATAAAATAAAATAAATAAAAATAATAATGATAAATTAATAATGGCTGAGATCAATAATGGAAGTCAAGTTAGGTATGCATCCACAAATCCAATCGAAACTTGAGCTGCAAATTGGATTGATACACACGCAAACACACTTGCGGCTGAAAAGTGGAAGTGATCTACCTCAATCCCTCCAACCCTTCCCACCAGTTGTAGCTGCTAGTATTTCAATGTGTAAACCAATTAAAGACAACAAAATTAAGAGAAATTCTTTTCTTTTTTTAAATTACAATCAGGGTTTTTTTGGGACTTAATTTGTGCTAAGCTCTTTTTCAATGCAATTTTGAGTATGTTTGGTTTGTGAAAATATTTTTATTTTTTGTTTTTTATTTCTATTTCGTAAAATATATTTTTATTCGCAAAATTTTACTATTTAAAATATGTGTTTGTTTTGTAAAAATTAAAAATTTATTTATATTTATTTTTAAATTTAAATTATATAAATGGCTATAAATACTATAATTATGATATTATTTTAATTAGACTAACTTTTAAAATAACAAAAATGTCAAATTATTTTTATAAAATGCTTTTAGAAATTTTTTATTTTAATTTTATTTTAAACAATATTTTCACTTAAACTCTACTAAATATTTTTTTTGATAGTATTTTCTATTTTCAACGAAAATAAAAACAACAAACAGACAAACTAAGCAGACTAATTGTGCATTCTTCTGCATTAACTTGTTGAATTTAGAATTCAAGTTTAATGTGTTTTTTTTTTCAGAAGAATGAAACTCTCAAGTTGTTAATAAATGACGCACTACAAGAATGTTCCACCATTTTTATTATTAGAAAACTTCAAAAAAATGAATGTTTCAGAATGTTTTTCGTCGGTGGAAAAAACAGTGGTCGGTATCATTTTTTCAACCGTTTTAACCTAACAAATATTTGACCATTTGAAAACATTGGTTGCAACTTTAAAAAAGTAAAATAAAATAACATTTTTTAATTACCACTTTTTCAGTCAAAATTTTAGAGGGGAAAAATTGTCGAGAAATGAAAAAAAAAACAAAATGATGTGAATATTAATGTAATGATGCCCTCTTACCAAAAAATCTAAAAAAATTCGTAGAGATATATATGATGTATTAGTTTATTGTAAAAATATAACAAAAATGTATCAAAATGAATATTTCATTTTAATAAAGTTCTATTATATTATTATATAGCTTATACCTTTCGGAAATATTGAAAGAATGCTAATTTATTGAGCCAAGGCTAAACAATTAAAATTAATATATCTTTGTGATGCTCGTCCATTTATTCAACGACTTTCTCTCAAATATCATATACTTATTTTTCATTTGATTTTCTCATTTTCTTTCATTTTTACTATAACTTGACTGTAAAAGTTGTTACACAGTAGTGACCTCCCATATTTACAGGTGTCGAAGATCGCCCACAGAAAATGGAAGCCCCTGTCATCAAAATGTTACTGAATTAAACTTGCTGCAATTTAAGATGACGTTTGTATATTCTGCCACTGAGCAAGCCCTACCCCAGCTGCACGTATACTCGATCAGCACCTGCCTTCCACCAAGAAAGATCAATCATAGAAGACTGGTAGTCTTGTCAATCATATTTTCCCCCGTTAAAGCTTCTCTTCTGGGATTCCGATATTGGCAACTTGCAACAAATTAAACCCTGATGCATCTCTCACTTTTTCTTTTTTTTTTTACAAAATTCAACATTTATGATCAAAATTAGCTGCAATATATATAAGAAATATTTATTTAATATTTTAACTCTTTTGAATACCCACTTCTTCTACCTGTTTTCCATACAAAGTCTAGGTACATGGCTCAGAGATGGAGCTAGCTAGCTACTATTTACTACACATAAATCATATGGATACTGGCTACCACACTATAGTATCAAGCATAAAGCTGAAAATTTTAACATAGACTTGATTTGTAAAAATAGATAGGTCAAACTAATTATGAATAAAAATATAAACATGTTAGCACATTTTTTAGTGAGATTCACTTTTAATATGCTTACATGTGATATATTTATAATTAGTTTTATTTATTTATTTTTTATAAACCCAGTCTAATGAGAATTTCTCGCATGTTCATGGCTCTTGTTTACTAGGGAATGATGATGAGGGAAGGAGGTCTTGCAGCAAGCCATAGTCATGAGAGAGTTGAAACTGCTGTTGGTGTTGCTGCTGGAGAGGATGATGGTGGGTAGTAGGGTTTTGGTGGAACATGGGATTTTGGTGGTCACTTTGGCTATAACTTGGAAGCAATTGAGCAAGGAGATCTTGGGGTAATAAGCTTGTCCTCCCTATGGATGTGGGAGCAAAAAGGGAAGGCGAGGATGATAACATCGCAGCGGCATTTCCTCGGAGTGTTGCCGGACAGTGGTGGTTGTGCTGCCCTTCATAAGTTGTCACCACAATTGATGGGTCCTGGTATGACCTCTCCACCCTTTTCTTCACAATGCACTTCTGACTTGTGCATCTGTAATAGCTCCTGCATTATAATAAGAAAATATGAGTACTATATATATATATCATAAATTAGATACAAATTATGGGAGTGCCTCCATGACTGGGAAAAAAAATTTAATTTTGAACGAAGTTTGAAAATACTCTAACCGTAATAATAATAATAATAATAATAATAATAATAATAATAATAATAATAATAATAATAAAATCATAGAAGGTTGAGAAGTATTAAGTGAGGTAATCTTCAATTTCATAATTAGAGAAGTGATACTCAAACAAAAAAATTATCACAAAATACTTAGAAACAAACCTTTTCATTAAATTAATATGAAGGGATGAACCATTGCATAAAATATAACCGAAAATAATATGCCAAATTTTCATCATTTTCTTTTAAAAAATTTGTAAGAATTTGAAAAAATTGGAAAACAATAATTACGTAATTCAATTAATAACCTTGGGTAAGGACTGTTTTTGACTGCTTTCTGTCCATATTTTCTCCACCTGTATCCATCTTCTAAGTGATCGATCTCACTTTTAGTCAAGAAGGCAAAGCGTGGCTGTCTTGCCTTTTTCTCTTTCTTATTTTTTGGCTTGTTCCTGAAAAATTCAGCAAAAAAAAACTAGCAAGTTTTACACTGCATATATAAAGTCCAAAAAATTGAGTCCAGGAAGATCTTAGGGTTCAACATGCTTTTGCTTATATTAATATTTTGGTTATGTTTTAAACCAGAGTGAAGCATTTCGTACATAGCTGCACTGTATATATAGTGTAGAATATAGACAATATTGACCAAATCCATTTCTTTAGGGACACTAAAAGTCATATATATATAGTTAAAAAAGCATAAAATGATAGTTATTATCAAAAGACATTCAAAGCTTTTCCACAAGAAAATAACAGAAATTGATAAGATATTCAGATGATCAGATCCTGCTCATCAATATTCATGAAACAAAGGAATTAAGAGAGAAAGACTACGGCAAAGTAATCTTCTACCCAACGTTGGTCTACTAAAATAAAACAAAGAAGAGGGAAAGAAGAAGAAGAACCAAGTGATATTTAACTTAGTTTTAGAATACAGACAATATTGACTAAACACATTCCATAACTAATAGGCACCAATAGTCATATCATAAATATATAGTTGAAAAAGCAAAAAATGATAGTAATTAATATTAAAAGACATTCAAAGTTTTTCCTGAAGAAAATAACATAAGTTGATAAGATATTCAGATCCCACTCATCAGTACTGAAACAAAGAAATTAAGAGAGAAATCACAAAATAGAAGACCAAAAGTAGAGGGATATATGGAAGAAGAAGAACCAAGTATTGAACCTACTAGTAGAGTATAGACAGTATATATTGACCGAAACCATTTCATAATTAAGAGGCACTGAGTCATATCATAAATATACAGTTGAAAAGGCACAAAATGATAGTAATTATCATAAGGCATTCAAAGTTTTCCAACAGAAATTGATAAGATATTCAGATCCCACTCATCAATATTGAAACAAATTGAAGAAATTATTACAAAATAGAAGAACAAAGAAGAGGGATAGAAGAAGAGGGTAACAATTAACCTACTCTTTCTTAGACTTGTCATCATCTCCATTATCTTCACGCCCTTCTTTGAGCTGCTTATCTTTTTTGCTTTTGGCTGAGTCTTCTTCTGTTACTGCAGCTTCTGCTTCATTAGATGAACAAGACACAGAGGAATTGGGGGTGGATGATGGGTTCCCACTGATAATTCCTACAGAGTCTGGCTTCTTTGGGTGGTTGAGGTCATCAATGGACGGGGAGATCACTTCAGATGACGAGCAAGACAAGTCAAAGGCTCTTGAGAGAGTATTGTAGTGATCCATGGAACCATTTAAGCTCTCAGTTAAGCTTGTTTGGTTGTCCCTCATAAAGAATGGAAAGCCTGAATTATTGGGTTCATGGTGGTTGTAATAGAAAGGATCATACTCATTCGCCATGGAAGAAGAAGATGGAGAAAAGAAGAGAGGGAAGAAGAAGCAACAGATAGAAAATAAAGTTAGCTCTGAGAAAGAAAGTTCAGCTAAGACTTTGATGGTTGCTTCTTATGGGAAAGGAAACTTTGGGTGTAAATGGAATATTGTTTCTCTTGTCACTTTTTCTTGCAACTTTTTTCTTTGGGCATTATAATTATAGGGGTATTTTTGAACTTTGCTCAAACCATTTTAAAGAATCTACTATATTGAATTAATACATTTAATTAAAATTTAATTTTAGAGTGTTTCTCAAAAGAATCAAATTCGAATTGTTAAGCATTTCTCTTTCTCTTTCAACTTTAACTCTTTTTTTCTGTGTTTGAAGGTAATTAAACAGTATTTTTTTTCTCTTGATTTGTGTTTGAATTTTAAAGGAAAATAGAAAAAGGAATAATTGTGATATCTGTTTGAAGCGTGATTGATCTATTAGTCACACTATTGGTTGAAGGATTATAATTAGTCAATTTGGTTGAAAGACTTATTACATATTTAGGTGATAACGACTTCTAATAAAAGAAAAATAACATCTAGGGTATATGGATTTAAAAGAGTAATTTGATAATGATCCTAATTTTTTATTTTTGTTGCTTTTTCTTTGTATGTTTATAATAAATAATTGAAAATTACGACCTTAATTTGTATTTTTGTAACCTTTTGAGCTCCACATATTAGAGATGAAGCATAAAATCAAACTTGAAACTTTTTGTAAATTATTATAAATTAAATTTTGATATTATTTATGAATTTATACTATACTTGGTATTTGATAATAATATATTTTTCTGTAACCTCAATCTGGAAACAGTTTTCAAAAATTCCACAATTTTTTATATTATATTTATTGAAAAGAAATTGAAACTAGACGTATAAGCCTGAAGATAAGAAAATTTGCAGTTCTTCCGACTTCAATAAAAGCAATATTAATCATATATATTTGTATAGTAAAATAATATCCTTTAAGATAAAATTTAAATTTCTGAGTATTACTATAATTAAACATTATATATAGTTAAAAAAAATATAATTCACAACTATTTAAAGGTCCAGTTGATCAATTTTTTTATAACAACTTTTTCATAATTCAACACGTCAATTATTAATGAATAATCTTATCATCAAACCCTTTGATGAGCAGTGTATTTTCACCCAATACAAATCCACATAAATGTGTGGCTAGGCTAACTGTGTACGCTATTGACTTGTTGTCGCCAAAGATATTTTCCAATTATGCTGATATTTTTGAACTTCAAAAGGGACTGATTGTTTTCTAAAGGCGGGCCATTCACGTCGAAGATAGAAAATTCATAAGAAATTGTTTTACAGTCTTACTTCAAAAAATTACTGAATTTAAAATTTAAACATGTAATTCTATATCTTTATTACTAAACTAGTTAATTAGTATACTTTTTTTTAATTTGTATGTAATTTTCTGATTTAATAAAAAAAATCCATTTCCATTGAAATTAATGCACCTAGCTACATTACATCTTCCCTCTACCACTAGGTTAAATCTTAATAAAGGATGAAAAAGTGAAAAATCAAATCAACATGCATAAAAACCTTTTCATACCAAAAAATATTACTTGATCCAAAACTCTTGAATATAATAAATTTATATATTAAACTAATAATTTTAGTTTTTTTATTTTTCTTGAATACACTAATAATTAATTTTTAAAAATATTAAATTTATTGTATATTAATTATTAAATAGACAAATTAAATACTTTTAAAAATTAACAAAAATAATTACTGCATCCCGAATTTAGATGTATATAAAAATTTAAAAATTAAATTATTAATTTATTCTAAATGTATACTTTTTTATTTTAGCATTTAAAAAAAAAAAAAGGGTTATGGGCGGTCGCAGTCACGTTGGGACGAAAAGCAGGGGGGTAGTCAAGAATTTCAACTACGGAATTGTGATTTGGAGGATTAGGCTGATACGTGTCAGGAATTGGGCACCGTCATTTGACTGTAGATTGGCACGTGCGAGATCCATGGTTCTGTTCATGACCACGCGTATGTCTTGCTGAGTGGGCTTTGACGTTAGTGTCCGAAGTTTGTGCCACGCATCTTGTGCTACCTGTTCTCATTAATTCCCATTTCCCATCATACCAAAAGGAAGAAAGCGTTGGTCAAAATGTAGGCACCCTTTTACCTACATTCCTCATGCGTGCGTGTCATAGACGCATCATTTCTACTCTTGTTATTTTTCTTACAAATATTAGAAAAATGACATTTAGATGACTTTTTAACAACAAAAAAAAGGGTTCAATTATAATTTCAACTCGGGTAGTCATTTTTCGAGACGACTTTGCTAATTAAATAACCATATGAACAAGTTAGAAAACAGAGAAAAATAATATATATGAGTAAATTGATATTTCAATTATCAAAATATAAAGGTACATTTGGTTTATAAAATTATTTTTAATTCTAATTTTTTTAATTTTTTAAATATACTTTTATTTGTAAGTTTTCATTATTTTGATAATATATTTGTTTTATAAAGTTAAAAAAAATTATATTTAATTTTAAATTAAATTGATATAGACAAATATAAATATTACTTAATTTTTGAGTTGATATCCTACAATTATGATATTATTTTTATTTTATTTAATAATTATGATATATTCTATTCTAAATTTTCAAAAATACCAGTGCTGGTTATTTTTTGAAAATAATGAAAATATTTTTTAGAATTTTTTATTCACTCTATTTTAAGAAATACTTTTAAAAAAATATTTCTTTAAAAATCTTCCAAATTTATTTTTAGTCATTTTTTTGTTATTAGTAAAAGTGAAAACAAGAAAACCAAGGATTATATGTATTTTTGTCTTTAAATATGCCTTTGCACATCAAACTAAAACTTTGTCTACTTAATCCATATAAGCTTTTATTATCTCAAATAAAAAAAATTGTCAAATTTTCTTTTCATAGAATTAACGGATGACATTTTCTATAATATGATAGTTTTCAAAAGACTTGAATAATTTTAAAAATAAAATTTTGATGAAATAAATTGGAAATTATATTTTTTTTAAATAATAAAAAAGTAACTTACTCCATATATAATTATGTAAATTTATTTTTTAAATTTTGGTGCCGAAATTTATAAGTTTTAACAATTCTATCATTTTTATTAATTATTTTATTTAACATATAATTAATTAGATACATGGGGACTTTTTTTTGGGAAACTTTTATGATAGAAAGTGCAAATTAACAAAAAAAATCTCTTCTCTTAAAATTATTAATTTTAGATATAAAATATCCTACTAATTTTATTTATAGACGAAAATATTTTAATTACCAATTTTAATGTTGATTAAATTTGTTTATTAAAAAATTATTATCACTTGCACTATAAAGTGGGGAATCTGGGATGAACTGCAATTTTGATATTCAAAAGGACAAGTCAATGTGAATGTTACATGCTAGCTTGGTCCACCCACGTGTAATGTTTCTTTGATGTGTGAAATCTGGGATGAACTGCAATTTTGGTATTCAAAAGACACACTTATTTTTAATTTAATTTTTAAAAATTTTACTTTTTCATTTTAAATTTTTAAAGTTTATCTTTTTAAGCCCTTTACATTATCTTTGTCAACAAATATTTAAAGTGACAAATTCATTTGATTGGCTATCAAATTAAAAGTTTAATTAAATCTTGATCACTTAAGTTACTTAAGCTATTAGTTAAATTAATTATATAATTTTTTTTAAATATATATTAACAAAATTAAGGTCTTAAAGATGAAATAGTTTTTGAAAGATTAAAATATGAGAACTAAAATTTTGAGAGCTTAGATTGAGAAATATGTATCTTTTTGGCAACGGATTATTATCATTGGATTAACGGCAGGTTAAGTGCGAACTAACAAAATTTTTGCTGCGAATTGCAAATAGGGTTGAGATTTCCTTCTGATTTGCTAGCAATTTACTAGAAACTTGCTATAGATTAAAAGGCCACAAATTAGCTACCAATTACTTAATTGAGTAGAAATTTTGCTAATAATTAGCAAGAGAATATGAGAATTAGCTACAATTTTAGTTGCGGACCTTTTCCTTCACCACTTAGGAAATTGAAATATTTTCTTTTAAAAACAAATATCTTTTACCGATGAAATTTTCGTTGCTATAACTAATCTTCAATATGAATTAGCTACAAAATTTTTTCATAACTAATTAATCCATTGATTTGAGATTAATAAGGGAATTACCTCGCATCATATAACTCATGATAGTGAGGAAAAAAAAAAAAAACACACACACACACACACACACATTCTTCAATAACAGTTCAAATTAATTTTCATCTATTTTCAATTCTCTTGAAAATGATGTCTTCCACTAATATCCTTTATAGTTAAAATTTTTAAACAGCTGATTTCTCAATTTCTTATATTTTATTATTAATTAAATTCAAATTAAAATTTTGAATTTTTTGGTGAATTAATTTAATAAATTTAAACGCTAAATAACAGACTAATGAGGGATTAGGATTTTGCCCGCACAGTCAGTAAATCTAATAAATTTTCATTTGAAAAGCATGAAATAAATAAGTAAACCAAAAAATCACATTAAATTAAAAAAAAATGAATAAAGCACGTAAGCTCATAATGAATAAGAAAAAAGTTGAAGTGCAAATTTTTAAATCTTTATTATTAAATTATACAATATTTTGTTATAAAATATAATAAAAAATACCACCAAAAAAATAACTATCCTAATGAATGAGCCCGCTGATTTGGACCGACTCTTTGCCGCAAAATCAGAGTCATTCACACTTAAATCTCAAAAATTGCATAATTTTCAAATTAGCTTATAAAAGAAATTGTCCTTATTACTTTTTAGTTAATTATTTTAATTATTTTTTGAGTAAATTATAACCTCTCTTAAAATTTTCAAAATTTATACTCACACTTCTCTAGTCATAATTTATATATAAAAAAAAGTTATTCACAAATATATTAATGAAACATATATTTTATTATTTTAAAAAAAAATCATAAAAAATTTAATTTAATTTAGTATAAATTATCAAAATATCGAATTAATATTTATAAAAATTTAAAATAAAAAAGATTAGTGTAGTTTATTTAAAACTCGAAGAAATATAGATGTAAATTTTATAAATTTCAAGAAAAAATTTTATTTTTATTAATTTTTAGCAATAGTTCCTGTGGACATAAGAAATTCTTCATTTGGCTTTTAGAAAAAAGAATGACGCATTATGCATGAATTTATTAAATAATAATAAATAAATAACACTGTCAAATAATTTTATTTACTCAGAAAAATTGACAGTTTGAATGAAATTAAAAATAAAGCTCATGAAAGCCATGAAGAGGACGCAATATAGCATCTTTCAATTCATTGGCACTATTTGGTCAATGGGGAGTAGGTTTTTCGTTAGGTTTGGGCAGTACGAAAGAATCTCAAAGATAATGACACCCTAACAGACAATAATGTATATATCAATTATTTCCATTTTGACTAATAAAATACTAAAATCTAAACTAATCAAGGCAGATTTTTTTGGATAATTGTTAAAAATATTATTTTATAAAATATAGTTTTGATATAATGAATTTTATGTTTAAGAATATCTATAAAATATAATTTTGAGAATAAATTTAAAAAATTTGGAAAATGTTCAAAGTCCAAACATGCTTTTAACTTAATTATTTTTACAGAATCATGAACCAAAACAAATATGTAATTAAGGGAATTTAATGTTTTATATTTATTTACTGATGAATTTTACTTATACACCATCTTCAAATTCTATAATCAACATCTAATTAATTTATATAACTTTAAATAAAACGACATTTTTTTATTTTTTTTTAATTTAAAATACCAATTCTATTTAATGCATTGGGGAATTTAATATGTCTCCCATTTTGAAGTAATTTTTTATTTATTTATTTTAAATGTCAAATAAATAACTAAAGAATATGACCCCAGAAGAATAAAGAATAAGAGTTGAAAAAGGGTTCTTTGATTAAAAAGAAAAGAAAAAAAGAGAGTCTACTTACTCAAAAAAAAAATAATCTAAATCCATTATTAAATAAACTATAACGAAAGAAAAAATTACTAAAATATAATTTAATTAAACTATAATTTTTTAAATTATATGGAATATTAATAAGAATATAGTTAGATTTTCATTCAAATTTTCTCATTATTATAATCACTCTCAACAACAACCATATAGATGTTCATTGGTACTTGCATAAGATTTAACATATTAATATCATACCTAACAATTTCGTATAGAATATAAGTACATTAACATATTTTTTTTATTAAGTAATTAGATCGATGTTGAATTCTAAAATATTTTTATATGTAAAACTTAGAACTTTATTAATATAATAAAGGTCCAGAAATATATAAACGGAAGGGAAGAACCTACAATAATTAGTCATAGAACCTACCGCGACAAAACCCAACGACAGTCATACTGAAATTAAATAATTGATTAATATTTTTATATTTAAAAAAGTATATATTGATCTTAAAATATTATCCTCTCGATATAATGTAGAATAATTTAGAATAACTAAAAGTTAATGAATATTTATGAAACTTCTCGTTAACTATAAATTTTATGAGATTATTTAATAAAAAAATTTTAAATTAATTTTAGATCAAATCTAAATTAATATGCCTGAGATATAGGTATATAGATAGGTATACTGACTTTTCAAAGCCAATCCTTTATTTCGATGGCACCAGTCTAAGATGAGTTTTGGTGACTATGAAAGGTTAGGCAAATTAAATGACTTTTCTCCATACATACGTACACACAGATACACTTCACCGTAATTAATGTAGAGCTTACCAACTCTTTCAATATATGAGAACAAGAACCATCAACATCATATTGGAAAACTAAGCTTTATAGTATAATTGTAACAAACATGCACAAAATAATTAAATTTTTCTTTTTTTACTTTGATTAAAAGAAATTATATATAGAAAGAACTCATTTTAATAAATAAAGATAAATCTAACAATATATATATTAAAAAGCTTATTTGATTAAGTATCTATTAAAATCTGAAGAATCATAACGAGTAGTGGTGCAAATTTTTTTGTAATTATCAAATATTTTTAATGACGACTTTTGAATATTATTACAAGAATGTGAGTTTGTAACATGTGCTTAAACATATTGATATATGTTTGAATTTAAAAGTTCTTGAGTAGTGGTTTTCGACCAACATAGAATGATTTAGTGGCAGTCAAAACCATCCAAATGCCTTTCAAAATTAGCCATTTATAATTTTCTTTGCAGTGCCTTAATAAGAAAATAATAAGAGTCACATATATATAGGTCATTAAGGGCATATAATTAAAATAATAATATTTCATTCTAAATAGAAATTAGTATTTTAAAACCCTACTGGCTAGCTGGGTGGCTCCGCCATTTATGGTGATCTTAATTGGATGGAGCTCGAAAAGGAAAGAAAGAGTTATGACACTTCTATACAATGTAGTAATTAACTATCTATTGTAGAATAGTTGACTTTTCCAATGCTTTGTGCCCTAAAAATTCTAGACACCCAAAAGGTCAAAATGCTCGTAAGAGTTTAGACATTGCTTTTGCAAAATTTTCAAACTTAATTAGCTAGCTGTTTGGCTCTACTTCTACAAATAATTAATTCTGTCATAGACAGAGATGGTTGACGTGGTATTCTTTCTTAATTTGCATCGGTCCTTGAAATCTGCGTTAAAAAAATATATATTGTAATTTAATTTGTTTGATGGTCAATATTAAACACACATTATTTGCATAATATATTTTTCTAATACTACGTACGTTTTCACTTTATTTAAAAAATTATAAATAATCAATATGATTTTTTTTAATATTATTTATTAAAACTTGTTAAATACGTAATTGTCACTAGTTTAAATTAATATATTTAATTTATCGTGATCATACTCAGTTTTTTAACTATTAATATATGTAGTTTTTGAATATTATGATATATTTTTTATATGTATTTGGTAATTTTATTTTTATTAAAAAATAAAATTATTATCTTTGACAAGAAAAAATTATATCAAGACTTGCTAAATAGTAATTTTCAAAATGTCTTAAGGTCCAAATGAGACTCAATTGCATTTATTTATTTTGTCTGCTTCTTTATTGGTTATATTTTTTTTAATTAGGTCATTTATTTATATTTTTAAAATGTATGTATATGTGTTTAGAAGTAATATTTTTCAAATAAAATTATATTATTTAAAAATTTATACATAAAATAATTTATGATGAAAACGTATGCTCATTGATCAGAAATTCATGAGGCTGGAATGCTTGTTTTATAGGTTTTAAAATTCATAAAAGTCAACATTACCTGTTATATTAATGGATGATTTACTGTAAAGTATTGAAGGTTCTATTTTATTTTTTCAAAAATTACAAAATTATCAGTCAGACACGATAAAATATTTTTTGAAATATTTTAATTTCAATTTTCGGTTTTAAAAGGGACTCTAATGTTTGTGCCAATTGACTCACTAGCAAAACATAATAAAAGATATATAGTTTGAAAATAAAAGCGCACTTAATTAATTGATCAAAACAAACTCGTATTTTTTGGGACATTTGGTCATGAAAATAAAAAGAATTATAGGAAATACAAGGCCGGCAACATTAGAAGACTAAAATCGTTGAAATAAATAAGAAAATTTAATTTTACACTTTTAAACAAACAAACATGAAATATTAGTATTAAGAAAATAGAGGCAATATATTTTTCAAATATTAATATAAAGATATTATATTAAAATTATAATTTTATATCACATAAATAGAACTAATATAAAATAAAATAAAAAAAGATAAAAAAAATATACTTCTTAATTTGTTTAAAAAAAATTAATTTTTTTCAGTATTTTTTTTATCAAAATACAAATAAATAAATTGTAAATTTAAGTATAAGATATGTAAAATTTTTAATACTCCTTTTAAAAAGAGGATAAACCTTTTTTTATAAGAAAACTCTCTGGATTTAAATATGTATTTGTAAAGTTTTCTTTTAATTCAAAAAAAAACCTTTCTTTATTTAGAAGACTAAAGTCGGTGAAATAAATAAATAAAGTTAATTTTACACTTTAAAACAAACAAACATGAAATATTAGTATTGAAAAAATAAAGGCAATATATCATTTAAATATTAATATAAAGACACTATATTAAAATTATAATTTTTTATTACATAAATAGAACTAATATAATAAAATATAAAAAAGTAAAAAAAAATTATAAAAAAATAATACGTCTCTTAATTTTATTTAAAAGTTAATTGTTTTTAGTATTTTTTATTAAAATACAAGTAAATAAATTATAAATTTAAATATAAGATATGTAAAATTTTAAATAATTTTTTTTATAAGAAAACTCTTTAGATTTAAATATGCATTTGTACAGTTTTCTTATAATTCAAAGAAAAAAAATTAAAAAAATTATTTAAATTTTTTTTTTTTTTTTGAGGACAAGCTTCATAGAAATCTAAGATGGATTTAAATTTGTACAGGTTGGAGGAAGAGTTGAGCGCCCAAAACTCCCTGGGCCAAGCCCACGAACCCCTGTTAATTTACAGTAACGTAAGTTTGTTGAACCGTAGTTCAAAAAAAAAAAAAAGTGTGTTGAACCGCATTGTGAGATTGGTGGTGAGCAATTGCAGGACCGCATCCTTTGGTTCTTGTCTAATTACTGCTTGGATTCTATATCATAGATGGAGAATTCTTAGTTTTTTACTTGTTAGATATGTTTGGAGAATTTCTTGTTTTTTTTTTTCAACGTAGATTTGTTAGTTATTCTTTAAGGAATAATTCATTATTGTTTTGTAGCAGGAACATGTGGTGAGGTACTTGAAATGCATGTATCAAAGGCCACTAGAAAAGTTGAAGCAGTATGCGTCCAATTAAACAATAATATCAAGTGGGTAATTACAAAAGAACTGACAGCGATACATTCTGCTGATCTGGGGCCAAATGCATTATAATAAATTTCCTGCTCTAGTTCCCAGGTAAGTGACCCATTTTTTGTTTTATTTATACTGCGCTTCATCTCAATGTGTTTTATAATATGACATATAATTTTGTACCTGTCAATGATTGCATCTACCTTAATCTTTTGTCCACGGGTTTTTCTTTCTCTGTTGGCTATTGCAAAATTATACAATTTACTAATTTTAGATACGTTTATAGGGTTGGCCAAACCTAGCGCCGCAGGGAGAACAAGCAGGAGCAGAAACAGCTCTTCTGTCCCCGGCTGCCGCAAGTTGGTGGGTGGCTGCCATTCTCCCCCCTCTCTCTCTTTTTTATTTTTATTATTTTCTTTTGTAAGTTTTAAATAATTTTTTTATGAAATTCTTTTCTTTTTTTTTAAGAAAACTTTTTCTTTTCATTAAAGAAATATTTTTTTAGAGACTTTTTTTTAAAAAAAATCTAGTACTAATCAAATATTTTAAGAAAGATTTATAATTTATTTTTTAAATTTATAATATTTTAAAATTAGAAAAGAATTGAATGAAAATAAAAAATCTTAATTTAAAAAAAAAGTAAGAATTGTGTTGTCTTTCTTTGTATGATTTTTTTATTTTTTTTATAAAATATTTAATAGATTGTAATCTGATTAAATATATTATAATTTTTCTATAATATTTGATTAGTATTAATTAAGTAGTGTGTTGTCAATTGATTTGAAATTTCTGTTCTTTTTATAAGTATAATTTTGAGTTATATTTTATTTAATTATTGTATCTTGTTAAAAGTTTTTGTAAATTTTAAATTTTTATATCTATTTATTGAATATAATAATATATTAATTTGTCAACAAAAAATCTAATTTTAGATAATTTTAAAGTATTTTGGTTTATCTAGTTACAAATATTCGGTCATAAGTCATACGTAGGTTATGTGAGAATATCTTTACATATATTTGTAAGATTATGTCGAGATGAGATGTAGAAAATACTTCTTTCGCCATTTACCATTTACTATGGACGTTCATCCAAGTGAGCCTTACTTCCTAGTTCTATAATATATTTTTATTTAATAAAAAACAATCTTTATCACTTGTCTTTCGGTGAAGTTTTTGAAATGCTCGAGTTTTGTGTTCGTAGGTTTTCAAACATAAAATCTTTTATCTACATTTTTTTGTATTCCACTATTGTTTTTAAAAAAATTAATATCTACTTTTTCATAAAATCTAATATAAATATTCATATTTTTATTAGAAATTTTACCTAAATTTTGTTTTCTCTTTGCTATCTTAAATTATATTTCTTATTCAATAAAAAATAAATTTTATCTTTCATCTTTCTGCGTAGTTTTGAAAACACTTAATTTTTACATAATTTCTCTATTTTGTTTTAAAACATGAATCATATTTTAAATTTTAGAATTTTCACAAATTAACTTTAATTTATGAATTTTTTTTTAAAATGTCAAATCAATTTTTTTAATTGTGTTATAAACAAGTGTTTTCTTTTATCGTAATTTTAAAATATTTTATTATGAGTGATATCCTTATCGAAATATTCATTTTAATTGAATACTTATTAATTTTGAAAACTCTTACTAGAATTTACACAATTTTCAAAATTATTAATCTTAGCAATTCTAATTTTATTCTATGGTATGATTTGAACTTCTTATCACTCTGAAGTTTTTCATAGAATCATGCTGATGTTTTTGTTGGGCTCTTTGGATGAAGATAGGGAACAGATATTTATTGATTAAGGTTATGTCTAGTTTTTTAGTATCTTAATTATAACTTTTAACTTAGCTATGTTAGCTAAGCAAGGTTGAAAGTTTCTAAAGGTAAATGGATCTTAGCTAATTAATATTGAGACAAAATCTTGGAATACAAATCTAATCCATCTTCTCAGATAATATTGCTAAATGCATTACAAAGATTCAAGAGTAAATTGATAATTTAGTCTTTAAATTTATAAAATTACTTAACTTTAATTTAAATTTTTTTTGAATTAATAAATTTATTTTTAAAAATATTAAATTTATTATATATTAATTTCTAATTCTAAAAATTAATATATAATGAGATTAATATTTTTTTAAAATTAATAAAATAATTAATATGTAACAAGTTGATAATTTTAAATACTAGTTTTAATTTATTCCATATTTAAATTGGTGAAGCTTTTAATAAACTCAGTTGGATAAGACATTATACTATCGACTTTGCATATCATGTAGCTTTTGATCAAATCCTCTACATTCACAGGCTTCTACGAAATTGTGAAACAATAAAATGAGACCAGAAGAAAGTTCAAAAACTGGGCCCCGTTTGGTTTCTTGTTTTTAATTTTTAATTTTTATTAAGAAATGAAAAAAAGTGATAAAAATATGTTTGTTTATTATTTATTATTTTATTTTTAAGAAATATTTTTTAATTTTTTAATATTATAGCGCATAATAATAATAATTTTATAATTATTTTACTAGTTATATAATTTTTAAATAATAAAAATAAAAATAAATTAAAAATATAATTATATAAATAAAAAATAATAAAAATAAAAATAAAATAAAAGTATAAATTAAACATATTTTTAAAAATATAAAAAATTAAAAATGAAAATTGTTTTAAAAATTGAATTTTTTTTATAAATCAAATACATAATGTTCCACCTAAGATAAAAAATTTTACGTGGAACTTTTAAATAATATTTTACAAATTTTAAATGTATATAAAAGATAATTTTGGACACTGCATAGCTACGGGTGGATGACTCCTTGGGTTTGCTAGGAACCTCAAGGGGCGGTGATCCCTTTTTTTTTTTGGACATCAGGCTAAAAAGCCTTAAGAGTTACGTAATGGGGACTAAGCCCAAAGACTAAGAGACTCAGAGGCCCGAAGTAAACGAGTACCAGGCCTGGCTCTTAGGAAAACGCATGAAAATATCTAGTCGGGTAAAAACTGAGCAACACACTCAGCTAAGAAACCCCGTGAAAAAACAACCACTTCTGAAACCTCCTGGACATCGAGGCATCTTAGGGTCAGGTTACCCTCTTCCAGCTTCTCTCTCGATCACCCTCTGGATGGCGAGAGAGGGGTTCGATAGCCAGTTTCTATAGATTCTACCTTGAGCGTGTAATTTAGCCACCGTATGTGCCAGTTCGTTCTGCTCTCGATTTGCCCATTGCACCACGATTTGTCAACCCCTAGACATAAGTTCCGCTAGTATACATCTTAAATGATCTATTTTTCACATATTCTTTTTTTGATTGCAAACATCCACCACTTGTTGATTATCTGATTCCACTATTACTTGTTCCAGATGCAGGTTGTTTATCAAACGGAAGGCTTCTTCAACTGCACTGCCTTCTGCCTCCAAAATTGTGTGCAATTCAACCTGTTTTGTATTTCTCGTGAGTAAAAAACCTCTCTCATCTTTGATAACCACAGCGAGGTAAATTTCTTTCCCCTGATTAGGACAAGGTGTATCTGTGTTTATTTTAAGCCAGCATGGTGGTGGAAGTTGCCATATGTTGTTTTTTTCCTGACTTTCTCTGCTTTTATTGTCTGATTTTTCTTTCTTTTGTCTCTTGCTTTATGCTATCTCTGCAACTAGTATATTAGTTCTTTGTATAGTTCTGGCTGGATCAACTTTTCTTTGCTCAAAAATCTGGGAATTCCTTTCCTTCCAAATAAATCAAAACACGATGAAACACTTAGCCATTGCCTCCCTTTTATCTATTCCCTGTATGTTGTTATATAAAGCCAGCTTATTCTCTAGCCATTCATTTATCTTTCCCCCTACCTCTGTCCTGTCCAATTTGTCTATACCAGCACTAAACCAAGCTGGCCTGGTCCAACTGCACTTTAAGAAGATGTGTTCTAGACTTTCAGTTTCCTTGTTACATATGGGACATATAGGGTCTTTTGAGATTTTCCTTCTGTTTAAGTTCTTTTTACTAGATAGGGTATTATGTATGATTTTTCATAAAAATATTTTGATCGTGGGTGGTACAGGGGAATTCTAGATACACCTCTACAGACTCGGGCTAACATTTGCTGAAATTAATCCAAAAGGTAACAAAGTGACATATATTGATTAGCAAGGAAAGCCCATAGTATGTCAGTGGTCTACTACACTGCTTGGAAAGGACCCTAAATGGCCTGGGCTTAATTGCTTAAGGACGATATAAGGGTAACCCTTCACCCAGCATACCAAAAAAAAAAAACTAGTTTTTTGGTGATATATTTTCGTTTTGTTAGTATTTTACCCTTTTTATTTAGCATCTTTAGCGACAAAACAGTCAAGCGACAATTTGCTAATTTTGTATGCTGAACTCCCTTGATGCCTCTGGCTTTTAATTAATTTCCCCTACTTACCCAACAAAAATTTGTTTATAATTTAAAAAGAAAATTTCAAAAGAAGTTAAACCACATGGTTATTAGATATTTAACTTAACAAAAAAATATTCTTATATATAAATAAATAATAAGAGTATTTAACTTAACAAAAAAATATTCTTATATATAAATAAATAATAAGAGTATTTAACTTAACAAAAAAAATTCTTATATTTAATTTTTTGAATAATTTAAAATTTAAAATATTAATTTTTTTAATTTAAATATTATTTAGTAATAACAATATTAGTTTGTAATTTTTTTTTTTTCAAAAAAACACAAGAAGGGACAACTTGTCCATCGTCGACGATAGGAGAAGGAAATTAAGAAGAGGATTTTGCATTGGAGTTGCAGGGGATCTTGTTTGAGAGGGGAAATGATATTGAACTCCGGTGGGGTCATTGCTATGGCTGTTCCGTGCAGGCCTCTGGGGAGGCTCAATTGCTGCGCTTCAACCATCAACACGAAGCAGCTTCGTTCGCAACTCGATCAGCTTCACGCTGAGGCAGAGACCACCAGAACCAAGGGTACGCGTCTTTCTCTCTCACTCCTTCGCTCTATTTTCGGAATTGATATAATTGAAGAATGGTTCTGTTTTTCATCCTAGAAAATCTTTCTCCTAGTTGAAACGGGGTCACTAGTCCGATATATCGGTCAGTCCAATGAATTGTGTGACATATAGTAAGGAGAATTCGATTTTGTATATTTCCCTAATTTTTCTTGCTGAAAAATTGAACTGTAGACTAATATGGTTCATGAAGATATGCTTTTGATTGCTACAAGGTTTCTATACACCTTTGCTCTTTCATGGCTGCCACTAGTAGTGGGCAATTTTCAAGATAATGAATGAGGACATCGTTGTCTTAGTTGAGGTAGTGATTCAGAACCATAAGGTTCTAAGAAATATAAGTATTAGCCAATTAGGAGGAACTTTAATGATTCTAAGTTACAACATCATGTTACAATGACCAGCCCAAATCGTTCCATCTGTATCCATGAAATTTTTTTCGTTATTACAACTCAACATCTTGGTCACGGGTGCTTTACCCATTCATCTTGAAAAGTGCATACGAAAAGACAATGGTGCCTTACGAGTAGTTTGCTGCTTTCTTCACATTTAACATAAACCAACTATTCTGTATTCCTCTTACTGAATGCTGTAAGTATAGTCCTCATAGCTGCTGTCCAAGCAAAATATCTCTTTTCTTTCCAATCAATTTTCCAAGAGAACTCTTTGCCAGTACGCCTCTTAAGATTTCATAGTTAGAATAGGTATTTATCATTCCAGTCATGGCTTCCCGACTTTTTATCTATTTCTTTAAAATTTTATTTTCATTTGATTCATCATGGGAAAGAGTTATAAAAGCAAAAACTATCAAATGAGGATCTTTCCTATACACTTCTTTAAACTTCCAATATAGGATGATATAGCAGCATACTTGTCTCTAGCCACCTATCAGAAAAAAAAAACAGGAATTGGGTCATTAGTTAAATATCTAAGAACCACAAAATTACATAGTAAAAAGGTTTTTACTACGCCTCTCAGTTTAACAAAATATAAATTTTGTGAACAACTAGTATCAGCTCAAATTTGTCTTCAAAGGCCTACTACATACCCTTACTTTTCTTGAGGTACGCAAACTGTGCAATACTCAAATGGGACACTGAGTTTTGCTTTAAGGTGCTGAATGCTAGTTATCTGATTTCCATGATAAACTTCACGCATTTGGACCTCTTTCTTTATGATTCTTTTCATCTATTTGACCTTATTAGTTGTTAGAATGCAAGTGCATCCAAAATTTAGACACAAACTGCATGTAATCAATGACTTGATATAGAAACTTACCTATGGTGGTTGAAGCAGCAAACAATGCTAGGTTGAGGCTCTTACGATTGTCAGAGGCAGCAGAGAAGCTTCAAAAGCAAGCAGCTATAAATGTTCAGAAGGGGAAGGAAAATGATGCAAGGGAAGTACTTTTGCAGAGGAAGAAGGTCTTGCAAGCTTTGGAGAAGTCAAAAAGCCGCATTGAATTGCTTGATGAACTTTCCACAAAGCTTTGTGAGGTAATATGAATTGATTAATTACTAATATAAGTTATTGATAGGTAAACCCATTTGACATATATAAATTCTATATCAGAGGGGATTCAAATAAACTTTGCCAAACTGCAAAGATGGTTTACTCTTTTTCTGTCAATTTTGAATGTGTATTTATTTTCTTTAATGATGCAATTACAAATGCTTTAAATAGTGTTTTCATATAGCTGACAATAAGTATCTTCCACAGCCTGAATGACCACAATTATGCCTGTTAAGCCAGACTATTAGCCTTGACTATCTTATATATAATTTTGTTCTCAGTTTCTATCTTTTCTTGGTGCTACTGTTTTCTTTTACTTCTTTGTAGTAATATTTGCTTGACTCTATTATAATAGGAGCCTAATATGGTTTCAGGCAATATCTTTGAAAGAAAGTCAGCTAATTGGGCATGTCTCTATGAATATTGAAGACAAAATAGAAGATGCTTCAAGTCCAGTTCGAATCATTACTCCAAAGGAGGAATTAGGAGAAGATATTACTAAGAATGACTTGGATCATAATGTGATGAAATTCAGTGAAATTCAAGATGTGCAACTTTCTATGGAAAGTCAAGGGAATCTGCTAGGTGATTGGGAGACTGAGGATCTTCAGGGATCCTTGAACATCGACAATTGGAATGAAGACAATAGAACCAGCATCTTGATGGAAATTTCCTCGTATGACGCCTTCATGGGACATATAGATCAAAAGCTAAGTGAAATTGAAGCCGAACTTGTTACTGTTTTGAAAGTCTCAGCCTTGGTGCTGGATGGTGAAGAGAAACCAAAGAATTTAAGATTGCAACAAACGGTGGAGCTTCTTGAGAGCATCCATGGCATCAGACAGAGGTACATATTTCAATCTGGTTAAGCATAAATCTTATGGTCTCCATTGAATTGGATACTACTACCATTGTTGCTTGGGAAGCTTTTAGCTGTATAATTATTATCAAGCATATTCTATAGAAGAGGGGAAAAAGTAATGTAAGGCTTATCTGAAATTTCTAAACTCACAGAATCAGAAGTACCAGGGAGACAAAAGTGACGATTTGATAAAATTTCTGCTATGTTCAACTCCTATTCTGCTTCCAGGTAAGGGCTAACTTTATTCTTAAGGAAAAATTTGGAACATTTTTGCTTCTAGCACTAAATTATTTCATGTGGGAAAAAGGATAGAGACATTGAAAATGCTTACTATCTCAATGTGATGAGATATTGATGTATTGATTCACTAGTCCTTCCAGCCGCATCATCTGTTTAGTCAAATTACAGGAGCATTGAACTTGGAGAAATTACCTGCTGTACTTTAGGAGACTCAAGTGAAGTTGCTAGATCTATGCCTGTGACTTGCTTGGCAAAATTTTCACTCTGTTATCCCTTAGATGAATGTGGCACTGAAGGTTTTGGAGAAAGACTCCTCAAGAAGGAACTTTCAGAGCTTTAGTGTAAGGTAATGTATCACTGTTAGAAAATGTAAATCCTATGAGTGAATCACAATTCTACTTGGGTCATATTTCACAATTGTCACGAGAACTTAGTATATTGAATTATATGTCTATGTTAGAATAACATTAGTTTATCTTATATAGTCTAACTAAAACAAGACAAAAGAAAAATTAATAATATTCTAACGGTCTACTTTGTATCATGCAGGCCAAATGATCTGGCTACTGGAGTTTATAAATGTGGCATTTGAGATTCTCATCTTTTATCTATGTACACCTTACAATACATTGTGTCTAAGCTGACGTTTGAGTTACAAATTTAATATGTATGTTTATTTCCCTCGCAGATTTGACATCTTCCTACTTACGATTATGGGAGATTCTGCAAATATGGATGAAAATCTAATGAAGATGTAAATTTTGTTGATATTAGCTGTAAGTGTTAGTGAGTACAGTTAACATATTAATCATTGAGTGATAAAACAATTTTGTTCCACTTTTGTGCGTATTATATTTCCCTGGTTGAATATCTTTTTCCGTTATAGTGGTGGTTTATGCGGTAATAATAATTTTGTATGTTATATGCTCAAATTGTTACTAAACTTGGAATTGTCACTCAAAATTTTCCAAACTAGTTGCTAAATTGTAATAGAATCAACCCCACACCCGAAATGGGGCGTGCAGCCTTCCCTGGTATTTGGTCTCTGCAAAAAAATTATGATTAACCTTTATAACGTGATGAGATATTAATTTTTTCTTCAATGATAAATACAAAAATTACTGTTGCGGCTGACTTTGTACAAGGATACAACAAAGGTCCATTAACTTTAAAAAAGGTTTTTGCTAAAAAAGGCCCATCCAACGTGACCATATGACCCAGTCTGACTGTCCTTTACTTGATCGTGTGATGTAACCACGGCCAACAAATAGAAATGAAGTACATATCTACTTTAGGTTTTATTTGGATATATTACAAGAGTTTATATTAAAAGACTCAAAGAAACACTAAATGATTTGTTTCTAGAAGTTCATAAAAAAAATACATTACTACTAAAAGAAAGCTAAAACATTTTTATGTCATTAAAAAATATGAGGTGAGATCAATCACATTGTCAATCTAAATATGGACACAAAAAACAAGAAAGTTTAGACTAACATAGGCATGAAATCAAAAAATTATTTAATGTATCAATTTAGGCTATATTTTTTTATTTTAGTTGTTTGACTAAAAAAATGTTCTATTTTATGATTTCTTTGCCTAATTATAAGAGTTTTCTATTTTTAATTTTTCTTGTTAGGTAGGAATTTTTTATTTAGTTTTTTTTGTTTGTCTAAATAATTAGCCTATAAATAAGTATGTATGATTTTGAACAATTTAAATCATTATTGATAATATTGAGAGTGTTTTCTCTTTAATTTTTTAAATTTTTTCTAAACTTATCAAATTTTTTTTGTAGTGTTCAAATAAAATTTATTACTCACAATCTTTTTTCTTTTTTTTGAGTGTGATGTTTATAATATTTTTTTTTATATATTTAGTTTTTATCTCTTTATAGATAATATGTCAAGATCTTTTTTTTTGTTATAAATATAAATTAAAATATGATCCTTCAAATTGAATTTATATTGATTATGAATTTTATTATTTTTGGTGAAGTTCATATAAGAGATTAACTTCATTTGGTATTAGAGCTTAAATTTTGAGATATGTTTGATCTATTCTATTTACTTGTCTTCTTGTTATTATTTCATCTTGCTATCTTATGATTTTTTATGTTCTTCATTCTTCTTATTTTCTTTTGGTTTTCTTGTGTTTCTTTTGGTTTAAATTCAAATATGAAAAAAAAATTAAAAATATAAAAAAAGAGAAATTCAAAAAAGAAAAAGAAAAAAAAGAGTGAAAAAATTTAAAAAAGTTAAAAAACGAAGAAGAGAAATTCCCAACAAAAATTGAGTAGTTTGTTTTGTTGTTTTGATTAGATAAGGTGTATATTCCACTTAGTTCTTAGAAATTGGCCTAAAAAAAAAGAACCAATATTTTGAATTGTATTAATTGTTTTTGTTGCTTTGATCACTTAGTTCTTAGAAATTGGCCTAAAAAAAAAGAGAACCAATATTTCTAATTGAATTAATTATTTTTCTTGATTTGATCACTTAATTCTTAGAAATTGGCCTAAAAAAAAGAGAACCAATATTTTTAATTATATTAATTTTTTTTACTTTGATCTTTTATTTCGTTTGTTTTTCTTAATTTGATTTTTTTTCCTTATCCATATTGTCATGTTTTCTTGTGTTCTATTTTTTCTACTTTAATTTCTTTTTTTTTTTTTTTCTATTTGTATTACTTTTTCTACCTTGATTTTCCTATTTCAATTGATTTTCTTTGTCTTCTATTTTTTTTCTGTAAATTATGTTGCTTTGTTTTTTTGGCTTCTTAAATTCTACCATTTCTTTTATTCTTTGTGCAGGGTGATTAGGTTTGGTTATATATAAATACGAAAACGGTTTCAAATCAAAAGCATTTTAAACTACTTAAAAAATGATATGATCTAATTCAAGCAATTAAAAGGATCAATAACAATGTCTATAAACAAGTTTTTTCAAGTAAGTATAATGTTAATGCATGTTTCAATGTTATTAATTTAGCTCTTTTTTGATGTAGTTGATGATTTGACAACAAATTATTTTTAAGAAGAGGAGAATGATGTGAACACAGCTAACGAATGAAAATGAATTGTAAACTTGCTTCAAGTTTCATTTGAATTTATTACAAGAGTTCAGACTAAGACTCAAAAAAGTATTTAATGGTTTAATTTTAGAGATGTATTAAAAGAATCAAGACTGGACTATGCTATTAAAAAATATGGGTTAAGACTAACTATGACATTAAAAATATAGGTCAAAACCTGCTAATTTAAATATAAATATAAAATTAAAGGACGAAGACTGAATATAAATTCAAAATCAATGAATTATTTAATAATCCAATTTATATTACGATTTTATTATTTATTTATTTTTATTTTGGTTGTTTGGCTAAATTTATTTTCTATAAAATTAGAGTTTCTTATTTAGTTTTTTTTATTTGTTTAAATAATTAATTTATATATATATATACTATGCTCTTGAATAATTCATATTATTATTGGTAATATTAAGAGTTTTTTTATCTTTGATTCTTTAAAATTTTTTTCTAAACTTATCAAATTTTTTTTATAACATTCAAGTAAAATTTATTACTCACCCATCTTTTTCTTTTTTTAGGTATGACTTTTGTAATATTTTTTTATATTTTTAATTCTTATCTTTTTATAAATAAACAGTTAAGATCTTTTTTTTTTTAATAATTTTTTGTTATAAATTTAAATTATAACACAATCTTTTAAATTAAATCTCAAATTAATTTTAAATTTTACTATTCTTAATAAGATTCATATCAAGAATTCATATCATCCTACAAAAAATACTTTAGAAATCCTTGGGCTTGTTACATCTAATCCTAATAGAATTAAGGTTGTTTAGCCGGTGAAGCTACCAGTGTGAGACTTTATAGCGTCACTAAATAAAGAAAGGGGATAAACTAATACTATGCTAACAAGCAGCCAGGTCAGGAAAATATTCCTCTATAGAATAGATTTTTGTATTAAACTGTTTCCATGATGTCAGCAAGGGTAATCTTGCCACATTTGCTACTGTCCGACGAATCAAATTGTTTGCTTATTTGCTGAATGTCAATCTCCGTTATCTTACCCATCTCCTTAAGCTTGTATATGACAAATTCAGACTTACTGCAATCATAAGAGGAAAAAGGTTAGAAAAACATGAAGCTGGTCTCTGATATAAGTATAACACGGAAACTAAAAGCAAATGTTCTGCTGCACAATTTTGCATACTGCATTTCAGAAATTTCTGACGGCATGGTTACACTCCATATTCACGGGCTAGAGTGAGACTCTGTATCATATACAATGGCCTATTCAAAGCTACATTGTCAATGGGGAACACAACTTAGTTTTCTCCATTATGCTGCAACTGCAAATTTCGTCCTCGTTTCTCGTGGACTTGTTAAACCAGGTAAACTTTTTACATCTATTCTTTATTCTGTTTTTTCATGTTTGTGTTCTTTCAATAATAAAATTGCAAGGTCGTGGTCTCAGGGGCGGAGCTAGGCAATATTTATTGGGGAGGCTGAAGAGTTAAAAATAAAATAAAATAATTATATTAATTATATGTAATAATTAAAAATTTATAATATTCAAATATAATCTATAAATCAAAAGAAATTATAAAAAATTACTTATAATTATTTTTAAAATCTTTCATTTTATGAAATTAAATTATAAGATTTTTAATTAAAATAAATTTTTGATTAAAGAGAGTTAAATCATAATATATTTATATTTAAATAACAAACAATATATCATTATTAAGAATTTTTAAATATTTTTTAAGAGATTTTATCATTACTAAAAAAATTTAAATATTTGGGGGGGGGGGGGTGGGGGGGAATACATATTATTATTAAAAAATTTTAAATATTTTAAGGGATTTTATCATTATTTAAAAAATTTAAATATTTTTTTAGGGGAGGGGGAAGCTCCCTCAAAATCTCACTACCCTCCGCCCGAGTGGTCTAACAAAGATAAATGATAGAATAAGTTAATTATAAATAAATATATAAATAAATTAAATATATTATTTAATAAAACCTATTTTTAACATAATTTATCCCTCTATTTTTATTTGACTTAGTTTATTTATTTATAATATGAGTAAATTTTTTGTTCTTTGATTAATATATTTATTACACGACACTTTATTTTAAAAATATAAACAAACTTCTTTTAAAACTAAAAGTATAGAATAAAACACTCTTGTCTCTTTTGATTAATGATTTTATTATACTATTCTTTTTTTTATTATGAAAATTATATCTACAATTTTTTTTAAAATAAAAAATATATTAAAATTAATTCAAATATTTCAAATAATTTTTATTAAAGAGAAACAAATAATAAAAAAACACTCTCTCAAGTTTTCTTTCTAATTTAGTCATTAATACTAATTATTTCTTCTCAAAATAATTGTAAAGTGATTCGACTATCAACGTACCAATTTTGTTGACTTAAAAACTTGGTTAAAATTTAAGAAAAAAAAAATTTAATAGTGATATTTTACTTATTTATTTTTTGTATATTTCTCTTTTTTAAAAAACATTTAAGATATTTAAATTAAGTTATAGAGAGTCGTGTAATAAAAGTATTAATAAAAAAAGAAAGAATATTTTACTCTTATTTTTAATAAAAATTTGTGTATATTTTTTAATAAAAAAATTATAAAAATATTGACTAAAAAATAGAAAAAGGTATTTAATTATTATTTTTAATATATATATATATAAAATTAATTAATTAATTAATTAAAAAAAGCTGTGTAATAAGAGTATTAATCATAAAGTAATTTACTATTGTAATATTGGGTACTCCTAAGAATTTCTCCAGAAACTAATTCCTGATTTTGATGTAGCCCATACACTATACTGAAGAACTAGGAAAGATTTTGGTACGAGGTTTCCAACATTTAATAGTCATGTAAAATCAACTGCAATTTCATATGCTTAATTAGTTTGATATAGATTCCATGTAACAGAAGAGAAAAAAAGAAAAAGGCATACCTGATTGATCCATCATTGTCAAGGTCTGCAGCCACTAAATCTGATAAGGTAATTTTCCTCTGAAGAATCCATTTTGCGATGCCGCGATTTCTCTTGTCAACACAATATTCAGTAAGGTATAGAAAGGCCCTGCCAACTGCTAATGTGCTTACCAATAGCCATATTATTGCAAAACACCTTCCCTTCAATGTTGCGAAAGCATAGTCACCATAACCCACTGTTGTAACAGAAGTAACAGAGAGATAAAAGCTGTCCACCCAATTCAATTTCTCTAGAAAATGTGCTGTTATTGTTCCCAGAACAATGCAGCCAATAACAACTGTCAAAGCTAGGCTCACTTTAGTTCTTATCCTCATTCTTCCTTTTTCTTTATCAATCATATAGGTTCTAACGATTGTGTTGAACCGATTCTCATCCACGGTACTCAGTAACAATGCCTCTTGCCTATCACAAATGTATGTGACCAACCCATTTAGCAGAATACCCACAAATCCAAAACCCACCAAAATGAAACCACAAGTGAACATTTTGGTAAATGCAGTGTCAGGAACAATATCTCCATACCCTATTGTGCAGAGAGTTACCACTGTGTAGTACACAGCATCTACAGGCTTGCTTGTGGATTTGCCCCTGAAACTTCCACTTATCAGGTAAACTGCAACCCCAATTGCTACGTACAAGATAACACCAAGAAAGGATAGTTTCACTATCAAAGGTGAAGAGCTTTTGTCAGTTCTGGGGTCAAGAGGATCATGCCATTCGTCTCTGATATCAGTGAAGACCGATGGGGCAGAGTGTGAGCGACGGTTAATCTTCCTTTTCCTGTTCAAGTTGGCTATGAGGTTCAAGTAGGAAGGGGTTTTGGGTGTGGTGATGATCTCAATGATTTCTTCATTGGTGATGAGACGAGCGGTAGATTGGCGCCTGAGTGGGCTAAGATCGAGGAAAGATGGGGGAAATTCTCTTATGGTTGATGGCCTGCTAGATGATTCTACCACTCCCAATTTCTTCGAGAGAAGGGGTTCATCCATGGTGAATCTGCATTTTGCGTTCAGAAGATGGGTTGAATCAGTAAGATTTCTTGTTTTCTTGAATGACGGTTGTATCACGGCCCTAACTACAAGTCAATTCAGAGGAGAATGATGGGTTGGTGTTTGTAGGGATTTGAGCTGAGAGTCATATTGGTCTGATCAAGAACCACGTCATGGGAGAGAGATACACATAACAGCCCGTAACTGCCACTAAGCGGTTTTACTCATTGTGGGGTTTATTTGGCAAAGTTTTTCCCTCAAGAATTTAGGTTTTGTGCTTTTCTTGCTCTTAATTTTGTCTTATTTATGAAATTATGTATTTGTTTGCCAAATCAACATTTTCATCCACCAAGAAATATTGAAAATGGAATTGCCAAAATGTTAACAGATCATGTGGCATTGGTTTTAGTTTTTTTAAAGTAAATTTAATGTTCATCTCCATTCATATGCTTTCTTTACTCTTCCTTATTGTTTCTATCCGTTTACATTTTACTCTTTTAGAGGGAATCTAAGTTATTATTTTCTATATAATAATAAAAAAAGAAAGCCATTTAATTACTTTCAATTTCATGGATTTAGGTAATGGAATTTTTAGTTAGGTCACTTTCAAATTTGCCTTTAGGTGGGCGGCAAGCAGTGACTCGGTACACATGAAAACTTATGAGATAAATTATAGAAGAAAATTATATTCATCTCTCTATGTAAAAATTATACTTTATATTTATTTTAATTTTAATTTATATATAAAAAAATTTATCATAAAATTATTAATAAAACTTATATTTTATAATTTTATTTTTTGTAAAAATTTATAAATAATTTAATTAAATACAATATAAGTTATAAAAAGCCAAATTAATGTTTATGAAAATTTAAAATAAAAAAATTAGTATAATTTTTTTAAAATTTGAGAAAATGTGAGTATATATTTTATAAATTTAATAATTTTTTTTAATTTGAAATTAAAGATGCGAGTTCAATTTGAGGGATAAAAATACATTGTAAATGAATGAAATTAAATAAGTGACTAAACTAATAAATGGCACCAATTTGAGTTTTGTCTTTGAAAAAATATAATATATTGTTAAGTTCTCTATTGTCTTGATTCTGGAGTTAATTTAGTCCTTCCGTGAGTCACCAAAATGACAAAATTAAAATCCAAATAAAAGAAACTGAGGATTAAACTGTGCATTTTCTATTATTTGGAAACAAAACTTAAATCAGTAATATTTTTCAGGGATCAAAATGCGAATTTAATCATTAAATAATTGGAGGCTTTATCCAGAAACAGAGTTGTATATCAAGTTGACCTTTATCAGATTAAAGCCACCAAGGCAACTTATAAGAATATATAGTTAACTACTACTTAAAAAGATTAATTAACAAGAACTCTAAAAATATATATTTCTATATGAATTCCGCACAATAAAAATTGAAATAAAATCAGTTATACTCAATCACAAAAATTGATGCAATTGTAATTATATTATATGGGAACCCAAGTGATGCTTATTCAATTGAAAAAAAAAACTTACTTTAGTTCCCAAGGTTTTGGTATTTTTTATGGGATGTTTAAATAGAAATATAGTATGTAGACAACTTTTTACAACTCAACACTATATCAGTGACTCTAAAAAAGTTCTTTCACATGTTATAATTCTATTGAAAAACCAAAAATAATTAAAGAAAGAAAAATTCTTAGGCTGTAAAAAAGTTGTAAACTAAACCAATAATAAATATATATATGAACATATCAAAAGTGAACTCTAATTAAAAGTGTATCTAACATACTTATTAATATTTTTATAATTGGTTTGGTCTATAAATTTTTAGTAGACCAAGTTTACCAAAGAATTTTCCCTAGAGAACTGCAACAAAGATTTCTCCTAGTCAATGACCATTACTCCATTTATAAATAAATAACTTCGTCATGATTATCTATAAACACAGAGCAGTGGTTGAAGTACATAATTTTGGAAAGATAGTGCATGTTAGCATAGAAGCACCAACAGAGATTAGCCCAAACTACCATTCAACAATAGTAGGGAAAATCAGTTGGAAAATTTCAGATTGCTGTCAAGGGGTTACTGTGGGCTGATATAGGTGAGAAAGGGGTAAGCTAGAGCTTCCCTGCCTTCTATGCTGAGCCTAGCACTATTATGAATAGTAGCTGATCAAGATTTAATGGGCATAAGTAAATTAGATAACGTAATTTATATGTCCGTCATCCTTAAAACTTGTTAGAACATAATGTACATAGTAGGAGTAGGCTCAGTCTCTTATCTTAATCCCCCATTGTTTATTTGTTGATTTGTACAGCTTACGCCTTACTATAAATAGCGTACCTTCCAACTCAGGCATTCCAAATATTCTCTGTGTCCAGCTTTTACAAAACTGTTTATATCCAGTGCTACAACAAACCACTACATATAAGTAAAATATGCTCTGCTTTTAGCCTCAGAAAAGAAAATTTGCACCATTTGGTAGCTTACCAGCTGCAGTTCGTGGAATATCTTTTTGAGGTACTGTTTTTCGCACCTGTGCATGACATTCTGCTTCATGTTGAAACATCCTGACGAGCTCTTGGAGTTCTAGTTTTCTCACTGCAACATTTTCTTCAATGATGGGTTTTTTCAACCCAAGATAAAGCAATCCAGTTCCAATTAGCACAACTCCTAACAAAAATAGGAGGCCAGAAAATAGAGCAAATGCATACGGAGATGCGGCAGCTCCAGGTATTCCATCCACATTTATACCAAATAGGCCAGTGATGACGGAAAGCACAAGGCCACCACCCCCAAACACTCCTAAATTGTGGGTGACTGTGAGGCTTTTGTCCTAAAACAAGGAGCAAGAGTATGAGGCTATTGAAAGACCTATGCAATTGAAGCTAGTAATCTAACAATCTGTACTTCCATCTTAAATGATGGGATGGACATTATTAAAAATCACAGAGATATTGAGAATTATCCAACATACTATAGTTCAGTCAGTAGAAATCATGCCCAGATATAACTTTACTTATTACAGCTCCTGTAGATACCATTATCAGCTGTCTGTCTTGCAAATATGCTGTGTCTGAAGAATAAACATTTTCATCTTTTGATACGATGCCAGGCCAGGGTCACATCATATCTATGCAAGACAATGTACTTAAAATATCACATCCACACCAGTGTGCACATATATACATGTGATAATGAGGAAATACATTTGAATAAGATGCACATTTTTTTTACTGTATACAAGTTTCATATGTTTGAATGTAGCTACCATGTCCACGATTTTGATGCTTCATATCTATTATTTCTCTGTTTATATAATTGCATATTGTCATCATCCATATGATGATCCACACAGTTCCTTTTCTTTTTCCACCTCCTTTTTCTGGTTCACATTTCATTCTATACCACCAGAAAGTAGCATGTCACATGTAAGCTCTAGGGTTGAGATATCAATCTGCTTTTCTTCCCCAACCAGACTTGTAACCACCAGCTTTGAAAGTAATGTAGACAAAATTAATTTGATTCATTAAGGTTTATTGATCTATCTCTCTCTCTTTTCCACTCTTAAATAAGTACATTCTCCACTTCTTCCTCCAAATGGATGGGTTGTTTAGACATCTGCGCAGATATCATACTAAGAGTTAATGGAGAAACTTAGGGATAAAACAGGGTAGTGACAAATTGGCAAGGTTTATGATTGAGGATCATTATAATGCTTGGAAATCCCACTTTAATTAGTTGACATGAGCTTGGGAGTTATTCTTCCCATGGTGATGCTTTTGCCCTTCTTTTCATTTATCTGTCTGCAATTTTGACTCTGTTCTGTTTTTGGGCTTATTTTCTGTTACCAGAGTTTTTTCTGTTGAACTGAATTTTTGAACCCAGACCAGGATATTATTCAGAAAGACTTCAGAATATAAGGTTGAGCTCAGTGTCATTATCGAGGCATGCTGTTTCCTTCTTAATTTGTTCTTCTTTCCTAACCAAAAATCCCAGTGGCAGGTTCTCTATGTTGTCTGTGCATGTTGGTGAACACAAAAATAAGAGATGCAAAAGTGGCATTCCAAAAGTAAGGACTGAAGTTGAACTGGTGAAACTATGACTAGTTAGGTGATTCAAGAAACAAAGGGGCATAGTTTATTAAATGTAAATATGGCCATGATAGTTGGTATGGTTCCAGTTACAGAACATGATGGCTGCGGTCAGAGGATAGAAATTATAGGAAGCTTTGTGAAGAGTGTCAAGGAACACTTCAACCCAAAAGCATAAGCTTTTAAGTGAAGGGCCATGATTGATTTTATTGATATCTTTAAAAGTCTAAGTTGTCAAGCAAAGACTCAAAATTGGTTTTATTAATATTTCTAAGACAGAAATTTTTGTCTGGTTTCATTCTTTATTTAACAACTACGCTTTCAATAATTTTTGTTTGGTTTCATTCTTTATTTAACAACTACGCTTTCAATAACGAAAGGTAAGGATGGCATCAAATATTCCACAAGTAAATTTAATACAAAGAGATGCCTAATCCATCAGGATTAAGCAGTCTGCTATTACAGAAACAATGGTTAGTAATTAGGTCTACTAGAAAAAAAAAACAAACAGAAGATGTGTTAAAAATTTTGATATCACAGGAAGCCAACTGAAACCTGTTTAAAACCTTAAGGTTGTAAATTGTAAGAGGCGTTACTGTATAAGCATTAAACACTGCAACATTTTCTAAGATGTATCAGCCATTCATCCTAGTATACAAGGAGGGAAGGTCACATGTTATGTAACGGTGGATACGTGTAAATTTGGGCAGACATTCATCACATAAAATACTTACAAGCACACACGTATTTCTCCATGGTGTTCTTTTTAATGGAGGAAAAGAAACAGCAAAATATCGGCCATGATCAGTGTCACTGGTATTAAAAAAAGCATAAAATATGAAAAATGCAATTTCCTCCAATTGAAAAGCACCCATGTTATCAAATACATGCAAAAAATTTCGTGAACACTCAAAGATATTTTTATAAAATTTGGCAAAAAAAAAAAAAGATAAGTTAATAAAAGTGGAAAAACAAGTACCAAATTTAGTGTCTAGCACATCTTTTTTATAATGCATGACTGGCAAATGTCTTATGTAAAACATAGAATTACAAAATTTCATTATTATGAAGATATACATTTCTGTTGATCTACTTCTACAATTTTTTACTCTGCATTTTGAATGATGCAGTGATATAAAAGCAAACTACACAACATATATTTCAAAAATTGCGTTTTTAACTTCCTATCAAAGATTACCTTTTTTTTTTGGAATATTTATTCCGTGTATATATTTAAGGTTACAATGTAGAATTCATATTATATGTCTCCTCTAGATTCAATAGATTTTTATGTTTAAGAAATCTTACAAAATCTTGGAAAGCATGCTATTTAGTGCTTCCATTTTTTCCTTCAAAAGCCAAATATTCCCAGGAAGTATCCACAAGGAGTCTTCATAGGAAAAAGTAAAAGAGAAAAAGGAAAAAAAGAAGAAGAAAAAGTAGGGAAAGTTTTCTTCTTAGTTCAGATACTGCAAACCCCGTCATGTAACAATAAGAAGCTAAATAACTCCTTTGCACATTCCTACTAGCAAGATCATGAACTTTAGGCATATATAATAAATTATAATTAAGAAAAATATGTATCTTTCTATTATATAGATTATAGTTCAGTAGTTGGGCAAGCTCACAAAAACCTGCAACCATGAGCGGACTGTGCTTTGCATGACATCTTGAATAGTGAATAAGCGACCACGAACTGCTTCTTGCTCCCCAATCATTTCTCTAGTACTCTTCCTTACTCCTTCTAGCAAGGATTTTGCTGCATTTCCTCTCAATTGTTGAATAAGTTCAAAAATAATTTCCTCTCGGGCATGGAGTGACCATTTCACTCTTATAACCTGATTGACGAAACAAAAAAGAAAAATAAATAAACATACATGCATAATTTTTCTACATTCAAAGGTAAGATGATAGAGATAATTGTTTTATGGTAGAAAACCCAAAACAACTAGAGAAGTGTAACCACAAAAGCTGTGTAATATGTAAAGTCTTACTCTCAACAGCATTTTTTGTCAAAAGAAAGGGGACAGATATAATCCAGAGAATTATGCAAAACTTGAAAAGCAAAACCAGACATTTCCTACACATAATGGTAACTCTTTTCTTTAAATGAGAAATTAAATAAAAAGAAAAGAAAAGAAATTGAAAAGACACCAACACTGAAAGAGACTAGACTAACTCATCAGATGGTTGAACATGATTAAGTTACTAGCCAATCTCAGAAGGCTTTGACTTATATAGTCAAGCATAAAGAAGTAGTAGACAATATAGTCTTGACTTTAACCATAATTTAATAACTGACTATTTTAAGATTACTTTGCTCGGCACTACTTAAAGCTCATAACAAGAGGGGAAAACAAAGGAAGAAACAAGTCACGACCTTGATTTTTTCTATCATTTTCTGACAATCCATTCTTCAAAAAATTTAATGGAGATTAAAAGGTAGTTAAATTTGCTCTTATACCAACTGATTCAAATAATTTTTTTTCACCTTAGAGAAAGGCGGGGGGACGGATAAGACAGACATGCAGAGAGAGAGAGAGAGAGAGAGAGGAAAGGAGGATGATTTCTTCTTAATTTTTAATTCAACAATATATGTTGACCGCTGATAAGCAAGTCATTTAATGAATACCTAGATTAAGAAACATGGAAATGTCCATATAATTATGTTCCAGAATAACCAACAAGTATACAATTTAGTAGCTAGACTTTTACAGATTCTCTCATGATACAGTATTAGCCTGTCTGCAAGCATAACTGGATTAGGATAAATATACCTGGGATGATAATCTTCTAATTTCTTGGTTCAATATTATACTGAACAGATGCAGGTCCTCATGGTTTCTCCTATCAAGAAGAAAAAACATTGGACATCCAAATTATCAACAAAAGAATATAAAATGACTGCCAAAGTTCATCTTCTTCCATAAATGTATAATGATCCAATGAACATGTAATCACCTGTTCATAAACATCAATTCAACTTCATCTGCCGCCCCAAATATGTGTTTCCGGAATAACCTATTACATCAAACACATCAATAATGATGATGATGTTCATATATATCATCAAGAAACAACTGATTAATATAGTGATGCAGGAAGAACAGAAGGGGAGAAGGGAGAGAGACTTAAAGGAGAACATTTGAAATCATAACCAAATTCAATCTAAATATATCAAATTGATGGAAGCAAAAAAAAAAAAAAAAAGTCTGGTGCTTAGTATAGGAGCAAAAACCATTATCCAATCTAATGCCCAAAAAATAGGGTCTACGAGGGAAATTCTTACTGTCTGAAGCTCCAAAGTTAAAATTCAGTTTTGCAACCCAAAACTTTTGATCGGTGGAAAATCAATTTTCACTATATAGAATTTCAGAAAATTCCTCAATAGGTCAAGGTGGAAGAAAGGGGGGAAAAATGAAGAATGCAAATAATTCGTTCTAACTGGTGTTCAATTCCTTTCTTATTATTTTTTGGGTCACTGCAAGCTAGTATCACCCTCCATTCATTCCTTTTTAAATGGAAATGAGCCCCGGAATCATCAAAAGTAACTGATTTTTCTTTTTTATTTCCCTCTTTTGAATAAAAATAATTTTGGTGGAGTACTTCTTATGGGTAACCATTGACAAACAAAAACTGAAAGAAAGAAAAGCCATTAGATGCCTTAGATATTCCATTCCCAAGGATAAACCTAAGTCTTCCAGACCCAAAGCACCACAAAGAAGGCAAGTATCCTATCCCAAGTAACCGCAAAGAACCAATCTAATTACAAAAATTACAGCATTCGTCTTGCAGGCTTTTTGTGACATTTCTTTTTACTTCAATCATCAACGTTACTGAAATATTATATTCCATAAAAATTATTGCCACTTTCAGGTCTTATTTCTTTCCAGGATTTCCAGCAATGCTTTTGGGAACCACTTTTTCACACTTTTGTAGCCCGTAGACAAACCACCTTCATACATTTGGTAATAATGTGTTATTCACAAGATCCCTGTATTTAGTTCCTCACAAAATTCTTAGCAGTCAGCAACAAAGAGATAGATTAGTTCCACATATGTCCCATATTTGACAAGTATTTTTATGTTATGATGTTCATTCAAGAAACTGAGTTTCACCATTTTGTGACCTTAGGATGCCAGGTTGCATTTTTGTTTTATTCCAGATAAGACAGATATAATTTCAAGAATAGTGATCCTTCGTCATTTTACCCAAATAATAAACATTGCTTAAGATCCATAGTTCAGATTTATATTTAATTACACTGTTTCCAACAGTTTTCATGGAGATCTAGTTATCTTATTTTCATATGAAGGTCATATACCAGAGAGGGGAAAAAAGATTAGTCATAAATTAAAAGGGGAAGTAGTAATTGTAATCATACATACCAAAGGTAAAACAACTAATTTAATAAGTTAGATAACAAGGTGTAATTAACTTTCACCTATCATCCCATCGAGCAAGTCGGCATGCTAAGTGTGCTGCAACCTCATGAATGCAGCGTGGTACATTAGTACCTCCAGAAGCAAGCAGTTCCTGCATATATAAAAAATTAAGAATTCAGGTAAATCTTAGTAGCATGATATTAAGAATAGAAATAATGAAATAACCATGCTTCTCACACAGGAACTATCTAATGAATAAAAAAGCACTAACCTGAACTTCTACAATACCTAACACATTGATGTTTGATGTAGAGCCTTTAACATGCAAAGCTGTCACCAAAAAGTTTTGTGCCTGCCATGCTCGTAAAACAATGGGGATGTCATCTTCCTCAACAAATGGATCACCAGCAGACTGCCCTAGTAGTTCAAATAGTAGTCCACCAGCAACTCGAACAGGAACCTCTCCAAACAAAAATTTAAACTTAGTTTTATATCTTTTTTTTTCTTCTGTTTTTCATTGATTGTATTGAAAACTGCACTGAAACTGATAAGATACATCGGAGGATACAATTAATCACAGTATATTTAGTTTAACCTTATTCTTAAGGCTAGACACCCACCTGGTATGTGGTAAGAGAAAATTGGCATTTTCAAATGAAAAAAAATTAATAGAAAATTTAACTCTCAAATATAAATAGTTTATTTACCTCATACAGAAGGTGTTTCATTCGCTCACTAATTAATTTACTTTCGTCTCGCAGAGCAATGCTAATAGCAGGATGTAACCATTGAGCACTATTTAACCATGCACTAATAAATGGATGACCTGCGTCCACATGACACCACCAAGTTGGACCCACTGGCTGTTCCCAGTAAGGAGTTGCTACATCTGCAACAGTAACATCACTTTCATTGTCTGAGAAATCATGTGATTGTGAGGCCCAGTCAGTGTCAACATGCACTGTCTGGACTAGTTCAGAAATTCTTGTCCAACCAATCGGTCTCCAGTAGCTTCTGGGAAGACCTTCTCTCCCACTTAGATGCTGTGACTGATAATCCTGGCCAGGATGATGGTCATCTATAGCATCAAGATCCCCAAATCCAGATTTAACTGGAAAGGAAGATTCATGAAAGCCGTTTCTACCAGTGTTTCTTCTTAAAGAGTTGTTTCGATTGCCTTCAAAGCCTTGCTTCTTTTTCATCTCTTTAACTGCTTCTGTTGACTTCATCTTCCAAGATCCAGGCAAAAATTCAAAAGCACAAATAATTCCATCATTCCAAAGTTCCCCTCCCTGAATGATATCCTTGGAAGAATGGACTTTCTGATTGTCTCGCTTCTTCATGTCATTACTTGGGAAGGCTGAATAATTTTTATTCACAGCTTCCATCTCGCACTTAAGTAGAGGAATTAGAGCCTCAACTGTCATTGACGGGAGAGCTAAATACTAACAGCCATAATTACTGCATCATCACGTGAAATGAATGATGTAATTTCCTACACCCAATGCCCCAAAAACTTCACAGTTCACAAACACACAAAACAATATCTAATAACCAACAACCCAAAAACAATATCAATCACAAGGTTATCATAACTGTATTTGTTCCACATCCCATAAGCATAATTTTGCTATAATGTAAGCTCATTTGTAAAATCTTCCACAGTTCCAGATACTTACCATACCTGCATTTAGTCTAATATGAATTCTCGATTATTTCATCAATTGCAGTGTGTATCGAAAGCATTGATTGCATTCTAAGGAACAACTTGAAGCTCAACCTTAATTCTTTAAAATGGCACTATATATGCAATAGATTGTACGGAAATTTCAACAGATTATCTACCTTAAGTTCATTCTCTCTTTCTATTTTCTGGCGAAACAAACAGAGAGTTAGAAATTGAAAATAAAGAAATTGGCATTGAAGAGAGCTTACCAGGAGAAGATTTGAGTGAAGCAAGATTTTGGGAATTTCCGGTATGCCAGCAAGATCTCGTGATTTTGAGGCACCGAACCTCGATTGTTTAGAATATATATAGGGAATAGGCAGAGAAGAAGACGAGTGAACTCGGCGCGAGACTCTATCTGTAATGCAAGGCACCGTTTGAATGGGACAGTGGGCACTTCACTTATCAGAAACTGCTAAATGCTAACGCCAGCGCTCTCATTTTCTCGTGCAGATTTTGGGGAGCACAATTTAGTCTTGAAATTATCATTTCATATTAATTATTTTCTTAATTTATTACATATGAAAAAAAACATTCAGAGTTTCAGTAGTTTATTTTTTTTATAGAATAAATTAATCATTTAGTCTTTGAATCATACTGCAATCTTATTGAATGTATAAATTAGCGATTGAAATTATCATTTTATATTAGTTATTTTGTTAATTTATGACACTTAAAAAAAAGAGTTTCAGTGGTTTTTTTATTATTTTAATAATAAATTAATAATTTAATTTTTGAATTATTGTTTAATTAATTTTATTGAATATACAAGCAAGTTTTAGTATTTATTTTAATCTAATTTATATAAAAAAATTCATGAATTAAAAGTAAATGAATTTATAAATGGAAAGATAAAATTATTAATTTGTTTTATTTTTTAAACTATTGAAATGGTACCTCTTTGTATTTTTATTTTTTTAAAAGAATTGTTTGCTCAAAATAATATCAATTGATGAGCTGATTCTTTAATATTAATAGTAACTATACATGTATTTTTTTTGTAATTAAAATAATTATTATAATGATTATTATTATTAATTGAATATTACATGGGTGAACTTTTTCTTATATATTATAGAATTCTTAATGATGTTTCAAATATATTAGTTTGTTTTCATTTAATTTTATATATTTATTTTTAATATACTACGTTTTATAATAAAAGAATATTTAAAATATATTTTACTACCCATTATTTTTAAGTTCGACTACAGTGCCAAAAAACTATGAACCGCTCTCTCAGCTGTTTCAATGACTGACTTTCAAAACATTGGTTACTTCACAATTTAATCACATGCACATAACTTTAGTCATTTATTTGAAAAATATTTCTTCTTGATGATAGCTTTTAACGCAATGGAAACTCAGTTTAAAATGCTTTTGAAGTTTCATTTAATGAAGAGCTTTAACTTTCAAAGATTTTTTTTAAGAACACTGAATATTTTATTTAATAAAAATAATTTATAAGTTAGTTTAAAATTTTTAAACTATATAAAAATTTATAAATTATACGCTGCTTGAAATAATATATAATTTATAAATTTTTAATTAATTTAAATAAATTTATTTATTAAATATTTTTAATTTTATCAAATTAATAAACTTATAAACTAATCAAATAAGTTATAAGTTAATTTATTTGTCTTGTCAAATACATTTTAAAATTTTTATGAAAGATCAAGATTTTATAAATTAAAGTCTTTGTTTAATTTTTCAGAGAATCAAATTCAGAAAAAAAATTTAAATAATGTGGAAGGTTCTATTCCTAATAATCATGGTGACTGCACTTCATGAGTTCATGCTAACAATTCAAGGTTACTGGGAAAGCAAGCCATCTCTTCTTACAATTTTGAAAGCTTTCCATGCATCCTTTGGTTGGGAGGATCATTTCCACTTGGAAACACAAAGGTGAGTTTGGTTTGGAAAAGCTTTCAAACTTTCATTTCCTGAAAACAATTTTTAACTTCTAAATTAGATTCAAACATAATTTTAACCGGCCATTGTGCTTTAAAAGTTAACTACCAGTCCCCTGAATTTTTCATTATATTAGCATTTCTGATCAAATCCATCCAAATCTATAACTACGTATATGTCTCCATGCATTAAGGATTTGGATGAAGAAGTTAACGGAAGGGGTAAATTACTAGATATAGCAAGTTTAGAGGGATGATTGTCGATTTTTAAAGCACGAGGGATTAAATTATACATAGATTTAAATTAGAGAAGGCAAGTTGCTGTATTTTATCCTTTATATATATATATATATATATATATATATATATATATATATATATATATATATATGTATATATAAAATTTGAAATTCAAAAAATGATTAGAGTTTGCCCTAAAATAATAAATAAATATAAAAATAAGAGTAAATATTTAATCCACGAGTGGTGAACTAAATTTTATATAAGTGAAATATTAAAAATTTGTCGCATGTTTATTTAAATAGTTGAAATAAATTTTTTAATTGAAATAAATAAATAAAATATATTTTTAATGTTTTGTTTGTAACTACAAGAAATTTGACTTTCAGTGGCGACTTTTGTCGCCACTAAAAGTCATCAAGTCGCCACTAATATCATTTTGTGGCGATATTTCGCCACTAAAAAGTCGCCACCTTTACGACCGTCACTAAAGGGTTTCAGTGGCGACTTCAGAAAGTCGCCACTAAAAATTACTTTTTGGTGGCGACTCAAAAAGTCGCCACTAAAACTTATCTTTTAGTGGCGACTTTTATCGCCACAAAAATAAATAATTTGTCGCTAAAAGATATAAAAGTCGCCACTAAAAGTCTACTTTCAGTGACAACTTTATCAGGTCGCCACTAAAACCCATAAATTTTAATATTCATCAATTCCCTTATTTATATTTGCATTTTCGGACTTTCAGTGACGACTTTAAAAAGTCGCCACTAAAAATGAACTTTTAGTGGCAACTGTAGTCGCCACGAAATCCCTTTTCAGTGGCAACCTTCGTATGTCGCCACTAAAACACTTAAATCATAATTTTAATCTAGAATTCAATTCCTTTATATATATATATATATATATATATATATATATATATATATATATATATATATATATTACATTTGCACTACATTTTGTAATTCAAACCTTACATTATGATAAAAGAAAAATAAGAAAAAAATAAATAAATTAACAAAATGATATACATTAACATAATTTCAAATACAATAAATATTCTTTGAGAGTAAAAAATATTTGTAGTGTCATTTAATACATCCTTACTACAAGAAAAATTAGTTTCAGTGGCGACTAAAGTCGCCACTAAGCTATTTACAAACATGCTCAGCTGCCACTAGTCGAGTTGTGAGCTCCTTCAACCTAGAATAGATGTTAATTGGTTCAGACAAACTTTAACATCCTATAAAGGCATATTTTAAAAAAAATCAACAAAATGTGAACCATACTATAACGGTGAATACAACAGAAGAAAATTGGATCACCTACTACTTTTAACATATCTAGATGCTCTTGAAACTCTGTAGCATTGGCATCTTCACCATCTGTATACAATCAATCTTGCACTTGACACAACGCAAGAAGCTCAAGTCAAAAATCTCTTGCAGAAAAAAAAATGACTGCCAAAGGAAAAAAGGTGAACCTGATCAAGCTTCTCAACAAAGGATTGGCGCTCATCACTGGTAGAAACTTTTGCACAATCTTCAAAAGTTTCAATTTGGTACAAACAGGAGCAGCATTAAAAGTTTTATATTTATAGTTGAATTATTCCATTTTTGAAAAAATTTTCAAAGGTAGAGCAGAATTGAGTAATAAAAAGAACACTGCCCCAAATCCCAACCCGTCCCCAATACAAATGATTGCATAATGACCAGAGAAATACTCTAACTAAATGCAGATGATGACCAATGGAAGGATAAGATCCAAAATGAAGATCAATGGACGGAGAATTGTTAGTTTCCATTGGCAAAAGATAATAACACTTTTTTCTTTTCTTCTGACGATTGCTCCTCCCTCATTCTTGTACATTCTTATTTCTCCTTCAATGGATTTTTCTTTCTCTATTAAAAAAAAAGAGGGGTTCCTTTGACACTCGTTGGAGAGAAAAGTAAATAGAGATAAAGTTTGAAAGAAAATTGGAAATCTTAGGTGATAAGAAAGTTCACTATCATACAAAGGATAAAGTCCATAAAAAAAAGTCATAAGCATATCTTTTACTACCAACCTTTTCCTTAGTTGTATATATATACCCTTCCAAATTATTTTTTAATTCAGCTGTTCTTCTTCTTTCTGCATCTTTTTTGTCCAACGCCTCTAATTTGCCTTTAGCTTCAGCAAGAAACTCTTTTGATAAAGGCATTCCAAATCCCACCATCCTCGCAACAAAGAAAGAATTCCACTTCTATTTAGAGAGAAATGTAGATTTGCCTTTATGGTTGAGGACAAATTCCAAGATGAGTACCTACAGAATAATCAAAAAACATATGCAGAATACTATCAAAGTTTCTAAAGGTTTGCATGAAAAATTGATTCCTTAAAATATGCTTAGATCAACAATTATATCCATAATTAATTCATGAAGTTGCTTGTGCTTACTTCTCACCAGCATCTGTCAAACCAGATATTTGATATCGAACAACTTCAGTAGAGGTAACACCAGGTGGCAATAGATTTTCACTCTCATAAGCTAGTGAAACATCAAAATCTTTGTTATGCATAATGGATCTGAACACCTGTTAAGTAAGGAATACTATGAGGATTAGCAATTTGGAGACTAAGACTGATCACTTAGACTCTTTATAACATGCTGACACATGAAAGATGAACATAATCTTGTTCATTTACCTTGCTTGGTAGTTTTTTCATTGTTGGTACAAGTAGCTGCTTAGAGCTTTCATTTTTCAAAAGATCAGGACCATCCAACTCAACCACAAATCCATACATTGAACCATCAACCATTCCTAGCTTACGGTTCAATTTGATTCCATCACTTAAATTTGCCGCATGGAGAGCTGCACCAAGAACTATAGCTTCATCAGCATCAAGATGTCTATCAAGTTCTTTCCTCCCAAGGAACTCTTGAAGCTTAGCCTGCAATAAGAGGAAGCACAAGAGCAAAAAATAAGTTTCTAAATATTAATTGTGGGTTCATAACTTAAACACGGTAGCAGTAAAAAAAATGACCACAATCTAAATCTAGATGCCTTTACAATCTAAAACAAATTCAAAAGACAGAGAAATTCTTTGCAAAGATAAATTTATTAAGACTGTCCTAAGTAAAATTTTCTGAGATTTTTTGTATTGCATAAAAAAAATGACCACTCAACTCAACTGAGCAAACCCTTCTTTTCATTCTAATATAATTCACTATTCCAACCTCTTCCCCTACTTCAACATAATATATTGTATTGCATTATTTCATCTGAAAACCATGTTCTGGGATTAGTGTACCTCCAATCAATTCATTTATATAATCCTATATCAATTCACTCTATAATTTACACACCCACTTTCCAAACTCAGGAAAAAAAAATTCTTATTAGAAGTTTATACAGTGAAAAAGTAACACCATGAATTGCTAAGCCTATGCATACGGTAAAAAACCTTGCAAGAGTTGAGTCCAAATCAGAAGACTGCTGAACTTTGACTATGGCAGCTTGTATTGCAGTGTAGGATTTAGATGGGCGCTTTTGAACTTTGATAGTGCTTCTACCACTGGGTAGTTCGCCATTGTTGGCTTGAGCTGGCTCCCCTGTAAGCGCCATGGCTGAGCTACGCTGACAACCATAGCTTCTTGTTGCAGAAGAAAACACAGAAGAATTTGACAGAGAAGACATTGGTGAATAGCAAAAGACTATACCTTGATGCAACCCAACGCCTAGTACCGACAAAATAGCAATCCAATAAAAGCTTATAACACAAAATATGAAGGCAGAAAAAAATCGCAGATTTGCCAGAAATGGAGACAGAGAGAGAACAGAGACCAATCATACAAAAATGGAGACACAGAGAGAGAACAAAGACCACAGTGAGAGATACTAACCAAAGAATGAAGCGTAGCACAGTTGGCAGATGGGAGGCAGGAAGATCAAGGCGTCTGCTCTGCGATGCATATTGAGTCAGGTAGATTGATGGGTCTGTGATGCATCTTGAGCCAAGTTTTACGATGGGTCTGCGATGCGTCGACCCAGGAAGACAGAGGGGATGGGATGAGTGAGTTATTCAGCCAGGAGGGGATGGGATGGGTTGCGATGAGGAGGGGATGTAATGAGTTTGCGATGAGGAGGGGAGGGGAACGTTGGAGTTCATCTTCTTCCTCATGGATTTTCTACTGTACAACATCCAACCCATTTGCTATCTAACGGTGACTGCTTCATTAAGGCTTGTTGGGGCTGGGTTTTGGAAGGATGAAACCCGCTGGCAAGGAATGAAATGGATGAGCGAAAATTTCAGCGGGAGAGAATTTTCAGCGCTCTTACTTGCGCGCCCAAGGAGAAATAAGGGTGAAATGGCATTTTAGTTTTTGAATAACCAGATTTTTATTGGGGTAAAATAAATTTTTTATTAGATAATTAAGGGTAAAATAAAAATTTCATATTTTATAATATATTTTATGAAATTTGAATTCAAAACTTAAGATCTAAGGAACACCTCTATTTCTTAAGAAGAAATGCATTTGTTTTTTAAAAAGTTTTACTTTCATTTTAAAACTATAAAATTTATATCCATGATATTAATAAAATATATTTATTCATTAATTCTGGAAATGTGTAAAATTGAAATTAAATAAAAAATTTAAATATTATATATTATTTTTAAAATACTCTTATTAATTCAAATTCTCATTAATATAGATTTAAATAGGAATAATGTAAGACAGAGTATTAATTAACATTAAATTCAAAAATATAAAATAAATCCTTAAAAATAAGACAAAATAAAAAATGGCATGAAACTTACATTTTAAAGAATTTTCTTGGGCTTGAAACATCCTTAACCAAGCCTAATTGCTATATTGTAGAGCTCTGAATGAGTTTCAAAATTATGGTAATAAGTCCTGTAATTTCTTGTAGTATAATTTCGTCAAACAAACTTATAAATTAGTCAAATACGCTATAAACTAACTTATTTGACTTGCCAAACATACTCTATATGTAAAAGTGAATTATTATATTTAGCAAGTTATGTTAGTAGAATGTTCATATATTCTTCCTAGCAACTTTTTTACATGTATATACTTTTGTACATAACATATTATATTCCTTTTTTACATTTCTTATATGTTGTACTTTTATGTATTTATACCATGCCTTTAAGTTTTACACAATCATTTTTTACAAAAGAAGAATTAGAAATTATAGTTGAAATTTTAGAATAAGCAACAACAATTTCTATTAAGGCTGCGATAGTGGTATTATCTATTAGAATTTTTAATAAAACTTTTATGAGAAAATATTGCCATCTTTTCATGACAATTGATATGTATTTAATACATGAATATTTTAAATATTTTTAATTATTAAAGAAAAAAACGAAATATATTCTTAAAATATATTAATGGATAATCAGAATATAGGTTTTGCATATTTCATATATATATATATATATATATATATATATATATATATATATATATTCAACTTTATTTTTTAAAATTTACCTTCATCAATTTAATCTTTTAAGAATTAATTAAATTAAAAAATGTCTTCAAATTTATTTTATTTATAAATATTTAAAATTTTTTTAATTAAAGCAACGCTAAAGTTTAGTTAAAATTTCATTTTAATTAGTTACAAAAATTTATTCAATTTCTATTAATATAATTAATGCACAATTATTTATACAAGAAAAATAATTTTTTAAGTAATATGTTTAAAAATTAAACTTAAAAAAAATTAAATTCAAAATATATTTTTAATAGATTAAAATAACAAAATGATCTTTTAACTTTAAAGTTTTAAATTTTAAAAAATTTTGATGATTAATTAAAATTGAAACAAACCCTTTGTTATTAAAATAAATTAAATTAACAAAAAAAAGATAGAACGTGACAAGAATGTGTATTTCACATCTTTTCTTACTTAGTATAAATAAGAATTTATATAGTTGAAATAAATATATAATTATATTAAATTTTTCTCTATATTAATCAAATTTCTTTTAACACTCTCAACAAAACAATCTTTTAAAAAATATAAATTTTTATATAATTTATATAAAAACTTTAAATTTTATGCATATATTAAAAATAAATTAAAGATAAATTTTTTTTAAAAAAACTAATTTTACCTTTCAATGGCGATTATTTGTTACCACTGAAGCCAAGATTTAGTGGCGACTTCACATGTCGCCACCAAAAGTTTACTTTCAGTGGCGATTTAGTTTAAATAGCCACTAAAACCCTTTTCGAGGGCGCTAAACAGGCGCCACTAAAGCCTAGATTCAATGGCGACGTCACAGGTTGCCACTAAAACCTTTTCGGTGGCGACAAATAGTCGCCACGGAAGCCAGGATTTAGTGGCGACATCAAATGTCGCCACTGAAAGTGTACTTTTTACCGAAAAAAAATTATAAATCAGTTTTTACTCCCATTTTTAATGGCAACATTATTCAAGTCGCCACTAAAAATGCGAGTTTTTGTGGCGACATGCTTGTGTCGCCACTAAAAGCATAACTTTCAATGGCGACCCTAAATGTCGCCACTGAAAGTAGGTTTTAGTGACGAATTAAAAAAATTAGCCAACGATGATGATAATGTTCTGAATCCAAAAGATAAGAATAGATGGAATGGGATTTGAGAGGGATATTGGCCCAAAAAAAAATTAATGCATCAGAAAATAAATTATATTCTAATTCATGCTCAAGTCAAGAATTCACGATGCCCAAAATGTTATAATGAGAATTTTCACCGAAGTTATTTTTTATTTTGTGTTAGCATCAGGTAGTTAGATCAGTTTATATGTACTCTACTAACCACTTTTTTGATCCGGTTAAAATTAAATTATCCAATTTATAAGCTTCGGATATTTTATTTAAATAATAAGTAAATTTAAATTTATTAATTAATTTTTTTTACAATATAAAAAGTTTGAACTTGTGAAACTCAATACTGTGATATCTAAAGATGTAAAGATACCAGTGGTAGGATAAAAACAAAAAAGACAAATCAGATTTGTAAAAAAGTTTCGTACAATTTAATTTAAAAAAAATTGACATAATTGTGATAGTGTATCTGATAATGTTAGCCCTTACCACTGCACTAACCATCGACCAACATAGTTATACATCAAGTAATTTCCATATGAAGCCTCCCAACTTGGTGAGCCTTTATTATGGTTTGGCCAATATAATTGCCCACGTACATTTTGAGTACCATTTAGTTGTCTTTGAAATAGAAATAATAAAAAAAAGAGACAAATTATTTTAATTAGTAAATTATATTTAAATATTGCATTTTTTTTATAATTTTATGTTGTGTTGTATTTTATATTGATGTTAATATTTATGGTTTTTAAGATATCTTTAAAAAAAATTGAAGAGTGAAAAATTTGAATTGATTTATTATATTTTTTAAATGAATTATGATATTAGTACGACCAGTTTTGAATTAAGTGTTGTGTTGTAGTATTGTTTAAAAGATAATTATCAACCATAAAAAATATAAACACTTTGAAAAATAAATATTTTTTTTAATTTTTAAGTTGAAAAATAAAATATATTGATTAAATGATAAATAAATTTAAATATTTAATTAATTTTATTAATCATATATCATCGTAAATTTTTTAACTTTAAAAAAATATAATAGATAATGAATAAAAAATTGATATTTAATTTATTGTCTATGAATAATTTTTTATTTATTAATGATGTCTAAATTATAACACATAATAAAGATAATTTAAAAAAATATTATTTTTATTATATATCATAATTTAAATATTATTAATAAATAAAAAATTATTCGACAGCGAAAAAGCAAATCATGATCCATGTCATCAAATAGGCAATCATAGGCACTGGCTAATAGTTAAAACCTATAGTTTAACTTCATCTTAATTTGTAAGTGAAAATTTGTCATGTTTTAAATTCATATTTTATCGTATTTAAATAAAAATTGTACTTTCCTTTGTTACTTTTTTACATAAATGGAAAAGAATTTCTACTGGAGATCGACAGCAATTGGATCCAAAAGATTGGATTTGGCTTGATATATTTTATATAATGCACAGACGCTTCGACAAAAATTCAGGAATTCACCTCTTATTTAAAATTTTCTCCGACATTTAGCTACACATGCCTCTTAAAAAAAAAAAAGAAGAAAAGAAACAAAAGCAGAGTACCTAAATAGATATCAAGAACATTTTGGTATTTCCAAATAGGCACTACAAGAAAGGCGGGAGATGACGACGGATATTTAATGACGGTTAAAAAAAATCATCTCTAAAGCCAACTTTAACGACGGTTTCTTAATCGTTGTTAAAGTTCAGAAATTAACGACGATTTTTTATAAATCGTCGTTAAATACGGACGGTTAGAATCTAACCGTCGTGATCTGCGTCGTTCTGAAGGGGGGAGGGAGAAGTTATGGACATTACGACGGTTATATATAAAACCGTCATTATTTCACGACGGTTTTATATATAACTGCTGTTAAATAACGACAGTTTCATATAAAACCGTTGTTAAATAACGACGGTTTGATAGAAATCGTCGTCGACTTCCCAACGTTCGAAATTCTAACTGTTGCTCGATATTCATATAGTTTAACGATGGTTATAAAAAAAATCGTCGTTAAACACACAACTAACGACGGTTTCTTTTATAACCGTCATTAAACCCATTTAGCGACGGTTTTTTGTTGGTTTAACGACGGTTTACAACCGTCATTAAACCACGCCTACGCCTATAAATTCAGCAGCCCTTCTTATTTGTATTACAAATGTTTTTCATAATACATTTTCGTATAATACACTAGCTAAAAATATTTGTTGTGACTTTTGAGTTTTTGTGCTGTGGTCTTCTTTGCGACTTGTATTTATTAATCTCAAAGTATGTCATTTAACTTTTTAATTGTGTTTGATTAATTTTTTATATATTGTATGTTAAAAATAATTTCTTATATTATTTTTTATTTTCTTTTGTGAAGATCTTCTGACATTGGGACGACACTTGAATTTTGATTTTTGTGCATTATTTATTTGGAATCATTTTCAAGGTATGTAATCTAATTAATTTTATTTGAAATGAATTTATTTCAAATTATTGTATGTTAGATTGTGATAATATTTGATATTTTATATACTTACCATTTTTTTTATAAATATATTTGACATTGTGATGTACATTGTACGAATCAATTTTAAAATTTGTGTTATTCTACTAATATTTATGATGTTTAATATTATAATATATTATGTTCGTTGAAAACATGTAAGACAAAATTTTTTTTGATAATGTTGAATTATTTTACTTCGTCAAACTTTGAAGTAAAATAATTGTATTTAATATTCGAATTGATTTATAAAAAAAGAATAGATATCTTGAGGCGGTGTTGATAGAATAATATGAAAAAATTATTAAATACACATAATTAAAAAAATAATTAATAAAAATTACAAATAGGTTTTAAAAATAAAAAAAAAATATATAATAATATAAATTTAGTAGATGAATTGAAGTGTGTAATTGATTAGATAAAATAATAAATTTTAATAAACAGACAGAGTAAGTATTGAAAACAATTTTAAAAAAATTGTGACACTACTTTAAAAATATACATAAATTAGTAATAGTCAAATTATATTACAGTTGCTACTAAAATATTAAAATATTTTTTCAGGTGATGAGGTAAAATAATAAATGTTAGTAAATAGACAAAATTAGTATTAGGAATTGGTTTTAAAAAAATAAAACATTTAAAAATACACTTAATTTTTAAAAAATAGGAACAAATATATAATACCAATTTTAATAAAAAATAATAGTGTAATAATTTTTAATGCACTTTGTTCTTACACTAGATTCTCTATTAAGGAACCAACAATATCTTAGATGTAATTGAGTGGAATTATTCTTGAATATATGGCCCTTATATGGGCCACTAATTTTACTTTTTCAGATAGAGAATTGAAATTTCAATTCCTTATCTGAGTTCGTTAAAATTTTTACCATGTAAATACTATAATTAAAATTTTAGCGGCAGCTGTAAAATCATAATTCAATTTTTTGCTGTTAGTGGCTGTCCTTTCCAAAAAATTCAGATTCGTAGAAATTCGATAAGGAAAATTATCCTTTTAAAAGATCTTAGATATAATTGAGTAGAATTATTCTTGAATATATAGCCCTTGTATGGGCCACTGATTTTACTTTTTCAGATAGGGAATTGAAATTTTAATTCCCTATATGAGTTTGTTAGAAATTTTACCATGTAAATACTATAATTGAAATCTTAGCAGCAGATGTAAAATCATAATTCAATTTTTTGCTGCTAGTAGTTGTCCTTTCCAAAAAATTCAGATTTGTAGAGATTTGATTAATGACATTAGGAGAATTGAATAAAATTAACACATGACCAAAAACTTTATCAATGGCACTGTTTGAAAAGTTAGATTTTTTGTTCATGGATTCGTAGAGATATTTCAAGTGTTTTATTTCATATTATGTAAGCCAATGTCATCATTTATCTCATTCTCTCTTATATATCTTGGGATCAGGATTCTTTATTTATAGCAAACCAATAACGAAGAATTTTTATTTGGTGCTTCATTAAATGCCAATTATCATAAAGTTTGTTACAAAATTTTTACTCGTAAAACATTTTAAACCTCTTCAATATGTGTTGTGTTTTATGTACAATCAATTGCAAATCCCTTCTCATGTAAAATAGTCATGTTTAATCTTAGTTTAGAGTAAGAGTTATTTAGGTTAATTGTTATCTAAATTCATAATTATTTCAGAAATGGATAAATCTTGGATCAATAAACCTCGACAATCAATAGAATATCTGAATGGTTTAGACAGATTTTTGGAATTCGCAAATGCTAACTCTGGGGTCGAAGGTAGAATAATATACCCATGGCCAAAGTGTAGATTCAAGAAATGGCAACTCATCGAGGTCGTACGTCAACATTTGATCGTCAAACCATTTTCGGAGGGATACAATTTTTGGAGTTTGCACGGAGAAATGATTACAGAAGAACCTGTTGTAGGACATGCTATAATGCCCAAATTGTTGGTATAATTTTGTTTATTTTAAAAACACTAAAAATTCTAACAAACAAAATTTATTTTTCAGGACCCCAACGATCGTGTGGTAGTGGGCATCAGTGTGATTAGCATCCGTAGGGTCTGGAAACTTGATTTAGTTATTATATTTGTATATGTAATTTTGTCACGTTCGTTACTATTAATTTTTTTGTACATATATATTTTTTATATATAGATTCATTTTAATTCAATAATTTATGCATCTTTAGTGTCTATTTAAATATTAATAAATTTTAAAATACAATTTTCAATTATTAAACAATTCACACGTTTAATTATTATATAATAAAATAAAATGTATCTAAATTAATTTATAAAATATTAAAAATATAAATTAATTTTTATTTTGTAAAAAAATTTAATAATAAATAAATTTAAGCATTATTAGTATTATGGATAGCACAAAATATTATATTTTAAATTACAAATAAATTTAATATAAAAAATTTAATTAATTTTATTAATTAAAAATTAAAAAAAAAAAATTATAACTAACGACGGTTTTTAAACCGTCGTTATTTTTAACGGCAGTTAAAAACCGTCGCTATGACTGGTTTAACGACGGTTTAAAAACCATCGTTAAGTCAGTCATAGCGACGGTTATTCCCACGGTTGTTGAAATCGTCACTATGCATGGAGTTCTACGACAGTTTTAGAACCATCGTTAATGGGCATAACGACGGTTTTGACCGTCGTTATGCCCACTAAAAAACCGCCGTAATGACGTGATTTTTTTGTAGTGAGGGGTGAGCACAAACTTGATAATTTGATTCAACCTGACCCAATTCGATAAAAAAAATTATTTTAGATTGGTTTGGATCGGGTGAGTGGGTTGAAACGTGTTAATTTTTTTAAAAAAATTAGATTCAAATGAACGGGTTAGGTATTTTTTTTAAAATTTTTTTAGATCCGACTTGATTAACCCGACATAATCCGACTGAAACTGATTTAATTCGATGAACCCGACTTAAATTAACTCAAAATTTACGAATAACTTAAAAATTCAATTGAGTTTAAGTTATTTTTTTTCAACCCAATTTTTATCGGGTCGGGTTAATAACCTGATCAAACCGACCCGACCCTACGCTATGCTCTCCCCTATTTCCAAAACTAAGTATAAAACTTGAAATAAAAATTCTGACACCACCGTACAAAAGGAAAGCAGCATACCTAATATGAGGGGAAGTTTGGATCCACATCCTTAGCCCAAGATTCCAAACCCCTAATAATGTCCTTGGCAGAAGTAAAACCCATCTTTTGAAGATACTGAACATCCCTCTGAGAGTCATTTCCTCTTCTGTATACTACATACAAGTGTGCACTTAAAGCACCCTCTTCCTGTGTCTTCAAAGTTGATGATATTTTAGGCAATCTAGCCTCCAAAGTTGAGAGTGGAATGTTCAAGGACATTGCAAAAGAGACAATCTTGAAATGGTGAGCCAGTCTCACATCCATTAGCTCATGGGGTTCCTTGTTACGGATTCTTTCGCAGTACTCCTTGCTGCTGATTCTTGATTCAGTGGGAAGAAGATTTAAATTCAAAGGAGACTGCAAATGCATGGAAAGTAATACCTTAACAAAACTCAATTGAAAATCCCATCAAAGCACCTTGGCAACAAATATCCAGGGCAACAAGGCTGGCCAAAAGTTGTACTTAAGCTTCTGTCCAGACCCAAGTTCAACAGGCACTTTGCTTGCTTGCAGTTGTCAAGCCAAGAAGTACGTATATTGATACAAATATAAGACACGATATAATAAAACATATAGTATTCAAATTCAATTTGAAGTCTCATGTTGTATCTCATATTAAATACTATATGGCTTTGTTTTATAGTATTGATGTTTCATAACTTCTAATCAATGATAATTTTATTTTTAAGCCACTTGTCGCACTTGCACTGGTATGATTTCAACCCTAATAGGGAGGTAACCGGTTTGGGCCAATTATTAAAGTCTATCTTTGAATAATAGAACCAGTCATTATGATCACCACTGAGAAATGGTATATGGAAACAGCTACTCAGAATACGCAGAAAGACGATTTTTAACATCTCATCTAACCATATGGCAGGTAAAAGCATAGAAGTTAAAGAAATCATACCGTAGACAATGGAGTCTGAGTAAAAGTAAATTTCTTGTGGTCAAATTCTCGAAATTTTCGTTGAGTAAATGTTGCATCCTCTCCACAAGCTTCACATTAAATAGACCTTCCTCTAATTTTGACCTGCAACACGAATCTACAATCAGTAATTGGGATTAAATTAATCTTCTTACTCTATACTCCATTACCATCATTTGCATTTTCTCAGGATTCCATTTCATTCGGCAACATATTTATCGTTCATAAACATAAAATAAACAAGGTGAGGAATTGTAAACATACAATATGAATCCGTGCAGACAATGCATCAAAGAGAAGCATCCTTCTTGGGAGTGGTTCGTTAACAACACTTGCAATCTTAATGGCCTCTAAAGCTTGGAGACAGCCAATTACATCAGGAATTGAAAATGGACCGAACAAATGGGTTGAATTCGTATTAATCTGAATACAACAAAATAATTCTATTAAATCTAATGTACTTATTATATTATGTTAGTTTTACAAATAGTGTGTTCTCCCCTGATCAATTTGCAATGGTAATATGCATAAAGTCCTCATTACTTTTATCTACGTCAATCTTGGTCCCCCTCTCACCCCTTTGATTCTCTATCAGAATTTTCTCTTTGGCACATTGTAGAGTTGGATATACTTGAACTTAGATGGACTTTTAAGATGGCTATGAAGCTACCCTACAAAAACTTCCTCTTTAGCTAGGATTGGGGCTATCTAGACATAAAGAGACTTGGGTATTTTTCATTATTTTTCTTTTGCAAGGAGGCCAACCAATCAACCATGAATTTTTGTTACTCACAACAAAGAGAGTAATATATTATGACTCTTACCTAAAATGAACACAAGATTACATAAAAGTAAAGTCTTCTATCTGATTCAGTGCATGCTTATGCAGATAGCTAGTAGATTAGTAATGAAAAAGTAAAACTAATTTGGCCATGAAAATAAATAGATTTACCTACTCTTAGAACTCCGCTGTCAGCACATCTTTGACAAGCTGTTGTAGGTGGTGGAGTAGACATCTATAGCAAGGACCACCTTCGTAATTGTAGATAGTAAACTGCAGTAGAAGTTTTACTTTACAAAATTACACTTCCACTTTATTTAATCAAGCACTGAAGAATACTTGCCCCAGAGCAAATGGCCCTTGCAGCAATAGGGAACTTAACAACAACAACAACAACAACTAAGCCTTCTTCCACTAGGTGGGATTAGCTACATGGATCAAACGGCGCCACAGTAGGCTATCATGAATGAGATCAAAAGATAGGTTATTAACTATTAAATCATTCTTAATAGTTTCACTTATTGTTTTCTTTGACCTCCTTCTGCCTCTAATTATTGGACTATCCTCTATTTGATCTATTCTTCTCACTAGGGCTTCTGCAGGTCTTCTCCACACATGACCAAACCACCTTAAGCGAGATTCAACCATATTTTCTACAGTAGGTGCTACCCCAACCTTTTCTCTAATACACTCATTTCTAATCATATCTCTTCTAGTGTGTTTACACATCTAGCGTAACATTATCATCTCTGCAACGTTGAGTTTATCCTCGTGTTATCTTTTGACCGCCCAACATTTAGTACCATACAATATAGCAGGTCTTATAGCCATACGGTAGAATTTTTCTTTAACTTTGAGCGGTACTTTTTTTTTATCACAAATGACACTCGAAGTTTTCCTCCATTTCATCCATCCAACTTGAATCCTATGGTTTACGTCCTCCTTTACTTCACTGTCGTTTTGTATAATGGACCCAAGATATTTAAAACTTGTAACTTGTTTTAATATATAGTCTCCAAGTTTTACATCTACATTCGTATTTGTTCGTCTTTTACTAAAAATACATTCCATATATTTTGTTTTATTTCTACTTATACGAAAACCATGTGTTTCTAAAACTTGTCTCCATGACTCTAATTTTATATTTATTTCCTCTTTCGATTCACCAACTAAGACTATATTATCTGCAAAAATCATACATTGAGGCCCCAAATCTCGTATATGTTCAGTAACTGCGTCTAAAATTAAATTAAAAAGATACTGACTCAGAGAAGACCCTTGATGTAGTCCAATAGTTGTGAAAAAATCTTTTGTGTCCCCATTTTCTGTTCTCACGCAAGTCGTTATCCTGTTGTACATGTCTTTGATTGCTCGAATATACACAATACGTACTCATTTCTTCTATAAAGCATTCCATAAAATCTCTCTTAACACTCTGTCATATGCCTTTTTCAGATCAATAAAAACCATATGTAAATTTTTCTTTCTTCTTTGATACCTTTCCATCAATCTCCGTAGTAAATAAATTGCTTCCATAGTTGACCTTCCTAGCATAAAGCCAAATTAGTTCTCAATAACTTGAGTCTCTTGTCTTAATCTTTACTCAATGATCTTCTCCCATAACTTCATAGTGTGGCTCATGAGTTTAATCTTTCGATAGTTGGAACAATTCTGTATGTCTCCTTTATTTTTATAGATAGGGATTAAAGTACTTCTCCTTCATTCATCTATCATTTTCTTAGATTTCATTATCACATTAAACAACTTAGTGAGCCAACTTATACCTTTTCTTCCTAAACTTTTTCACACCTTAATAGGTATATTATCGGGTCCTACTGCTTTGCTATTATCCATTCTCTTCAAAGCCTTCTCTATTTCAAGCTCCTAAATTCTACGATAAAATGTATAATTTCGGTCCTCTTCTACAATATTTAGTCTGTCAGAATCACAGGTCAACTTATGTCCTTCGTTAAAAGTCCTTGAAAGTAACTCCTCCATCGTGCTTGAATATCTTTCTCCCTTACCAAAACATTACCCTCTTCATTTTTAATACATTTCACTCGATCTAGGTCCCTTGTCTTTCTTTCCCTACCCTTCACAAGCTTGTAAATTTTTCTTTCTCCATCCTTAGTTCCTAAAGATTGGTATAACCCCTCAAAAACTCTAGATTTTATTTCACTCACAGCCTTCTTAGTGTCTTTCTTAACTACTTTATATTTATCCCAATTTTTATTATCTTTACATAAGTGCCACTCCTTATAACACTATCTTTTAATCTTATTCTTATCTTGCACCTCTGCATCCCACCACCAAGATTCTTTACCCTTAAGTCCAACGCCTCTTGATTCTCCAAGCTATATTCCTAATCCCTTTGGCCATCTTATCTCACATATCATTAGCATTTCCATGAACCTCCCAAAGCCTCTCTTCCTCCACTCTTCTTTGAAAATTCCTTTGTTGTTCATCTTTCAAAGACCACCACCTAATTCTAGGAATTGTTTTCTTACTCTTTTTTTCTACTCTTCTCTTAACTCGTACGTTCAAAACTAAAAATCTGTGTTGGGTAGTTAAGTACTCCCCAGGTATGACTTTACAATTTGTGCAAAACTTTCTATCTGATTTTCTTACCAAGAAGAAATCTATTTGAGAGTTTGCTCCTCCACTCTTGTATGTGATAAGATGTTCTATCCGCTTTTTAAAGCAAGTATTTGCTATGGTAAAATTATAGGCTAAAGAACCAAGATAGTTTTACCGTCTTCATTTGCTTCTCCTAATCCAAAACCTCCATGAATACCCTCGTATCTTTTATATTCCCTCCCTACATGTTCATTCAAATCCCCTCCTAGGAAAATCTTTTCTCCTAGAGGTATTTCTTGAATCAAACCTTCTAAATCCTCCCAAAAAGTTCTCTTGTGATGCTCCTTTAATCCAACTTGGGGTGTATATACACTAAACACATTAAAAGTGTCTCGCTCAACTACCAGCTTTAAAGCTATGATCCTATCTCCTAATCTTTTCACATCTACTACATTGTTTCTCCACTCTTTAACAACTATTATACCTACACCATTATTAGTTCTTGTCTTACAGGTGTACCAAAGCTTAAAACCTGAAGAATCTAATTCCTTTACCTTTTCTCCTACCCACTTAGTTTCTTGTTGACACATAATATTGATCCTTCTCCTAATCATAATATCAACTATTTTCATTGATTTTCCTATGAGTGTGCCTACATTCCAAGTTCCAAAACAGATTTTACCCTCATGAACTAACTTCTTTGCCCACACCCGTTCATTAAAGTATGGGAACCCTTGCTTATTTTTCACTGCATCTGGGGGCCGATGTAGCGGCCCTTGCTCTTTTGACACTGCACTCGAGCTATACAGCGTGTTGCTTCCGAGCAACGACCTAGCTTTAACACTATTGTTTCATTTATCCATGTTCATGTAGCTATGACAAAGCTAGAAAAACTATTTAGAGGTGTTTGGTGTACCAGGCCTTCTAATCCTAGTGCAGCACCAGATACAAGAGGATGCATGTATTCACAAGGAAGTAATTAATATGAATGCAATGCAATTGCAATAGGTTGAATTTTTTTTTAAAAAAATTCATATTGCAAAAATATTCACAGGAAAGACAGATAAGCTGCCAACTGTTTAATGATGTATGTTTTTATTTTAAACACAATTAACCTTATAACTGTATCACTGGGATAATAACAAAAACATCACCGTCATAGCCTAAAAATTGTTCATGCAAATTGATTTGCATATGATTTTTTGTAGCAAGTGTGGAATACTATTTTCCAAATTAACCAAGGCATAAAACAAACTCAAAACAATTCTGAGGTACGTGCATTCATGGAGGAACAAAAAATTAAAGTAGCAAGAGATTAGCCATATAAGAGTTCAATTGGTCACAATAAGTTCATACATCAAAAAAAGAAAGATTTACCTTTCCTAGTACCACACAGCAATTGCTGATCAATTAGCTGCTTGGAGCATTATTTGTTGCATCTACAATTATATCGTATCTAAAAAATGCTCATAGTCATGGAAATTGTCAGGGTTTGCGCATCAAATAGGAAAAGAATCATAAGAAAGGAAATCGGCAGAGAAAATAAACAAATATGAGACCCATTATAGCAAGGATACTGGCTGAGGATTTCTAAGGCATTGGAAGTCCGCAAAGCTTCTTTATGTTCCACAATTTGAATGGAGGAGTTGATCCTGATATACAGAACATTTTAGTTTCAAGCACAACAACACAATTTTTAAAAATCACTAACAATTAAAAAAATTCACTTGAAAGTTAATTTTAGTTTTCCCATGAAACTTGATTTGAGTAAATTTATGTGAAAGAACAACATACGAACGACAAGCAGTAGTAGCAAATTTTACTTTTGGCTAACCAATATATGTTTTTTCAGTGTGAATTATCTGAAATAAAAACATATATCAGTTAAAATATAAATTTAGTAAGGTTTCAAGAAGCAAAGACATGTGAACCCACATACATACAAACACATGAACAAGATCCGAGATACAAGTTATCAACTTGTACCTACTCTGCTATAGCCCAAAAGAAAAATTATACCTGCTTGTGCATATTATTAAGCTCCACTGGGTCATGATCAACAATACCCAGGCTACCTATAAACATTGTTCAAATGTAAGATCCAAAAAGAGTATCACTATTGTTAAAATCACTATAAGTGCCAAATTTTACCAACACCAGAAGCTGCAAGGTGTAACAATGAAGGAGAACCCAAACCTCTAGCTCCCACGACTAATATTGATGACTTCAAAAGATGTGCCTGCCCTGAACTCAAAGCACAAAGAAGGGGAGGAAAGAAGAAACAAAGGAATTATTTTTCATATTAAGACTCTTTTAGTTTTCTTTTTCTTTAAAATTATACATACTGTATACTCCAAAGTTCACAGTAATAGTATGGACCTTAGAGTGTAGTTAGGACTATCAATTATTTAAGATTTGATCTTGCTCTAGAGCAATCACATCCTCGAACCAATTATATTTTATGCTTTAATTCCCATTTGATAAGTAATCAAAGCTCAAATCCCTTATTATCTATCACCCTTCAAAGTGAATTTAAGTTTAAGCTGGTAGGTTTAAATAAGTCAAGTCTAACATAATGCTTTTCATTGCTCTTTCTAATTAATTGTGTCATTGAATTCCTATCCAGTTGATTGATGTGTTCATAATTAAATATGATTTTAATACTTTTAAATTTACTTTTTGTTTTATTTAAGTAAAATATAATTAGAAATTAGCTTGGTTTTGTGTTTTGTGTTGTAGGAACAAAGAAAGAAGAAAGGATAAAAAGATGAGTAATTTGTGGAAAAAATACTGGATTCCATCAATTTCAGATCTTTTAGCACTAGTTAAACCATATCTCCCACATATGAACTTCAATCAAAGAAATTCAAGTGGTTGAAAAAATTTAAGACAATAATAAAGAATTTTTATACTGAGTACTTTGTCAAATTTGGGAGATTTTAGAGTGTTACAGAGTTTGAAAATTAGAATTGCAATGCAGTAGGATGAATCTTGACCTTTGGTCATTAATTTGGGTATATTGCCCACATATTAACTTCGATTAAGGAGATTCTAGTGGCTATGGAAATTTAAGAGATAGGGCTATAATTTTTATGTTGACCATTTTTTAAGTTTTAAAGAAATACTAATGCCACGACCCCCGTAAGTTAAGCTTGCGGTGCTGGCACGCCTAGATTCGGACCATGGCGCTGGCCTTGGCTGCCGCGATAGCACATCCACAAGCATGTTGAGCTGCAGTGCTAGGCTAGAGAGCTGCAACACTACCATAGGCTCCCGCGGCACTCACCGTTGCTGCGTAAAGTAAAATTTTTGATTTTTAAGTTATTTTGACTCCAAATGAAGTCTAAAAGCTTAAGAATTAACGTAGAAGCAATCCTACTTCATTTAGAACTCTCCCAACCTATAAATAAGAGAAAAAACAAGCATCAAAAGAATCAAATTCTCAATTATCTTCTTCTCTAGATTCTATTATGGCCCTATTCAGCTAATTTACTTTTTGTTAGTTGAGTTAGATTGAAACCTCAATGATCTTTTATGCATTGTGAAATTTGGATTTGAGTTTATTAGTTCAATTTTAATTGAGTATTGATTATTCATATGCTCTTCTTCTCTATAATTATTCATATAATTGCTAGGGAGGCCTACTAGTATATTATTTGTCTTAATTTACTGCTGAATTATTTTTTGAACAAAGTTTTCATTATTATAATTCAAGAGGTAATTAGGATTAATGATTTTAGATTATGAATTATTAAACCTATGGTGAATAATTAACTAAATTAAATATATCCGATGTGTCTATGGTTGTTTAGGTATCAGTTGCGCGGTTAATAAGTTATACTTTACCGATGTACTAAATGATTACTTGTTAATTATGATTAATTGAGACAATAATCACCAATTACTAAATTCAAGGAGGAACATGGATATAATTCCAATGATAGATATTCAATTAAAGATTGATTATATTGTCAATGATCAATATGATTCTTTGATGGTAGATATCAACCGAAACCAACGTTTTTATCATTAATCAATCTCTTTTATTTGCTATCGTTCCCTTTTACTTTATTTTACTTTCATTAATAAAACCTCTTGTTTGACTCACAAAAAGTAATACCAGTGTAACAAACCTAAGATATAATAATTTTCATTTATGTATGGATTTATAAAAGAAATAAAGGAGTAGTGATGTAATTGAAAGGTTGTAATGATGAAAATGAAAAATTATTAATATTTTTGGGGTCAAAATGTAATTTTCAAAAATTTTAGGGGTCAAAATAAAAATAATAAATTTTAAAGGACTTCCTCTAACAATTAGCAAATTACTATTTAGTCACTCCATAATTTAAAAAACAAAAAAGGCAGAAGAAATTTTTTTTCCATAACCGATGATGAATAGTGCTTTTGCTTTCCTTTATTTTCTCTCTCTAGATTTGGAGTATCTTTGAGCCTCTGCTCACAAAACTATAGGTACCATTGAATTTAGGGTTAAGAGTACTATGATATTGGCTGAACAATTTTTCAAATTGGTCGAAGAATCGCCGTAGATTAGAAGTAGAAATTCTTTTAAAAAGGTAAGTTCTGAAACTCCTATTTAGAGTTCTCAAATTAAAAATCTGACACCGTAGATGAATTCAAGAGATAGATAAACTATAAGATATAAAGTTTCTTAGTCATTTGACAACATTTGGTATCATGAATAGTAACTCTAACCGGCATGAATAATGATTTTGGTATATGTGAACAGTAAAATCGACTGGCATGAATAGTAATTTCGCATATGTGAATAGTACTTTCAACCAATGAACAGTGACTATCGGTTAACCGATGTTGATCGAGATTCTGAAGTCATTTCTTAAATTTTTGGATCCTCCAGACTTTATTTTGAGGTTTATTTGGTTAAATTTGACTTGAAAAAGTACATTTTTGGATTATCCAACTTGGAACTTTTACCCTGTGAGTCGATAATCTCTTCTATGACTTACCCTATACTCTTCTTAAACTTTAAATATATAATTGATTATGTATACAAGTTATTTATACTTTTATAATTATTTGAAATAGATTACATTATCTGATTTGCTTACTAACTAACATATTGTTCAAGAAGAGTATGGTTTTACAAATAAATTTTCAAACTCATCGAATATGTAACTCTAAATATATTTCTCATCATTTTGTAAAGTGAATATTTTGTGCACGTGGCAATGATCTATATAACTATAAGGTTGCCTTGGAAAAAGTCATGAATATGTGTTAAACTCTGACTAAAATGTTTCTGACAGAGGAACTGATTTCAGACTGAAATTTTTGTATTATATTGTAAATTCTATTCTGAACGATATGACATATGTGCAAATAATAATTTATGTGGAGGAATCTAATTAAAAACACTATTTGCTAACAGTAGGAGATGTTAGCCCTAGTGCACCTTGACACCTCAACTAGTACGGGTGTTGCTAGCCTTGTGTGATGACCAAAATACGAAATCTGTCACCTGAAGGAGAGTGAGATGCCTCTTATCTAGGCTAAATGTCACTTTTTTATATGTGATTTGTCCTCCCTTAATGTGTGTTTAGGATTTTCTAATGTTTCAGATATGAAATCTTTCTAATATTTTCATGTGAAATATTTTAATGCATAGAAATATTTGTTTAATGATCATACCATACTGTATATGGTTTTGGATATTTGAATATATTTTGAATTGGGGTTATTTAAAATGCGAGTCCCATATAGATGTATATTCGAACTGTATTTTTTATGTGACAAATTTTAACAAATGAGTTCATCCATATGCTGACCTAGAAGATCATGAGAGGTATTATCTACTTACTGAATTGTCAAACTCACTACATGATATTTCCACATTTTTTATATAAGAATATAGAGTTTGGTCCTTCCCCTTTAGATAGGTGATCAGTTAAACGACATAATCTCTGGGTGAGTTTACTTTGTTTTCAGGGTTTGTAGATTTTGGTTTATATTGTACTTGTACTCTAAAGTATGCTCTGAACACCACAGACAGGATCCCTACTTCTGTTGTTACTTTGATATCTATATGCTTAGTTTGTATTTTGTGTATGCATGGAAGAACTTATATGTATATGTTTTCAATGATAAAAGAGTACATTATGCATGTTTTGGTAAATATCTATTTGTGAAGCATGTGTTTCATGTGTCCTTTAATTAGGGGCGTGACAAGTTGGTATCAGAGCATTAGGTTTCTCTGTGGCTATCAAAGCAAATGATTCTTTAGTAGGACTTTTAATATAGATATGAGCCGAATATATTTATATTTCAAGTGCTATTGAGGGATTCTATAGGGTTTCAATTTCTTTTCTATTCTAACTTTGTTAAATTTTCTAATATAAGGTTGATTGAATATTATGGCATATTAAAAAAGTATTTATGGGTTGATTTCTACCTGAAAGTGAAAGGGATAGGAGTGCTAGAGAATTTAAAGAATTGAAACATATGCCAAATATGATTGTTTCTGAATGTGATATTCATTTTACCTGGTTGTCAAGATATGATAGACTTTGATATGATACTGAGAATGGATTGGTTGACATCATACCATACCATTTTAGACTGTCATCTTAAGGTGATTAAATTCAATATTCTTAAAGAATCTTCTTTTTTGATACAAGGGGACTGTAGTGAGGTACCCAGTAATCTAATATTTGCTCTAGTAGCCCATAAGTTATTATAAAAGGGTGTCAAGGATATTTACCAGTGGTGAGAGATGTTGATATAAAGTATACTAGTGTAGATCAGGTTCCAGTAGTTAGAGAATTTCCTGATGTGTTCCGAGAAGAATTACCAGATTTACCCCAGAGCGAGAAATAGAATTTGGTATTGACTTACTTTCTCAAACCTAATTAGGATTTATATCCCCATATAGAATGGAACCTACTGAACTCAATGAATTGAAGAATTAATTATAAAACTTGTTAGACAAGGGATTTATACGCTATAGTACTTCTCCTTGGGGTGTTTCAATCCTATTTGTGAAAAAGAAGGATGGATTGCTGCGGTTGTGCATATATTATAAACAGTTGAATAAGATGATAGTGCGTAATAAATACTCATTACCTTATATAGATGACATGTTGGACCAGTTACAGGGTGCTCAATATTTTTCAAAAATTGATTTGAGATCTGGGTATCATTAATTGAGGATAGGGGAAGAAGATATTCTGAAAATTGCTTTTAAGACTTGGTATAGGCACTATGAGTTCTTAGTGATGTCATTTGGTTTGACATATGCCTCAGCTGAATTCATAGACTTGATGAATAGTGTAATAACCGTAAATTTAACGAGAAAGTTCAACTAAAAACATTTAGAATAAAAGAGATAATTTTGGAAAATGGAGATTTTAATTAAGGAAAATGTGGAATTAAAGAGAGGATTTCGAAAATGGAGTTAGGACCCGGTGAAAATAAGTTATTATTTACATGGATTAAAGAATTATAAAAGTAATGTTAGAAATTTACGTTTTGGGGCAAAAATGTAATTTCTTAAAAGTTTCGGGGTTAAAATGTAAATAAGGAAAATTTGCAAGGACCTCCCGCTAAAAGTGAAATTTTGCAGAAAGGTCCCCCGAGATATTTTAAGGGCCTCAACCACTCCGGAAGCAGTCATTTGCAGTTTTTTTTCCATCTCTCTTCATAAAATTCTCCCCGAAAACCCTCTAACTTCTCTCTAAGATTTCTTCGCCTACGGACCTCGGATTTCGACACCACCACCACCAACGGACTCAGGACGAAGAGTTCTTCGAATCCATCCGATTGGTTTATGGAGAATTGGCCGGAAATTGGTCGGAAAATTGAAGGGAAAAACGGACAAAAAGGTAACCCCCGAAACTCCTACTTTTAGTCCTCAAACGCAAAAACTAATACCGTAGATCGATCTAGAAGGAACCGAAACCTTTGGATCTCAAATTTCAGGCCGATCCACCACCGCACGCGCCCCCACGCGCCGCTTCTCCCTTGGAGAGTGACGCCCACGCGCAGCTCCTCGAGCGGCGTGTGTAGCGCGTGGCAGCTGGACCTCCTCGCGTTGACCTGCGTTGACCGAGCTCCTGGAGGCCAAATTTTGCAATTCTGGAGTCGTTTTCAAGGTTTTCGGACGTTCCGGACTTGATTTTGGGGTTTATTTCACTGAATTCGTATCAGAAAATAGGATTTTAAGGGTGTTCAACTTTGTGCTTCAAAGTGGTGAGTAGATGATTCTTTCTATGGCTTGTTTTTACTCTTCTTGAACTTTACATTGATAAATGAGTATGATTACATGTTATTTATGCTTCCATATGTTCTTGAAATGGTTTGAAAATGTCTGAATTAATTGAAATATGAAATGTAGTTCAAGAAGAGTTTGATTTTGCAATAAGTTTTGAAACACATTGAGTATGTGATTTTTACACGTATTTCACATGACATGGCAAAGAAACTATGTTATGCATGTTATTTTATAAAAGAAATTGAATGGCAAGAGTAAAGCTCATGGCGAGTTGCTTGATAACTATGGCAAGCGTAAAACTCATGGCAAGTTGCTTGATAACCATGGCAAGCGTAAAACTCATGGCGAGTTGCTTGATAATTTTTCATGCCATTTCATGTATATATATATATTGATGAATGTGAAGTTGATGGAAGTGGGAATGTGAGGAGGCAGTTGGGTGATGTACTCACAGTCCCTGTTGATCTATTGAAGATGTAATCAGTGGTATTGTGAGGAGACAGTTGGGTGATGTACTCACATTCTCTGATTACTTACTGTGATTGTGCTTATGGAATTCGTGAGGAGGCAGAAGGGTGATGTACTCACATTCCATGTTTATCTATTGAAAAGATTTGATTTTTAAATACATATCAAAATTGATAAATATGTACTTGTATCATATGTGGTTACAGCTATTTAAATGTGATTTGAATTGAGAATATTTTGAAAATGCGGGTCCCATAAGGATGTACTGCTGAAGGTTGACATATTTTTCAGATAAAGACCCAGAATTTGGTCCCGCAGCTACTTGACCGACTAGGTGTCGTGCCTCAGTGGTGAGCCTAACTTGTTTCTAGGCTCTCAGTGTATTATATTGTAATATATTTGTACTCTAGTGTTGCTCTGAAAGTCACAGGCAGGATCCTTGTTTCTGCTGTAAACTTGATGTATATAGATTTGGCATGTATAATTATTGGTTTTTGTAAACTTGTGAACGTTGAATAATACTTGAATATGTGTTATCGTGAGATCATTTGCACATGTGTAATGAAAAGTTTTTCGGATAGTAACGGTATTCGCGTTCGTAAAGTACGGATGTGACAAGTAGAGTACTTAAGCCATCTCTGTATCAATTTGTTATTGTATTTATTGATGATATACTAGTATATTCTAAGTTCAAAGGATCATAAGCAATATTTAAAGATAGTTTTACAAACTTTAAGGAAGTATCAGCTATATGCTAAGTGTTCAAAATGTAAATTTTAGATTAGTAGTATTACTTTTCTTAAGGTATGTGGTTAACAAAGATGGTATTCAAGTAGACCATAAGAAAGTAGAAGCGTTACAACAATGGCCATGCCCTACTATAATTATAGATGAAGATCAAAGTCCAGTTTGTACTTTCTGCAGTTGTCTGTCGTCCAATCTATTTGAGCTGTAGTTAGATTAGGTACATGAACAAATACTTGTAAAGTATCAATCAACTCATCAGCATTTGAAGCCGAGATGAGAATTCACTGTGCTGAGTGTGAGATAAACTTTTGTTCCATAACTTGATTAAGAAAAAACAACAAACCATCAAAGAAATGGTTAACATTTAACAAATCTATTGATTTATGATGGATATTTAGTTATGCCTAGGAGACTGCTTGAAAAATCTCTTCTAAAATACCAAAACCCCTTGGTAAGGTAATGAAGATATTAACATTGCTCATCATTCTAGCCATGCGCTCATGCATGGAGGCTACCCTAAAATTTTTTTTTGAACTATTTTTCGTATGATGTTTAATATAGCTAAAGCGATAGGAATAATACCTAGAACTTGGCATCCTCCTATATGTACAACTGTAGACACACACCTCATTAACCTAAAGTTATCTCCACCATAGATTAAATGAATTTTTCTCTTGGCCAGTACCATATCCAAATTTTGTGCTGCTTTCACATACTCTCCATCTTTTTCAGGACTGGAATCACAAAAGACAAATATTTCGAAACTGACGAAATGTGATTCCTTCCATAATTGTACTCACCCTAACTTTGAGTATGAATGTAAATATAATAATGTGTGCATTTATCGAACTCAGAAAAAGGGCATACTTACAATAGCTATACGAATAGGCTAGTGCCAAAATTACAACAACTAAATTAAATGTGAAAATTTCAAAAATGACGGCATACATGCATATGTATAGTAATTGTGATTATGGCTCATATTAAGCACATAAAGAGAATAAGGTTAAGATATCACCAGAAATTTTCTTTTCCCTTGTTATTCTTGATGAAGCATTGATGTCTTGATTCTTGTAGGGAAGTTGTAAGTGATAGGCATCATTGTAAAAAAAAGAGTGAAAAAAAATCAGTTAATTATTGAAGAGGGACAATTAAATTATTTATTTTATTTTTTCAATGTTCTTACCAGTCGACTATCGATATTATTAAATTGACTAGCTATTTTAAAATTTTTTAATTTGGACTGATTTATTTTACAGTTGATTGATTTCTTTTGTTTTGAAGTAACCAACTGCATTCTACCAGTTAACTATGTGCTATTTGTTCTTCATAAACTTGTATAAGCTCATAAATTCTTATTTTTCATGTACTATTCTTCCACCAAATAACAATAACTTTGAAGTAGATTTTGACACATATTTAAAATTTGCCGCCACCGATTTTTGCCAAAATAACAGTTAGGTTTGTTCATGACTTTTGAAGAATTACAGCCATCAATTTTAATTTTTTTTCAATGCTTTGTCCAAACTTCTGACTTTTTATTTTGGCACCATGCTCTATTGTGTATTCTTCTTTTTCTGCTGCATCATTCTCCATTAATATTTGGCATTAAATACAAGATTTTTTTTCCTTATTACAAGGAAGGTCAATTTTTTTTCTTTGAAACTCTGTTATTATGGTGTCCAAGTGGTTAGTATGTTAAAGTAATAGATATTTTGATAAGATTTATCTACCAAAGAGCATAACTAGAAAAGAAAAATCTTTATATCAAGTATGTGTGACTGCGTAAATTGTCATATTATATGCAAATTAGAAAGAATAATAAGTTTATAGTATATATAGATTGAGTACTAAGGTATGAAGGATACCCAAGTTTATCTAATTTAGTTGAGTAAGGAAAGGAGATTTTAGAAGAAGTTATAGATTTTGAATATTGATAACCCTAAGGCAACAAGGATATACTAATATTTGAGAAAAATTGTACTAGTATAATGGTAAAAAGAAGATACAAGTGATATTTTTTTTTGTTTGGTACGTTAGCAAGTAAAAGTTGAATATCAAATATCTATTATATTAGTATGTCTTCGGGTGTGTGTTTCATTTTCAAGGTAGTTATGAAAGGTTTTTACCCCTAGCTGAATTTGTTTATAACAATAGCTATCAAGCTAGTATACAAATGGCTCGTTTTGAGGAATTATATGAAAGATGTTGTAGTTCTCTGATTGGATGGTTTGAGCTAAAAGATGCACTTGATAAAGTAAAGTTGATTCAAGAAAGATAATTGGTAGTTCAAAGTAGACAAAAAACTTATGTTGATAATCGACACTGACCCTTGAAATTCGTCGTAGGCAAACATGTCTTCTTGAAAAATTCTCCTATGAAATGAGTAGTGAGATTAAGGAAAAGAGAAAAATTAAGTCCACGGTACATAGGTCTATTTGAAATTCTTGATAAGACCGACTCAATAGCTTATTGTTTAGTTTTACCACCTGAATTGAATAATGTTCATTCAGTCTTTCATGTGCCTATGCTACGAAAGTTTTTACCAGATCTTACGCATATTATTCAGTACCCTTATATTCAGTTAGATGAAAATTTAACCTATGAGGAGCAACCAGTGGCAATAGTAGATAGGCAAGTGAAAAAATTACGTTCAAAATAAATTCCTACGATGAAAGTGATTTGGCATAATCATTTTTTTTCAGAGGACGCTACTTGAAAAAGAGAGGATGATATACGCATCAAATACCCACATATGTATGAGTGATGAAGTTAGTACTTATTTACAACTATGGTAATGAAATTCGGGGACTAAATTTCTTAAGGAGAAAGAAGGTAACAACCCTAAGAAATAATAATTTTCATTTATGTATGAATTAATAAAAAAATTAAAGGCGATAATTGAAAGGTTTTAAGGATTAAAATGAAATCTGATTAATATTTTTAGGGTCAAAATGTAATTTTTTAAAAGTTTAAGGGCCAAAATGTAAATAATAAAATTTAAAAGACTTCCTCTAACATTTAGCAAATTGCTATTTGGACTCTCCATTATTTAAAAAATAAAAAAGATAGAAGAAAAAAAAATTTACCATAATTGGTGATGAATAGTGCTTTCTTTCTCCTCCATTTTCTCTCTCTAGATCAGGATTACCTTTGAGCCTTCGATAACAAAACTATGGGTACTAGTAGATTCAAGATGAAGAGTACTACGATATTGGCTAAACAATTTTTCAAATTAGTCGAATAATTGCCGTAGATCGGAAGTAGAAAATGTTAGAAAAAAGGTAAATTCTGAAACTCCTATTTAGAGTCCTCAAATTGAAAATCTAACATAGTAGATAGAGTCAGGAGATAGATAAACTATAGGATATAAAGTTTCTCAGTTATTTGACAACTTTTGGTGTCATGAACAGTAACTTTGACCGCCGTAAATAATTGTTCCAGTATATGTGAACAGTAAATCTAACTCGCATAAATAGTGATTTCGGTAGATGTGAATAGTACTTTTGACCAATGAATAGTGGCCATTAGTGGATCGGTGTTGACCAAGCTCCCATAGTCATTTCTTAAGTTTTTGGACCCTTCGAACTTATTTTGAGGTCTATTTGGTCATATTTGACTTGAAAAAGTGTATTTTGGGGTTGTCTAAATTGAAATTCTTACTCTATGAGTAGATAATCCCTTATATGACTTATCCTATGCTCTTTTTAAACTTTAAATGTATAATTGATTATGTATATGAGTTATTTATACTTTTACAATTATCTGAAATGGGTTAAATTATCTGATTTGCTTATTAACTAACATATTGTTCAAGAAGGAGTATGATTTTGTAAATAGATTTTTAAACTAATTGAATATGTGACTCTAAATATATTTCTCATCATTTTGTAAAGTGAATATTTTGTGCACATGGCAATGATTTGTATAACTATAACAATGCCCTGGAAAAAGGCATGGATATGTGTTAAACTCTGATTGGAAAGTTTTTAATAGAGGAACTGATTTCAGACTAAAATTTTTGTATTATATTGTAAACTCTGTTCTGAACGATATGGCATATGTGAAAATAATAATTTATGTGGAGGAATCCTACTAGAAATACTGTTTGCTAACAGCAGAAGATGTTAGTCCTGGTGCACCTTGATACCTCAGCTAGTAGGGGTGTTGCTAGCCTTGTGTGATGGCTAACACACGGGATCTGTGACGTGAAGGAGAGCGGGATGCCTCCTATCTAGGCGAAATGTTTATTTCTAATATATGTTTTGTCTTCCCTTATTGTGTGCTTGGGATTTTCTGATGGTTCTAATATGGGATCCTCTTAATATTTTCATGTGAAATATTTTGATGCATAACAATTTTTGTTTAATGATCATACTATACTATATATATTTTTGGATATCTGAATATCTTTTGAATTGAAATTATTTGAAATACAAGTCCCATATGGATGTACATTCAAATTGTGACAAATTTTAACATATGAGTATATCTATATTCTGACCTAGAAGATCATGGGAGGTTTTATTTGCTCACTGAGTTGTCAAACTCACTATACGATATTTCCACATTTTTTAGATAAGAATACAAAGTTTGGTCATTTCCCTTTAGATAGGTGATTAGCTAGGTGACATATTTTTTGGTTGAGCCTACTTTGTTTTCAAGGCTCAGATTTTGGTTTAGATTGTACTTGTACTCTATAGTATACTCTGATCGCCATAGGCAGGATCCTTGCTTCTATTGTTACTTTGATATCTATAAACTTAGTTTGTATTTTTTGTATGCATGAGAGAACTTATATATTTATGTTTTCAATGATAAATGAGTATATTATGCATGTTATGGTAAAGATATGTTTGTGAAGTATGTGTTTCACGTGTCCTTTAATTAGGGGTGTGACAATCATTCTATGTGGGATCGACTCTTACTCCCACTACTACTGGTTAGTTTGAGAGGTAATGTATTATATTTGGTGTACTCGTAATAGTACCCACCAAATTTTGGTGCTGTTACCGAGGACTATGTCTATTTACCTATCGTGATTTTTTTAATTCTTTTCTTTTTGTTCATAACTGTGAATATGGCAACTAATTTTTAACTATTTGGCACTAGGCTAAGCTCTCTATTAAGACATGTTAGTGAGGTAGATAGCTTTTCCCTTGAGCAACAACTTGCAAATTTAACTTCTCTTATTCGTCAAAGTGTACAAAATATGCAATGAGAGAAGTGCTATGAAAATCATTTAGCCATGAGGTATCCTACTATTTGGTACCCAACTTTTTATGAAGAATCATTTGAGTATGTAAATATGGTAGTTTCCCTAGACTACCACATTTGAGGTACAATTCCTATTCAAATATGTATAATCCTGGATAGAGGGATAAATCATACATTAACTATGAAATATCACAAGCTTATCAGATTCAAAACTATCCCTATTACCAACAAAATCAGCAACCGTAACTTCTTAACCAAGAATAAGTTCAAGATCCTAATTGAGGTATGTCATTAGAGGATATGGTTAAAATTAAGATTGATATTTTGCTAATTCAATAAGAGAGGTAACAATTTCAACAAGAAGTAAGGGCCAGCATTTAAAGCTTAAAAAATTAAATGGACCAACTAGCAACAGTAGTCAGCCGACTAGAGGCTCAGAATTCAGAAATTAAAAGTTTAGCCCTAGCACCATTAATGCAAAAAGATAAAAGTTATGCATTTAAGGAAACCAATAACTTGAAAGTTGACACTAGTAAGTCTATTAAGAAAGAGGCTGTGGAATCCACCCTAAATTCCAAATTTCAAGAGAAAATTACAGCAGTAAAGGAAACGCCAAAAGTGTAGCTAACAGGTAAGGATTGTCCTATTTTGTTATCAATTTCTAATAAGATACATGTACATTCTATTTTGCAATATCTTGACCTAGACTTAAAGAGCTTTCCTAACCACTTAAAGGGCATATACAGTGGAGAACCACTCCGAGTGATAACCTTAAATAAATATGTCTTACTCAAAGATAGAGGAAAGCTGCATCTTACTATAACAAAAATTCAAAAAGATGAAATTAAATTGGATGCCAAAAGCTACTCAAGACATTGGTTATTCCCAGGTAAGTTGAGTTCTCATTTAATTAAACATTTGGTTAATACTGAATCCCCCCTTCATGATGTAGCTAAACCTTAAAATTTTGCAAATCCAAAGGCATGCCAATTCGAAGTAGACATCAAGGATCCTACATGAATGACATAGAGAGCTTTAAATTGAGCCAACGACATTAAACAAAAGCGCTTATTGGGAGGTAACCCAACATAGTCTTTGCAAAAAAAGAGAGATGGAAATCAGAAAAAAGTCAGGGTCTAGTAATGCAACACTTTTATCTCACCCCAAACAAATTCAGGAAAGTTCACTTAACTTAAATCTCTTCATATCTCCCTCTTTATTGTCATCTTTATTTTACATTGATGACAATGTAAAGTTTGAGTGTGAGGGTGGAAGTATATTTATCTGAATAATTGTGACCCTACTTTGAGCATCAATTTTTTTTATTTTCACTATCAAAGCACTTTTATTGCATATAGCAAATTGAGTGATTGTGTGAGTGTTTCAATTTATGTTCTGTGTTGTTTGGCATAACCAATAGCCAATGATATGACTATCCAAATTTTTTTTAGCTCTTGAAAAATGTAGAAAATTCATGTTTGTGTGCAATTTTAACCATTTTGTAATTTATATTTGACTTTAGAATCCTAAAATATTTATGCACAATAAATTTGGGCATTTAATTTATCTTTTACTTAGAGAAGGTTTATATAACTCAAAAATATTTTATGATCTCAATTGGATTCTAGAACTTATTTGAATGCTACTTGAGGCAAAATCCTAAATTAATACTATTAATTAGGAGATGATTTAGGCATTATTTGATAGATTGAGCATTTCAAACCTAATTCAATGAATTAGATATCGTTAGTTCCTCTAATTTAACTTAATTTACTTTTTATTCTATATCCACAAAAGAGCCAAAAGCCATATTTTGTGATGAATATCCTTATTTTTGACCTATTCACTCACTCCATGATTATTTTTCTGAATATTTGTTTTGTAGAACTTTATTGACCAAAGGGTAGAAGGGTGGAGCAAAGGAAAGAAAAGGAAAATGCAAAGGAAAGAAAAGAAAAATCCAAAGAAAAAAAAATCGAAAGAAATAATGAAAGCATATGCAATGGGTGAAAGAAAAGAAATAGAGAATCAAGGAAAAGAACGAATTTAATTTAATTATAGCAAGAGGATGGGTGTGGGGAAAAATCCCCCCAAACTTGAAAAAACTCAAGAGATTTGATTTAATCATGTAGTGCTAGGTGATTGAGTCAATCCTTTATCATACCTTATACCCTGGCCACATTAAAAGCTAAATAAAGCCCTATTGATCCTAGAGATAGTTTTAGCCTATATTAGTGGAGAATGGCATGAAGAATAAGTTTATGGAAATCCTAAACTAATTAGAGATTCGCACCCAAAATTTTGAGATATATAAACTTTTTTGCGTAAAGGAAATTTATTGACACCAAAAAAACACACACACTCGGGATTCAGGAGAATAAAATAATGGATTGCATTTGAGTTAATCTTGTGCATGGTTATGACATTTTCAAATTTTTTCTTGAGCATATTTTCATGTTATAAGGTAAATTTTTGGTAAGCCTAACACTCACTACATATGTTGATTTTTGTTTTTGTCATTAGGGATTATTTTGTTTGAGGACAAGCAAAAGATTGAGTGTAAAGATATTTGATGCGTTCATAATTAAGCATAATTTTCATACTTTTAAACTTATTTTTTGTTTAATTTAAGTAAAATATGATTAGGAACTAGTTTAGTTTTGTGTTTTGTGTTGTAAGAACAAAAGAAAAAGAAAAGAGGAGAAAAAGATAAGAAATTCATAGAAAAAATACTGAATTGCAGCAAGAGTAGTAATCTAGGTGTTAAGACATGAATAACTAAAAATTTTGGAGACCAAATATGCCTAGGTATAGTGATAAGAAACAATAAGAAAAATTAAAGCAGTAAAAAGCTAGAACGCTAGGAAGTGTAGGAAAGCATTCTATTTTAAAATTTTTGGGTAAAATCCGTATTCAATTTGAAGAAAGTTAACATAAGACTTGTATCCCTACGTCGTACAGTTCTTCATGATTTGAAATTACCCAATTTGGAGTTCATATGATAGAGATATGACATAATTAGTAATAATAGGTCAAAATCAACTCGTGGTGCAGTGGCACCTTCAAGAATAAGTAGGAAATGACATGAAAAGCTATGATGAAATCACCAAAAGTTAAGGATTAAGGGATGCTTAAGAATGCCATTGAAAGCATTGGAATTAGTTGAAGTACCAAGGATTAGCTTAGGCAAAAACTTAATGTGGTGACCATGCATGAAAGTATAATAGTTACTAGTGACATGAAGTTGACTAATGTGGTAGGGATAGGTAAATATTTAGAAATGAATAAGGGAGAAATTGAAGAGGACTAAATGAATAAAATAATAAACTTAATTAGAGGAATAAAATTTGAGTGACATGAATCTTGGAGATTTAGAATGCTTAAGCATAACCCTAAGAATTAATAAGAAAATAAATATCAGTAGCAAGAAGGATAGGAACCTAGGGTAGTGTAAAGAAGTTTTCTATTTTCAAAAGTCTGGAAAAAATATGTAAGAAATTACAAGAAATAGTTAATATGAAAAATGTAGATATGCGTCTTGTGGATTTTTTTTCCATTGAAATCACCCAATTTGGAGTCCATATAAGAGAGTTATGATCTGATTAGTAAAAAAATATCAGAATCCACTTGAGGTGAAAACAATGAATTTGAGGGCTCGATAACACCAAGATTTCATAGGTATTTGCCAAAATGCTTAATATTAAAGTTGTATTTTTTTGTCTTAACTTTCCATAGGTTCTAGAATCACCAAAATTAAAGTCCAAATAAGAAAGATAGGGCCTCAATAGTAACAAAAGGTCTGAGCCTTGAAATCCATAATGTCTTTTGGGCCTTAGAACTTGAATGGATGGAAATTTTTAATAAAAGGGAGTACCAAAACTCTGAGGAATTAATGGATAAGAAGTACATGAAGCTATAAATAAGATTTTAAGTAAAAAGGTTCCAAAAGAAATTTTAGTAATAAGAATTTAAAGACACATGTTGAAGAATAACTTAAGATTTATTTTAGGAGAAAATGGGCTAGAGGCTAAAATTAAGAGAAAATAAAGAAATAAAATAAAATTAAGAAAGAAGAAGAATCTTTATAAGCCAAATAAAGGATGTTTAGGAAAATCCTAATTTATGCCCTAGCCATTGCTATTGCCATTGCCATTGTCATTGCCATTGCATGAATTTTTTACCATCGTAAGTGTGTGATTTTGATGTAGATATATATTTTATAAAATTATATTTGAAATGATTATGTTTTGGAAATTCATTTTATGGCACATGGGCATATTTTGTGATTTGGCATCATACTTTGGCTATTAATGTGAAAAAGAAAAGAAAAGAGAACAGTCACATGGTAATTCATGTGTAGTGCACCAAATAGGGGGCATCTTATTCATGGCTATGATGATAAATAGAGATTTTGTGCCATGTATGAATGGAGTGAGAAAAGCACGTTCAAAAGGGAGTAGAGAGAGATAATGATGCTCACCTTGGCTAAGAAAGAAAAGATATAACAAGATTAGTTAAAGCCATCATATAACAAAGTTATGATTTTGACATGCCATGACTTTTTGAAACAGTTGATCATGCCATTGATATATTTGAACGGTTATTCATGCCTATGATATTTGAAAATGATTATATATGCCATATATGTCATTGCTACATGATTTACACATGCGTAGATATGGTGCATTGTTGTGGCCTAAGAAATTTTGTAGTTTATACAACTGAACATGACATAATGAACTATAATGTGAAATTATAATTTATTGGTGAATCTACTGGAATAATTACATCTTACTATAATTCCATGTCATGTTCAGATAAACAGTGATAACATATAGCTATTTTCGATGAATTTGATTTTTAGCATACGTTGGGTAGAGATGCCTTATGTTGAGAAAATTCTCGTAATTAACAATGTGTTAGTGATTGAGATAGCCAAAGTTTCAGAGGAGGTCTCACCACCCGCATTAGTCCCCAGACGAGGCTAATATGGATGGTTAGGACATATATATATGTATGCTTTTGTACTGTAGGTAACACCTACAACACCATGATATGTATATGAACTTACAACATCATTAATATTAATAGATATGCCCATTTGATATCAATTTGTGTTTGCTTAAATTGAGAGATTAATTATCATAAAAGAAATAGATAAGAAAACGGTCGATAATGACTTCATTAGTATGTTTAAAAAATGGAGTCGTTACATGGGGGACCACAAAATTTACCACTTGTTTGCAACCAAATATTCAAATCACATACTTTAATTTACACTTTTTTTATGTAATTAATGGTACACCAATAACTGCATTTTACTTTTTCAAACCATATACCTAAACTTTTGTTGTCCATGTGCAGAAGGAAACACAATAACAAAGACCAACAGAAGGAAACACAAAGCATAGGGTGCTTGCATTGTCGTTGAGGAATTTCTTGTTTCAGTGGCTTACTATGGCTTCTTCTTTCATAGATGCTCAGGCAAGTGCTCTTCAATGATGAACGGAGGACGATATGGTGGCTTGCAAAAAAGGGACTCATTTTGGCTTAACCACGGGTTAGGCCTATATAATATGCCCGATCACAAGTCACGCCCATATAATAGGTTTGACTTGTTTGGCCTTGATGCAAAAAATGGTTTTTTTTTTCATTTTTTACTATACATTTAGATATACTGGAGAAATTGTTTTTCAACATATGACATGGTTTATTTTGTTCCTATAGAGCGTCAGGATCAAATTGTCTTTTCCATCCACCCTCCAAAATGCCCAAGATGCATTCTATTTATTTATGAATAAAATAAAAAAATAACATTAAATGCCATTCTTTTCACATCAATGCAAAATAGAGAATAAGGAAGTTAAAATACAAACCAACCATGCGAGTGCTGGTTAAGAAAAATGTTGACAAGCTTTTCGATTCTTAGTTGCATTCTCCGTGAAGTTAATTGCAACTAAATCTTGTCGACTCACCTGAATGTTTTGCCATATGGTAATGGAGCTGACGTAAAGATTGATTCCAATAAGTTGAAAGTGGTAACAAGCAGGCAAGATAAATCCCTTTCAAGAAATATATCTGAGCATCCTTATCCTTATCTTGAATGAAAACCATTGATGTTTGACAAATATCTCTTTTTTTAAATTGGGCTTGAAAAATTCTTCCCTTTTTCCGTTTTCACCGTCTACAATCCACTGAGCTCACCATAATGCTGGTCACATTATCATTTACTTGATTTCTACTTATTAAAGTTTTCATGCCTGGATTGACCCTGTAATAATCTCTAATTTGATAAATATTCGTCACAATTGCCTTCATTTTGTGAAGGACTGCTTCAGCTGAAGGTTTAACATTTCTAAAAATGGCATCATTTATCTATGCATCATCATTACCTGTTCTTGAGTCACTATTAAAAAAATGAGATTTAGAGACGAAAATTAGAGACGGATTTGGAAAGTTAGAGACGGATGGAAATGTTTGTAATTTAGAGACGGAAATATTCCGTCTCTAAAAAGCAGTCTCTAATTCCGTCTCTAAATGAGTTTAGAGACGGAAAATATTCCGTCTCTGTCTTAGAGACGAAAAATATTCCGTCTCTGACTCCAGAGAGGGACAGAGACGGAATATTCTATCTCTAATTCCGTCTCTAATTTTGTGAACAGTTTTAGAGACAGATTTAGAGACAAAATTTCAGAGATGGAATATTTTCCCTCTCTAATATATTTGTATATATAAATTTTTTATCTCTCATTTTATATCAAATTTTTGAAATAATATTTAAATTATTAGTAAAATTAGTTAGAATTTAGATAATTTTTGAAAAAATTTAAGTTTCGTTTAATTTGTAGAAATAAGTTGATAGAATGGAAATTAAGATTCTCTTACATTAATTTATTGTGTTTGTTTGATATAGTTGACTATAAATTTTATTTCTACGATATACAGATTCTTTTTTATATAAAAATGATTTTATCTTGAAAAACTTCTAAAAAAAGAACAAGTAAAATGAAATAGAAAAAGATGTTAAAATATATAAATGATGAATAGATATATTTTATTAATATATTTTATTTTACAAATTTTTCATATTTACTTTCATTTTACATTTTTCAGAATTGATGAGTAAATATATTTTATTAATATTATGATAAATGATTTAATAATTTTAAAAAGAAATAAATATTCATGAAGAATAAAGACATGTCTTCCTAATAAATATATGTACGGTTAATTTTGAATATAATATAATTTTGCTTACAATGATTATGTAGTATATATTATGTTTGTATATGTGTGTGTGTGTGTGTGTGTGTGTGTATATATATATATATATACGAACAAACTATATACTACATAAGTATTTTTACAAATTAAGCGAAATATAAAATTTTCCTCTAACGATGATTATATATATATAATAATCGTTAGAGGAAAAATTTAAATCCCGCTTAATTTATAAAAATAAGTTGATGTAATAAAAATCAATATTCCCTTACATTAATTTATTGTGTTTGGTTGATATAATTGACTATAATTTTTATTCCCACGATATACAAATTCTTTTCTATATAGGAGATGATTTTATCTTGAAAAACTTATAAAAAATAAAAAAGTGAAATAAAAAAAAAGTTAAAAGAGATAAATAATGAGTAGATATATTTTATTGTAGGAATTGTTTATAATTACTTTCATTTAATAGTTTTCAGAATTGATGAATAGATATATTTTATTAATATTATGAAAAATAATTTAATAATTTCAAAAAAAATAAGCATTTATGAAAAATAAAGACATGCCTTCCCAATAAATATATGTACGCTTCATTTTGGATGTAATATAATTTTGATCAATATATATATATATATATATATATATATATATATATATATTTGTTTGTGTGTGTGTATAGGTGTTTATTATTCGAAAATAACAAAATATGAGATTAAAAAAGGTAAATAAAATTTTCTATGAAATATAAGTGTATTTTAAATCATATTTTTTTTATATTTTATGTCATAGATTACTATTAAAAAATTACAGAAATATTATTTTATCTGTAATTACCATAGGAGAAAAAATTTTTATCCACAAAAAAAAAACTCATATCAAAATTTCTTTTAGTATTATTTTTAAATAGAAAATAAATTTATAAATAAACAAATATTTTTTGAAATTTTGGATTATTTTCTTTTTGAATTTATTGTAATATATTTTAAATTTTAATATTTTGAAAAAATTATTTAAAAAATTATATTGTCTTTAAAAATTAAAAAGAAAATAAACTTAAGAAATATAAAGATTTGTTAAAAATCTGAAATTTTCATTTAAATATGTAAATGGTCATTTAAAATATTTATTTTATAAAAATAAATTTAAAAAATTTATTAAAAATAAAATTTAAAATAAATAAGTGAAAATAACTTAGTATCTAAATGTTTGGGTCAGTGAAATAAACGTTTGGATCAGTGAAAGGGTCATAATTAAAGCAATTAGTGGGAGACCTTAATAGTCAAAGATCTTTGTTACTAGGCCCATATCCTTGCAAAGAAGTTAGTATGTGAATTAAATAACAAAATCTTGAACCAGATATATCAGATAGCAATCTATCTTTAAATTTATATTTAAAAATATAATAAATTTAAGATTTTAAAATACTTAAAGTTAAACTTATTTATTTAAAAAATTTTAAATAGAATTTTTTTTTCACGTTGAGATTGTTAATACGAAATTTATTCATATAATGTCAAAATCAAACTTAAAAAGTCAAATAACTTAAAAGGTGGAGTTTCTACTTTGGTTTATTTACATGAGGCCACACCTAAAATTGCTCTATACAAGAAGCTTTATGCCTACCCAAGTGGCATGAAATGAAATAGATTGTAATATGAAACGACCCTCTTGACCTATTGTCAGTATTGTATAACATTATGATCAACCTTACTTATTTTTACAGCCAAGTAAAATAAATATTTTACAAAAAAAATTATAAAAAATTTAATGCATAATCAAGTAGACCCCCTTAATCTTAGAGCTTATTTGGGTGAATAAATTTTACATATTTTTTTACAATATTTTTTTTGGATTGGTTTTTTTGACTAGGTGAATGAATATTGGTTTTTTTGATAAATTATTTTAAATTACTTTTTCTTTTTAAAAAATTAAAGAAAAATAAACTATAAAAATATAAGAATTAGTTGAAAATAATTTTTTTGTCTATAACGTTTTTGTTGAAAATTTTTAAAATTTTGTTGAAAAAGTAAATATGAGAATGATTTTGAAGAGATAATAATGGTTTAAATAATTAGTTGGAAAAAAAATAAAATTAAAAAATACATTGAAAAAAAAGGCAAAATGAAGTATGCTTCCTCACACTACAAAATGCAGGGAAAAAAAATTGAAAATAAACTACACAAAAAAGAGAGGCTATTTTTTCTTTTTCTCTCCCGCTCAAATAGTTTCCCCTCCTGCTAATAAGTTGAAAAAAAAAGGCTGGTTTTCTTTCCCTCCCGCTCTGATAGTTTCCTCTCCCACTCACATTATATTAGTTTCTCTACCTTTGGTTATATTTTAAACTTTCCCAGAAAAGTTTGAAAAAAAAAAGTATCCCCACGTTTGTTACAAGTTATACCAATACATTCCTGGGAAACTTTTATTCCCAGGAATACAAATTATAAAGGACTTGAGAAATTTTTATTCCCACCGGTGAGAGTGGGAATAAAAGTTTCCCAGGAAACTTTCGGCCATCACTACTCCTTCCCACGAGACTCTGAAATGGTGTGACCATCTTGGCTCCTTCCCTCGTGACCATCTCATTGCAAGGGATCCCCGTAGACCCGTGCCTCATCGTCTTCGTCCGCCTTCATCGCCATTGTCTGCCTACCAGGTGAGTTTCTGGTGATTTCTACTCCTTCTTTGCCATCGCAGATCCCGTTCCATTTCCCTTCCCCGCTCCTCTGTACTCTCAAATTTCTGCTCTTTTAAGTGTTTTTGTTGACATTTTGTTTAAGAGATTTCTCCTCTGTACTCTCATAATAGGCCAATTTGAAGAGGAAGATAATAGACCCACCCTCTCTCTCGCGTCTTCTGGGTTCACAGTCAAGTTGGTGAATTTCTCCTCTGCGTGAAAGAAAATGAGAGAAGAAATAGAGATCTCACAGAGCCTCCTCTTCGTGAAGCTTTCATCACAAATCCGTCCCCTCCTTTAAGCATCAAAGCTTTTGGGTTTCATGGATGCGGCACGTCTTCTTTTCATTTTCTTAGTTTTAGTTTTGCATCGGAATGCTTATGAATTTTGTTGTTGACTTTGGTTTCAGAAAGCTATAAATTTTTTGCTCCTGATTTGTTCCATGATGGTTTTTCATATGATTCATCTTGTTTACTGTATCCTTTTTTTGTTTGAAGCTGTGGGCTGAGCTTATTTATCTTCGGATTTATAGTGGTATAAATTGAGAAGATAAAATTTGGGATTTATTCTAGATGCTTATGTGATCTAGTTTGAGTATCTAATTCAGGGGTTTCCCTTATATGTAATTTGTATATGTGCATGATATCTTGGGCTTTTGTATGGAGTTGATTTGGGAGGTTCTCCATTTAAATTTAAGGATTTCAAGGCTTGGACATATGAATGCACATTAGGTGTTTGATAAAATGCCCAAGAGAGATTTCTAGTTATATGATCTCTTAAGTTTTCAATTTTTAGCACCTTAGGTGTTTGATATATGTCCATATATATGCTGGGTTAATTATGAAGTTTGGACCAACATCATGTAAGGATCCCATCTAGAGAGAAGCTTCATTTTTTTATGCTGCTTCAAAGGTAACACCTCTCCTGTGCATTATGATTCTTTCAACCCATCAGTGAGAGCAGTGTAGAGGTACATGTCAGGTTTTTAGTGCATTGAAAGACCTTGATGGCATAGTCAATGGAGTTTAACTTACTGTAAAGTCAAAGAAGATTATTTTGGGTTTATTTTGCTCTTGAACTGATAGTCCAACCTGTCAAAACTGAGGGGCATTTCATCTTCAAATTTCTTTAGGTTTATTTTGCTATTTTTGTATGTCTTTCTTTCTGGGTCTGTTGTGAATTCTGCTAATTTGGTTTGTTCATGTAAGGGGGGCTTTTTTTCCTGAGTTTTAGTCCTATAGAGCTAAATGGCCTTATTAACGTGAGTCCATTTAGGTGGAATCTACTGTTATGATTAAAATTTGGGCTGTGTCGAGATTAATATAGCCTGGGTTTTTAGGAATAAGATAAAATGTTTGAATAATCAATTGAAAATGGTTTGCTCTGTTTTTTTTCTGAAAAAATTTTAAGGTTCTTAAAGAAATAGCTTCTTAGCTTAAAAAATTAGTGGCTTTTTTAAAATTTTGAAAATATTTTTTAAGCCTTGATTTTCTTTCAAATTTTCTTTTCTCCATAGAGGCTGAGATTTCTCTGAAAACCTTGTAAATACCCAAAAACTTTAATTCCCTGTCCGAAGAAAGTGTGTCCCTTTGATTCTAGTCTTGCTTTTTGGTTTTGGAGAAAACAGTTGCTGAATTTGTTGGTTGATGATGCTTTTGGACTCTTCTTCTCTTGCTTGAGCTTAAAGTATTACTTGCTTTCCATGGGAATATCCCTCCTCTCTTCTTCTCAATTTTTTTTTCTGGGTGAATAATGCTGTCCCTTGTCTTTTCTGTGATTGGAAGTTGCAACCAATTGAAAAATAGTTTACATTCAGTTTTGTTTTACTCTGTTTTATAAATAATATATTATTTTTCCTATGGGCATAGGCAGTATAACCTCTTTTTCTGCGGACATTCTTTTGAAGGTCTCAAACTATTTTTTGTCAAGTCTACCAAGACTGAACATGATAAGAACATGAGACTTCTTTCTTATATGTTTTAAAATGTCAAATAATATTAAAATGCATACTCTTGACTATCCTTCTTTATGTTTTTAAATTCCTTTTTGCATGTATGTAATGTTTACTATTTTTTTTTATCTTATCTTGATAGTTCTATAGAAAGCATAAATGGATTAAATAATGAATGTATATTTATTCGATAAAAATTTAAAGCAATAAAAATTAGTATGAATTTTTGCTGAAATTATTATGAATGCTTTGGTATGTTTGTGGATGACAACAAGTTTATCTGAGCTTTTCTAATTTTTATATATATAAAATAGTGGTAAAAAGTAACTTTTGACTACCAATTACATCACTTAATTATTATCATATATTAATTTAAAAATATTTTTAAAATTATTGCATGTTTTTTTTATGTTCACTGTAATTTCTATTGTATCATTAGTTTAACGCGTAAATTTATTTTATAGTTTAACATTATCAATTTCATAGCAGTATATGAGTATCCTTTAAAGACAACCACCATCAATGCTTAATTTAATTTAATTTTGAATGTTCGAAATAATTGAACTTCATATATATATAATTATTGTTTCTATTTAATTTGCTTTAATTTTATTACGTTCGAGTATTAATTTGCTATTGTGTGTTATAAACAGGAGCAAATTCTAATAGTTTCAACGGGTTGTGTTGTACGAAGTTTTACAACAAATGTAGCACCAGTATTTCTAAATGAACCACCAAATTAATTGTAGCACCAGTATTTAATAGCTCTTGTCATATGTAATATTTTTAATTAATTGATATTTTGTAATTGTTTATAAACAATGTTATCTTTGAAATTATTTTATATATATTTTTATTATTTTCTTTGGTTCTTTTTTTTTCTCAATTACAAATGAAATAATAAATGCAAAAAAAAAATTAATATAAAGGATTCAGAGACGAAATTTTTTGTCTCTAAATCCAGAGACGAATTTTTCCGTCTCTCATGTCAGAGACGAAATTTTCCGTCTCTGGATTAGCGACGGATTTTTCTGTCTCTAACATCAGAGATGGATTTTTCCGTCTCTAACATCAGAGACGGAATTTTTCGTCTCTAAAGTCAGAGATGGAAAATTCCGTCTCTGTAGAGACGGACAACCTAACCAAATTTAGAGACAGATTTTTTTTTAGAAACGAAAATATTCCTTTTCTATTTAGAGATGGAATATAAATTTCGTCTCTAAATATTTGCGACCGCATATTTAGAGATGAAATCTTTTCTGTTTAGAAACGGAAAAATTTAAAGGAAACTAATTTAGAGATGGAATATAAATTTCGTCACTAAAATGAATTTTTCTAGTAGTGAATTACATTGTTGCTTTGCATCGTTAGTCTTTCTAGCCAATTCATGACTCACAGAGAGAAGGCAACTAAGACCCAATTTCCAAAAGAATAATGAAAAGTGCAACGGCACTCTCATGCGGTAAGTCGTCTATAGAGATATAATTTCTCTTCTAGCTGATGAAAGAAGATTGTCGAAGGTCAACATTTTAGCCACAAATTGTGACTAATAAATTCAAGCCACCAAAGTCTAATAAAAATGTTGCAACGTCCTTTCAATCTTATAAGCCGTATATAGAGATTTAATTTTTCTTCTGGCTAACGAAAGAAGGTTCTTAAGGTCAACATTTAAGCCGCAAATTATGACTAATAAATTTAAAACAGCTATCCTCACAAAAGAAAAAAAAAACAAAAATGAAGCCATCTTTCAGCAATGATCAACGACATAAATCACACCTAACTGACAATATCAAGTGATTCCATTACATGATGGGATCCATATCTGTTCAAGTTACGTGGCTTATAGAAAAATATATTCAGTTACATAAGGACAATTGATATGATTTTCAAGATACATGAATTTCTAGCTAAGGCTCTTATGCTTGAGTAGTCTGTTACTTTTGGATTATCTTTTCCAATATGTAGCTATTTCAATTGTTAAGATTTGAATGAAAAGTGAGTTTCATTCTTTCCTAAATAGAGATAACTTTTATGTATGTAATCTATGAAGATATGAAAATCAAGTTTCATAATTTTTTTTTTATCCGAGCTCTCATATCCTCACATTCTTTAGATATAAGAGTACTAATCTCACTTAAAATATTGAGATTGCCTTTTTCAACAAGTATGTTTTCGTAAACTCAAATTTTTAACAATGCAATGGTCCCTCCATTGTTGAAGTCAAATTTATCTATAATTTGAGCCTCAAACTTTTAGCAATTTGATTATTTACCTGCACTTTCTTCTTGTGATCTTCATATATTATGATTATTGCTGAAAGTAAATTAATACAGAAATTGCAAGCAATTAAATATTATAAGTTACAATTTAAAATTTTGACTTGAAAACTTTCTTATTTCATAAATAATGCCAAAAAAAAATTAGGATATATGACTAATTTACTCACTTTATTGGCATCCAAACAAATGCACTGACTATTTTAAAGCAAATTGTAACATCATTAAGACATAAATGTCTCTTCAGCTTTTTATTGCGTTCAAGGGTAACCTTAAAAGATACGTAGTTTGGTGATTTGTTCTCAGTTTTTAACGTCGAGATTGGCCTCTTTTAATAATTGGGATAATCAAGTAGCCAAACTCTGTTTTAATGCTGGAGAAGCAGCATGCTCGCCAATCACTGAAACTGGTTTGTTGTCTATTACCACAATATCATTTTCTGGTAGTATCCCATCTTTGGAGAAACTAATCTGGAGGTTAAAAAAAAAAGTTAAAGATATGATAAGTGTTGAGATTGTGAGTGTTTCAAAATTAATAATGATTTATGAACTTTGAAAAGAGAGTCTAAATATATATTTGAATTCATAAATGAAATTTTTTTAAGAGAATATAATTAATTGTAAAAATCTAAAATAAGAAATTCTAAAGATATACTTCAATCCAATGAATTGTGAAATTATAAAGAATATATTTAATGTCATTAATGAGATTCATTATTTAATGGCCATATTTAATTGGCATGGTTAATGACGAAGATTTATGAGATGTAGGTTATTGTAATCAGTGATATTCCTACATTAGAATTGGAAAGTCTTGAACTCTCTTATATATACTTCTGTTGATCTTATAAGTAAAGTATGAAAAATATATTGCTTGACTCAAAGTAGTAAGTTAATCACTTGTAAAAAAAAAACTCGGTTATTCTCTATTTTTTTTAATTATATAAATTTAGTTTACATACTCTAAATCTTGGATACCAGGGTAAGGATATCAAAGTTTAAAATATCATAAAATTAAAAATTTTCATGAGTATGATGTTATGGGAATTTGAGCTATTTTTCTACCAATAGCAAATTTAATAATAGTTAACAATGATAAATAAAAAACAGAAAAATAAATAAAGAAAACACCAGAATTTAACGAGGTTCGGCCAATTATGCCTACTTCTTCGGACACCACTACAAATATATTACTCTGAAAGAATACAAGAGAGAGAAGAAAAATTAAGTCTTTAGAAGAGTGTAGAAGGCTTGAGTTTTTGGTGTGAGAAGAATAAAAGGGGGAGGGTTCCTTTTATAGCCTAAGGACCCTTCCCACTTCCCACTTTCAACCGATGTGGGACTTATTCCCAAAATCGACAAATCTCCACCTTGAGAATAAAGTCCCAAACAACAATTACAAAGTCTTCTCTCACAATAATACTATCTCTAGAAGTGTTTTCAAATGCACCTATGGTGCTATCCATATGCAATCTTCACAATATTAATCAAGTCCAAACAATGTTGAAACTTGATTGATATCACCACTTTGGTCATCATATCTGCAGGATTTTTAGCTGTCTAGATCTTCTGAAGTAGTATTTCACTTTCTTCCAGAATCTCTCTTACGAAATGATATCAAACATCTATATGCTTCGTACGTGCGTGATAAACTTGATTCTTTGCTAAACAAATAGCACTTTGACTGTCACAATGCACCTTGACGTGCTTCTAACCAACTCCCAAGTCCTTTAGGAATCCTTGAAACCAAATAGCCTCCTTAACAGCCTCTGTAACAACCATATACTCTGCCTTTGTAGTAGACAAAACAACTGTTGATTGCAAAGTTGACTTTTAACTAACCGGTGCCTTTGTAAGTATAAATACATAACCAGTAGTTGATCTTCGTTTGTCCAAATCACCAGCATAGTCGGAATCACAATATCCAACTACATATTGACCAATCTTTTTATCCAGCTTAAATAACAACCCAACATCCACGGTGTTCCGAATGTACCGTAGAATCCATTTGACAGCTTGTCAATGTCCTTTACCAGGATCATGCATATACCTACTCATAACCCTAACTGCTTATGAAATGTCAGGTCTCGTACAAACCATAACATACATCAAGCTACCAACAACGTTTGCATAGGGAACTTTTGCCATATATTCTCGTTTAGCATCATTCTTCGGAGATAAATCAGCACTAAGTTTCATATGAGGAGCAGGCGGAGTACTTACAGGTTTTGACTTGTCATTCATGCCAAAACGTTGTAGCACCTTTCTCAGATATTGTTTCTGAGTTAGACGAAGTTGCCCCAATCGTCTGTCTCTATTTATCTCCATGCCGAGAATCTTCTTAGTTTCCCCTAAATCTTTCATCTCAAATTCTTGTTTCAGTTGAGCTTTCAACTTGTCAATTTCTCCAGAATTCCTTGAAGCTATCAACATATCATCAACATAAAGAAGAAGATAGATAAAAGATCCATCTTGTAGCTTGCGTAAATACACACAATGATCGCATTTACTTCTTGTGTACTTCTGCCCCAACATAAAATTGTCAAATTACTTGTACCACTGTCTTGGAGATTGCTTCAATCTGTACAATAATTTTTCAAGTTTGCATACCATATTTTCTTTTTCAGCAACCTTGAACCCTTCCGGCTGAGTCATTTAGATTTCCTCCTCCAAGTCTCCATGTAAAAATGTAGTTTTTACATCCAGTTGAGCTACCAAGGCCAGTAAGATTCTGATGGAGGAATGTTTCACCACTGAAAAAAAAACTTCATTGTAGTCAATTCCCTCCATCTGAGCATAGCCTTTAACTACCAATCTCGCCTTGTAGCGAATGATTTTCTTGTCAGGAAATCCTTCTTTCTTTGCATATATCCACTTGCATCTAATAGTCTTCTTTCCCTTCGGCAGACTTACTAGCTTCTATGTCTAATTCTTATGAAGAGACTGCATCTCTTCATTCATAGCATTCCTCCACTCCTCATACTTTGAATTGCTTCTTGATAAGTAGTAGGAATTTCATCATTCACTATTATAGATGCATGAGCCACCATATCACTAAATCGAGCAAGTTTGTGTCTTACTCTTTGTGGCTTCCTTAATGCAATCGGTTCTTCTTGCTGGTGAGATTCTTGGGTTGGAATCTCTTCTTCATTTGACTCCTCTTCTGCCATAGGAGTTTCTCCATCTTTGTACATAACTGGGTCAATTCTCCTTTCAAACTCCACCTGCTGCAGAGCACTATTAATTTGTTGAATGCCATCCTTCTTCAATATGGCAGATTCATCAAAAGTAACATCTTTACTAAGGATTATCTTCTTTGTTTCAAGACACCAGAGGCGGTATCCTTTAACACCAGTAGTGATCCTCATAAAGAGCGTCTTCTTGGCTCTCAGATCCAACTTTGATTTCTTCACATGATAGTATGCAGCGGAACCAAATACACGTAAGGAATCATAATCAGTAACAGGTTTTTCAGACTAAACCTCTAAAGGAGTTTTACCACCAATTGCAGTTGATGGTAAGCGATTAACAAGATGGCTTGCATATTTCATAGCCTCAACCCAAAATTGTCTGCCCAACCCAGCATTGAACAGCATACACCGAACTTTCTCCAGTAATGCCTGGTTCATGCGTTCAGCCACCCCATTCTGTTGTGGTGTATGTCTAATTGTGAAGTGTCTCACAATACCTTCATCTTGACAAATTTTATCAAACAGATCACTTCGATATTCACCTCCATTGTCTGTTTTAAGCCGTTTGATCTTTTTATCATTTTGAGTTTCAATCATCTTTTTTCACTTAAGGAAACAGTCTAACACTTCATCCTTTGACTTCATAGTGTATACCCACACTCTTCGAGAGAAGTCATCAACAAAGGTAACATAATAGTATTTTTCTCCCAAAGAAGCTATCTTGGAAGGACCCCACACATCAGAGTGAACATAATCCAGAATACCTTTAGTATCATAGATTGCAATGCCAAATTTCACCCTCTTCTGCTTTCCCATCACGCAATGCTCGCAGAAGTCTAGCTTACAGGTTTTCATATCTTTTAATAATCCTTGCTTCACCAGAATTTGCAAGGATTTTTCACCTGCATGCCTTAATCGCATGTGTCACAGCTTAATTGCATCTGACACTTCATCATCAAAAGTTGCAACTGTAGCTGTCCCAACAATTGTATTACCATCATAGTAATACAAATTATTCTTCCGGATGCCTTTCAACACCAGAGCTCAAAAAACTATCTTTAAAACTCCATCTCGCATTGTCATTGTCAATCCTTTGGATTTTAGGACTCCCAAAGAGATGAGATTTTTCTTCATGTCAGGTACATACCTGACCTCTTTCAAAACTCTAGTTGATCCATCATGGTTCTTTAAGTAGACTGAACCGATTCCAGTTGTTTCACAAAATGTGTCGTTGCCCATGTAGACAACTCCACCGTCTATTTCTTTGAATTCAAAGAACCACGCCCGGATATGACAAATATGTTGGTTGCATGCTGAGTCAAACAACCACTTGTCAGATCGCCTTGTGGAGGTTGTAGCAACCAGTGAAAGATCCGAATCTTCATCACTGTATTCAGCAGCACATGATTCTGCAACAGCTTTGCCTTTTTCAACTTTGCCCTTATTTTTTAATTTTGGGCAATCTTTCTTCCAGTGCCCCTTTTCTCTACAAAAGACACATTCATCTTTACTCGGTCTGCCTCTCGACTGAGATTTTCCTCTTCTTCCTTTCTTCTGGCCTTGTGGTCTGCCTCTAGCTACCAGTGTTTCTGCAACCACCTCTGCATGTTTGCTTTTCTCCCTGTCTTTTTTCCTCAATTCATGACTATATAGAATACTACATACTTCACTGAGGGAAACTTTCTCTTTCCTATGAAGTAACATAGCTTTTATAAATTCATACTCTTTAGGAAGTGAAAACAGCAACATCAATGCCAGATCTTCATCTTTGAAAGTTTCATCAAGGTTCCTCAAATCAGCTACTGCCTTGTTAAAAGCAGTAATATGATCATTCATGGTGGTACCCGGTTGATAACTAAACCGGAACAACTTCTTCTTCATAAAGAGCTTATTGTGACCGCTCTTCTTCAAGAATTTCTCCTCCAGTGCCTTCCACAGCTTACTTGCAAAAATTTCTTTTGAGAATGAATATTTATGCTCTCTGGAAAGACATGAACGAATAGTACCACACGCCAACCGATTGATGGTCTTCCATTCTTTTTCTTCAATTTCTTCTGATTTTTCCTCTTCAATAGTAATGTTTAGACCTTGCTGGAAAAGCGCGTCTAGAACTTCACCTTGCCACATTCCGCAATGACCCGTACTGTCAAAAATCTCCACCGTAAATCTTGCATTTGGCACAACAAATCTTGTCAAAATTGACGACGAAGAAGCTGCCGAAGTTGATGTAGTGGAAATTGTGGCTTTCTGAGTCTGCTCTTTATCATCAGCCATTTTTGCTCAAAAGTGAAAAAATTACTAGTAATAATTTAGTCAGAAAAAAATGTATCAGGAAAATTCTCAAGAAAAACTGGAGGGGTCACACGATCTCACTTAAAAATCAGTTTCCTTAGACAGAACTTTCCTAGACATGCACTTAATTAGACAATAGATTACTAGCAATTTTAACACCAAATTACACAAAAAAATTTAAAAAAAAAATTCTGATGTGGAAGATCAGTTAAAACCGCAACCATAGAGCATACTAAAATTTTCAAGAGAAATCACAACTAAAAGCTCTGATACCAATTGTTGTGGAAATTTGAGCTATTTTTCTACCAATAGCAAATTTAATAATAGCTAACAATGATAAATAAGAAACAGAAAAACAAATAAAGAGAACACCAAAATTTAACGAGGTTTGGCCAATTACGCTTACTTCCTCGGACACCACTACAAATATATTACTTTGAAAGAATACAAGAGAGAGAAGAAAAACTAAGCCTTTAGAAGAGTGTAGAAGGCTTGAGTTTTTAGTGTGAGAATAACAAAGGGGAGATGATTCTTTTTATAGCCTAAGGACCCTTCCCACTTTCTACTTCCAATCGATGTGAGACTTATTCCCAAAACCAACATATGACACTACAACATTGTTATATAAATAATATACAATTAATGTTTTATAAAGTAAACAAAGTTAAAAAAATAGGAATTTTATTTCACAATAAAAGTGAGATTACTCTAGATACAAAACAAAAAGACATCATAATGTCTAAAAAAACATATTTATCAATGGTTAAAAATTAAGTGCATTTATAGTAGACTAAATTTTAATGTAAACAAGTGATTTTTTGATATGAGATTATGACTTTTTAAACTACTTAATTGAAATTTTAGTAATTAATTTTGAAATTTTTATCATTTTTGTCTTTTTATAAGAACCATAAGATATAACTCGGGTGGGGTGCATCAATAGTGTACAAAATTAAAATTCAAAAATAAATTTTTTTTATAGTTTTTAAATAATATTAAAAAAATTACTCAAAATGACATCTTATATGTCGGCAGATCTTAAAATTTTGCGGTTAATAAAAGCGAAAGGGACACGCCCCCGGCCCGGGGGGGGGGGGGGGGGGGGTGGGTCCCACAAAGTTGACAAAAGGAGTATCTGATTAAAAGAAAAGCAGTCACATCAGTTGTATACTGTCATGGGCCATTTTTTATGACTTTTATGCACAACTTTTATTTTGAATAAAAATACACTCTTTTGTTATGTCCTACACCTTCATAGCGACGTGGTTATTTTTTTTTTTGGGTATAAAATATTAGTTATCCTTATACATTATTCTTATCATAAATGGATTCATAAAACGTTTTATCTGTATACACTAGACGCATAGAAAGTTTAATTATAGTGTGTGTTGACATGCTGTTCATACATTTATTGATTTATAAAACCAAATAATAGGATATATAATAAAAAATTATATTTAGTTTTTATAGAATCAGTTGATATGATCTGTAAGATACATGAATATCTAGCTAAAGTTTTTATGCTTGATTAATCTATTACATTTGAATTAACTTTTCCAATAGGTAGCTATTTCAATTGTTAAGATTTGATGGAAATTTTAGTTTTATTTTTAAGTATATGTATATAACTTTTATGTAAGTAATATATAAAAATATGAAAATCAAATTTCATTATATTTTTATCGTCGAATAAGTATTCTTTTATTCTATAAATATAAGAGTATTAATCTTCTTTAAAGTATTGATATTATCTCTTTTCATAAGTATTATTTTTTTCTAAATGCAAATCCATTACATTATAAAAAAAATTCAATTATTAAATTTAAATTTATTTATCTTTCGAACCACAAATTTCTAATAGTCTAATTATTTCCTTATCGATAATTATTTACTTGCACTTTCTGCTTGTGATTTTTATATGTTGTGATTATTGCCGACAACAATTGCAAACTGAACAGAGATATAATGTGCTCGTAATAAAATATTATAAATTAAAATTTAAAATCTTAACTTAAAAACTTTATTTATTTCATAAACAATGCAAAAATAAAATACAAAATAAAGGATATATGATTAATTTACTCACTTTATTGGCATCCAATAACACAGTACTGACTATTTTAAAGAAATTGCAGCATCATTAAGACATGAATGCCTCTTCAGTTTTTATTGAGTTCAAGGGTCACCTTAAAAGGTAGTAGCTTGTTGGTTTGTGCTTCAGTTCTCAATTTTTAACGTCGAGATTGGACTCTTTCAATAATTGGGATAATCTAATAGCCAAACTCTGTTTTAATGCTGGAGAAACAGCATGCTCCCCAATCATAGTCTCCAACACTGCCTCTGAAACTGGTTTGTTGTCTATTACCACGGCATCATTTTCTGGTAGTGTCCCATCTTTGGAGAAACTAATCTGTGGGTTTTAGAAAACGAAAGTCAACTACATTATAAATGTCGAGATTACTTAAAATAAAGTATAAAATTATGATGTTTAATTAGTTTTATTTATAGTGGCAATGTTGTTGTTATGTAATCATATTCCACGCCCTAGTTCCACATTAGCTTCTCCTTCTTATCTCTAAATTAACTCGCTAGAGTTTGTAATAATTTTCTTTTTCAAATAGTATTCGTTATAAAGCTATGAAATTCTTCAACAAAAAAAATAAAATAATGAGCAATTGGTTTTACCAACCGTTAATGTTCCACTGGGTGATTGTTTGTAGAAAACAGAAGAGCCTGGTTCGAAGGTTTGATTCTTGAAGGCTTGAACAAATATCTCAATGGCTTGAGCTTCTGCATCACTATAAGTCCCGACAGATTTCAAATGGGCCACGCAGTTTTCTGATACCTTCCTTGAATATTCCTGACCAGGCAAAGGCAATAACTTTGACCCTCGAATTAATTTCTCATAGGGACCTGCAGATAAGGATAAATCATCTTTGTGACATTGTATTCATTATTCAAAGCATTTAATATAAGGAGGAATACGACTTAAATGTTAAACGAAAAGAAGGAAAAGTTAGGGCCAATTAAAAGAAAAAGTAGAAAGAAAAGTCAAAGTAATGATTTAATTATTACCATGTATATAGTTTAATTAAAAACTGATATCACTTACTAAGCATTGAAAAATTAATAAGGAACTTACTAAAAATAATTGTACAGCTGCTTTTGAAGATAATATAATATTAAATTAATGAAATTTTGATGTTAATTTATAAATTTTTTAATGTATTTTTATTCTATAAAGTATTTTCTAAGATGAATTTGAAAGCACCAAAAAAGTATGATACTATATAAAAAAATTTCAGACATAAACTCATGTTTTCTGCTATTATGCACAATACTTTAAATTTTTGAACAAAAAATTTATTTTCATCTTAATTTCATTTTTAATTTTTTTTTATTTTAAAAAATACATTAATTTAGTCTCCTTATAATTTATAATATAAATTTAGTCATAATAATTTTCACAAATGATTCATCCATTAAAAAAGAATAAAAATGCAATTAAACCTTTAATTTTTTTTAATCCTCATCACTAAAGAGGAATCACTCAAGCATGAGCTGAGCTAGTCCGGCCAACTGGAAAAAATGATACTTTTAATATTCTTATATCGAAAACATAAATGAGCTTATCCAAAAGAAAAGAAAAGGTAGTCACAAGATGTTTACAAAAGTCATTGAGATATATATTAATTATAAGTCGTTTTCCTTTTATGAGTGGACAATATTTAAGTTATTAATTATAGCATTTACCTAAAGATATTTTTAAAGAAAAGGTCATTGAGATATGTTTGCAAGAAAAAGCCATTGAGATACGTTTAAAGATTCAGTTAATCTTCTAGAACTTCGATTCATGATGAGTAGATAACCTTTATTTGTGTTTTAAATTTTATTATTTAACCTAATAGTAGTTTTCCTTTCTTGAGTGGATATATAATATTTAAAGTTGTTAATCATAGCATTCAATCTAAATTTTTTCATGAAAGGACCAAAATACCCTTTATTCATTTAATTTATCTGGGGTTTGATACGCTGGCACTTAAATTTCTTATGCACTTGAAATTTTTTTAATAAAACATTTTTAGTATAAAACATGGAATCAGTAACCTCCACATAGTCATTCCCATTTCATTTCGTGTTCCGATTGATATAATGATGTTTCGTGTTCCGATTGATATAATGACGTTCATAGCATTTTTTTTTTTTTGCTTGTATACAATATTAGTTATCCTACTACATTATTCTTATTATAAATGGAATCATAAAATGTTTTATTTATATACACTAGACGCACATAAAGGTTAAATATAGGGTTTGTTGACATACGTTTCATACATTTATTGATTTTCAAGAAGCAATAATAAGACAATAAAGAATTATAAGTATTTCAATAATTAGTAATTATTTATTTATTTTACTTCTACTTTAAATAATAAAATAATTGTGTGTTTTAAATCTTGTAATAAATAATCATCTATATATGGTATGGTACCTGCAATGATATCTCTGAAGAAGTCCAGGGATTCAAGCAACTCATCCGCCGTCTTCCCCTTCCACTTAGCGGCCAATGATGGCAGTGCCGTATCTTCCAAATAAACTCCTATGGCTGTGAACTTAATGAAGTTTCCTTCAATTACCAACCCCCTATCCCCTGTACACATCATTGCCAATTACCAACCACCAAAACTGATATTAGCTAATACGTACGTAGGTATGTATATATATATTATTTCTAAATAATTAAAAATTTATAATTAAAAATTTATAATTAAAATTTTTTTAGCTGTATTAAAAAAATTTGATTTATATTAATCCACATCATTTTCATGAACTCATAACTTTAAAAATACGCAAAACAAAACTTAAATGTTCGCTATTTATGTGATAATGAATAAATATTTTATTAAACTATTCGAAAGAAGTGCTGAGTTCAATCATGAGTAAAATCTTATTTGCACTAAAAAAATGTAGTTCTATAAAACATTTATACACGTCATTTACATGTACTCGTAGATGTTTAAACTATTATTTATTTATTTAAGTAAAAAGTAAAATGTGACTTTTTCAGAATGATAATTATGTCAATTAATTTTCAATGAATGAGAGGAAAGTGATTGATAGATTGAACGAACATGCGTTTTTCTTTTTAATAAAAAATGGGCATGCCTCTTAATTATGGTAGGTGTCATATGGTTGATTAACAATAAATGCAAATTTTAATAAAAACAAATGGTTTAGCCTTTTAATTAGAATATGTTAAAAGAGAGTTTGGATCCTTCACATTTTTAAAGACGACTCCGAATTTCAAAGAGAGAAAACCACTACATATATGGTATTGATCATATTAATAAAAATGATGAGAGATTGAATGTTTTCACATTTGGATCTCCATTTTTATCATTATTTTATATAATAATTAAACTTTCGATAACTGCGCTCATTTAATAAATAAGTTGGGTTTAAGTTATAGATGCAAAGGATTCAAATCCGGTGAAAAATAAATTCAAAACATTTATAGCATGATGCATATATATAGAACGGAGTCACGGATCTTCTGTTGTGCCCCAAAACGCAGTCACAAGGCTGCGTTTTACTTTTTTTTTTTTTTTTTAAATTTTAATTTTTTAATAAATTATTTAAAAAATTATTTTTTTCAAAAATTTAAATAAAAAATAAATTTTAAAATGTAAAACCGTTTTAGTTTTTATTTTTATTTTTAATATATTTTCTAATTTTTATTTTTTTTTAAAATTAAATAAAAATAGATTTTTTTAAATATAATAATATTTTAGTTTTTTAATATATTTTTCAATAAATTTTAAAATAAAAAATTATAAAAAAAATATCACCTTCTTATTTTTATATTTAGTTTTTCAATACATTTTTAAATTTTTTTAACAAAACAATTATTTTTAACAACTTATATTTAGTTTTTGAACAAATTTTTAATATTTTTTAATAAAAAAATTATTTTTTTAAGTTTATTTTTTCTTTAATTTTTTTAAATAATTTGTTAAAAAATTAAACTTTAAAAATATATTAAAAAAACAAATTTTTTTTATTTTTTATTTATTTATTTTTAAATAATTTATTGAAAAAAAAAATTAAAATTTTGTAAAAAATAAAAAATAAAACGCAGCTTTTTGGTGCGTTTTGGGGGCATAGCATGCCCTGCTGTGCACAAGGCACAGCAGGGGATCCGTGTTCGGACAGTTTGTTTAAAGCACAGATTAGTTCGAGTGGTTACATTTTCATGGAAAAAAGTGGAATTATTGGAGTGAATTAAGTGATCTAGTGGATATATGCCAATAGCACAAGAAGAAAAAAAAAGGCATGCTTAATAAGAATGAAAATTACTAAAGGGATTTGAGAGAAAGAAATAGAAATGGGTTTAATTTCAACTTCGAGCATACACTTTAGATTTCAACATTTTGTGTAGTATTAGACCATTCAGATGAGATGGTGACCTATATCAAGAAAAAAGATCTTCGAATCTTTCGTAAAGTTCTTTAAGGACTTGAGAGGATCTTAATGCAATCAAGACATGGTAAAGTTATATATTTAAATGCATCTAATCTACAATACAGTTGATATCAAATAAGACTTTGCATAGATGGTGTGTAGTATTAGAACCTGCGCCACCAAGAAAATAAGAGTTGATGGTTCCCGGAGGCGTCACCTTGGCTGGGAATTCAAGGAACTCGACCTTAACTCCAGTGAAAGATGATGCTTGCGCCATATAGTTGAACAAAGTAACCAACAAAGGAGGGGTGTTTTGTGAAGGGTGTATCTTGTGTTGATTAAGAGAATGTGGGAGGAAAGGGTATATATAGACGGTGGTTCAACTTGGAGAATGGAAGGGAAAAATGTGATACCATAAACCATGTGGGGTTTGATCGATGTTTGAATTTTGCCCCATGTACTGTGCAAGGATAGGTCCACATTTTAATATATTTCTTTATCTTGAATCAGTCATATATAGTAGCTTAATAATTCTGCCACCACAACGTGTGTTTACGTCATGGGATATAAAGAAACAAATTATTTCCTTCATTTATTAAAAGCAGTCACATCAATTGTATACTGTCATGCACCTATCTTTATGACTTTTATGCACAACTTTTCTTTTGAATAAAAATACACTCCTTTGTTATGTCCTACATAATGACCTTCATAGCGACGGGGGGTTTTTTTTTTGGTATAAAATATTTGCTATCCTTATACATTATTCTTATCATAAATGGATTCATAAAACATTTTATCTGTATACACTAGACGCATAGAAAGTTTAATTATAGTGTGTGTTGACATGCTGTTCATACATTTATTGATTTATAAAACCAAATAATAGGATAATAAAAAATTATATTTAGTTTTTATAGAGTCAGTTTTGATCATTTGTAAGATACATGAATATCTAGCTAAAGTTTTTATATGCCGGTAGATCTTAAAATTTTGTGGTTAATAACAGCGAAAGGGACAATCCCCACCCCCGGGGGGGGGGGGGTACCACAAAGTTGACAAAAGGAGTATGATTGGAACAAATAAATTTATTGAAAATTAAAGAGTCGTGGACTTCTCAAAGCCAGCACTGTTCTAGAAAATCAAAGAAGATCACCTTGTTTGACTTCAAAGGCTAATGTTATTGTATTTTTCAACCTCGCAAATTGAAGTCTTATAGGGCAACATCAGCATGTAAAGAATCGGGCTGGTGCAAGGAACGGAAGCTGGGTAGGGTAGGTGAAATGCACGAGTCTAGTATTTCACCTGCGATGCCCCCAATAAAGGCAACGAAGTGGTTAGGCGGAATGAACTCTCCCTATATATTGCATCAGTCTGTTACAAGCAAAACTCAAAATCAATTACTCCGGTTTAAAGAATTTCTTATATCTTTAATATGATGAATGACATGTGATTCATATGTCAAGACTAGAATATTCACGAAACAAATTCCTTATAACCTGACTACACTTATTCTATCAAAACAAGAAAAAAAAAAGTTTTAATGAAGCTACTTGATCAAATCCATCCATTCACATAGTTATGCATAGTTGTAATTAATTGTACTAATTTTTAGGCAGAATTACTTTTATCAAAAAACTTAGAGCTTGTTTGGAAATTTTTTTCAAAACAATTTTTTGTTTTCTTGTTTTACAAAAACAAAAAAAAACTGTTTGTTATATTAATTTTATAAATTGTTTTTAAAAACTGTTTTATAAAAATGTAATTCAAAAAAGTTTTTTAAAAATAATATTTTGTTGTTTTCTTTGTTTTTATGCAAAATTGTTTTCAGTTTTTTTTTTAGAAAAATGATAACGGTTTTCATTAATGGTAAAATTGTAAATAATTTGTCAAAATTAATCTCTAACCATTACGCAAATCACACCATTATACTTTCAAAAAACGTTTTTAAAATTTATATTCAAACAAATTTTTTATTATTTTGTTCTAAAAAAATAATTTTTAACATTGTTTTTAAAAAAACAGTGAAACAAAAATATTTAAAAACACTTTCAAACAAGCTCTTATATTCTCTACAAATTTTTTATTATAAAAAATTTACTCTTTTCCATTATATTCTTTGCATTCAATTACAATTTTCTCCTTAATCTATTAGTTTTGCACTTAACCTTCTAATATATTTATGTCATTGCATTTAATCAAAATATCATTCCATTAGCTTGATATCCCATTTTGTCATCTTTATAGAACAAGTATTTTGATAAGTTTATGTAACTATAGTTAAAAGTTAATATTTAAGCAATAGGAGGCTAAATGGATCAATATCAAAATTAATAGATTAGAAAGAAAGGAAATTGTAATCTGGGACAAAATGCGAGCATGGAAATTCTGCATGAGCTGAATCTGTTGAGGAGATTTCTGATATCTTGTCGTAGGGTGTAGAGGTCATTATACTGGATACTGTGCCTGGCAAAGGTTTCTGCATAATGTAAACTAGGAACAGTTGTTTAAATCCTAAGAGCATTCTTACTTAACAGAATTCTTAGTAATCTTATTATGAAACCTGTAAGAATGAAAAACAATTTTTTTGTCCTCTAATTATAACTGCCATACTACAATATGACGGAATTTTCTCCGCCGGAAAGAGATACTGCTAGAAATTGTTTCCAATTAGGGTGCTTGTTGATTTTACAGTCAATTAGGATGTTGAGCTCAAAAGCATTTCAAGCTGCTGGGTATCTTTAACTTCTTGCTAGGCATTGTAGGTCTATATTCCTTTGTTCGACCTAATTCTGGTGGTCTGCTTTTACACATGCCCTCTCATAATCATTTGGTTAAGAAACGTGCTCTGCACAGGTGAGTTTTGATCTATCCTTTGATATCTTGAAGATGTATATATAAGATCTATCCTAATATAGGAACCAAACCACACTGCACGAGCTACCCTCACATTGAATAAAAACATGATTGAAATTTTCTTCAAACTCACCGCACATAGGACACACCAGCAGAATGTTCGGGTTCATTCACTAAAGTTTATGTCAAATAGGCAAGCAATTTTGGGTAATATTTCATAAGAAAAGTTTTATTTCTGGTCGAACTGTTTGAGGCCATAGAAAATCATTACCTACGAACCCTCATACTGAGTCTTGTAGTAAATGTAATAACCTTTTTGGATAGAATACAAACCCGACTTGGTACCACTCCAACTGAGTTTATTATATTAGGAATGTAAACAAAGTCTCACATTGGTTAGATATTGAGAAGAATATGAGTATATAAGGATACAATTTCTATTAGTATAAGACCTTTTGGAGGAAGTTTAAAAATAAAACCATAAAAGTTTTGACTCAAAGTAGATAATATCATACTATTGTGGATATATGTGTCGTACCCGCTGCGCCCAATATATTAGGGGAGTCTTCGACAAATACAGGTAAACATGAGATTTCATGTGTTGTTTCCGGATCAAATTAGGAACAAAGTAAGCATTGATTTGATTCTCCCATTCTCAAGTGAATTAGGTTACTCACCACATAGTTAGAGGCGAGCTAATTAGAAGTAATTTGGAACCAGAGATTAGATGCAATGTTAATGCTAGTTCCTACGCCAATCTACCAAACATAAAAAATACAAATTTTATGCCAATCTTTTAAATGCAATTTATGTTTGTCATTAGAAGAACCCCACAAAAAATGCTAATAACTTGAGTACACTTATGTATAAACTACTTATTGAGTTTCATGGTAGAAAGGTCATAAACCACTACAAGAATAACCGAATTTAGCGATAGTTTTCAAGTGGCTTCAGCAACAGTTTTAACTGTCACAAAAGTCCTTTCCATTGCCAAAAAAAAGACTTTTAGTGATAATTTTTAGTCGTCGCCTAGTTGTTGTTGATAACTTTGTTGCTGAAAGTTTTCAATGGTGACTATAGTCACCACCGAAACCAATGAGTATCGATGTGTCAAATGCTTCAATTGTCACAAAAGAGAAGATATTTTTGGTGGCGAATTTATATAATCGCCACTAAAAATGACTTTTAGTGGCAACCATAAGTTGCCACCAAAGGTTTCAACGGTGACTTTGTTGTCACTAAAGGTTTCAGTGGTAACTTTGGCGCCACCGAATATTTCAATTTTTATTTTTCAACCTCTAGGATTCAATGGCGACCTAAAGAGGTCACCACCAAAAATCACTTTTAGTAGCGACTATAACTCGTCACAAAAGATTTCAGTGGCCACTTTGTCGCTACTAAATCTTTCAATATTCATTTTTCATCTTTCAAGATTCAATGGTGACTTAACGAGGTTGCCACTAAATATTGAAATCCTTTTTTTATAATAAAATTATCATTTTATGTTGTAATAATTAAAACCTTAATAAAAATCAAGATAAATAAAATGATTGATAAAATGATAATATTAACATAACATCAAATGTAATAAATATTATACACTAATATCATGTCAATTCGATACCTAAAAAAAATATCATGTCAATTAATAAGAAAGCAATACACATAGCCAGATATTAATAAAAATAATCAACTTGATGCTTCATTTGACGATGTTGGTGCGACAGTATTTGTCGTATTAACTACAATGGTTGGAGAAGCACTACTCAAGAGTGTTATTGGAAGTTGTCCTTGTTTAATCTAATGTAACAAATTAATATAACTTGAAAAATAATGCAAAAAAAAACAATATAATGTAAGAAACTTTCTATAGCCAAACACAATTGGAAGACAACATCATGCAATAGCCAAGAATATTATAACTAAAAATACATGATTGTACCATCATATCTTAAAAACAAACAGAATTAGAAGACATTATTGAATAGGAAAAAAGTTATATTGGCCAGCATTAATTTATCCCAAGAATTTTCCACACAAAACTATTTCAATATTTAATCTAATAAACACAAAGCATATTAAATAATACTTCATCTATAGTTTATAAACACAAAGTATACAGTGGCCAAGTCATACTTCATTCGTAGTTTTTTTAAATGTGAGATTAGTTTATCATTAAGGCTTTAATTTATCTACACTCTCTAATGCCTTTTTCATTTATTTGCCTTCAATTAAATAATACTTTAGCAGCATATTTTTTTATGAAGACAGCATGATTTGGCAACGCAACTAGCAGCCAAATTTTATACAATGGAAGAATGTTTCTCACACATAATTATGGTCATGTCAAAGCCCACCTTCACAACTATAAATACATGCATAATGAAACTTTTCAAGCATCAAACAGAAATCTCAACATTAGCACATTAAGTATTTCTTATTTCAAATTCATCATGAAAATCTTAATCTTTCTAAAAATTTTAGGTGTTATACTTTTGTGGTATGTTATATTATTTATCACCTTTTTATATTTTGAACAACATTAAATCTTAAATGTTTTGTTGTGTTTGAGTAAATGTATTGCTTTTAGATCCATCGAAGATTAGTATTTATAAAGAGGCTGAAATGTTTGTGATAAAAGTTAATTTATTTCTTCATCAAAGGAATAATTTAGTTTCAAACTCAAGCATAATGAATTAATGTAAGTGATTTTAGCAATATATTAATGTGCTATAATATTGGCATATTTCATTTAATTGTAGGTCAAAGAAGCTAGCTACACAAGGCTTAGTAGCACAAAGAACATATTGATAGTAAATAGACAATTTCTTAAGCCAACTCTATATGCTACCAAAGGAGAAATTGGCTACACAAGGCTTGGCAGCACAAAGAACATATTGACAGTAAATGGACAATTTCCTGGGCCAACTCTATACGCTACCGAAGGAGAAACTATCATTGTTGATGTCTATAACCAAGCCAACTACTTGTCCAAAAAAAAACCAAGCCAACTACAACATTACCTTCCACTAGTAATTATCCTCTCTCTCACATCTTTCCTAACCTTAATTTAACATGCTTGCTCATATCAACAAGAGAATATTTATTAAGCTGTAATAATTTAAAACCAAAAACAAAATGTAGGCATGGAGTGAATCAACTTAGAAATCCCTGGGCAAATGGTCTTAAATTTATCACTCAATGGTCTTGAATTGAGAGAATCAACATTACTCAATATGTTACATGGGATAAATATTGAAATAATTTAATAGCAATGCCAAGATCAAAATATTTAGCTTAAGCACTAGATCCATATATATTCCTAGCATGATTAAGGAAAATACATGTTGAAGAGATGTGATTGTAGTCTTTCCTCTAATTGTACTTGCAAAGTCTCTTACAGCATTGGTTTCATTCTCTCTTCTCGTAATCTTGCCTCTTCACATATTGCTTCTTCTCGTAACCTCATCTCCTCACGTAATTCTGCAGTAACCTTTTCACATATTTTCTTCTTTCGCTCCTAAAAGTTTTAAGAAGTAATTCGATCAGTGAGTCTCTTGGAGGGAAGTCTAACTCCATATCCTTTGCCATGAAAATACTTTGTCCTTTAACCTAAAACTTAGGTTCAGATCTCATTGTTGCTTAGACTAGGATTGTCTTCCTAAGATTGCTTGGCCACAATCTTTTATAGTTGGCCCTATGTATTTAAGGAGCAAAAATTTAGAGTAAGACTTAGAGTAAAAACAATAATATAAATCTTAATTTGTAAAAATTTAATAAAATTAAAGTATACACGAACTTCTTGAAATTTTGCATCAGACCATATAACCTCCCCATCTTTACTCTTACGGCTATGTTGTAGCTCCCAAATTCGGTCAAGCGATGTCTTATCTCCCATTTCAAAATTTCTCTACAACAAAACATTTTTACTTTAAGGAAACCATGGACACCAGTTTATATATAATAATAGTTACTTGTAAAATCTCATAGTTAATTCTTCAACTTCAGCAAATGATCGAGAATCACATTCATTTTTCGTTGTTTTCTTTGTTCTATTATGTGCATTTGTTAAACTTTAACCCTGTAGTTTACTTCATAATTAGTTATGTTACACAATTTTTATGAAAATGCTATTTATATATGTTATTACGGAATACCTTAAAATCATCTGAGTTAAAATACGTTATCAAATGTCTCAAATCATCATCATTAAGTTTGGTAGGTGGATTTGCTAGTCTTGCCTCATTAGTGTTGTATTACTTATATGTTTTGTGCAAGCAACTCCTCCGATTTCTATACAACCTTTGTGCAGTGGCATTAACGAAGGCGTCAAATCGCAACTTTGAATTTGTACCAATGTCAAATTTTTTCTTCAACAATAATAAACAATTATGTTAAAAATTCAAACATTACTTAAATATAATAAATGTGTTAAACAATGATGTCTCATTACCTTAACTTTCAGCAAGATTTGTTATCCACATTGTTCCCAGATTTCTATCCATTTCCTTATTGTCAAAGGAGCAGTGCATAGTGTCACGTATCCAATGTAATTTATAAAATTCCTCAATCGTTCTCCCACAGCTCGGAGAATATTGACTACGATGACAACTTTTATTTTTCCATTTTGTTTTTGTGTCTACTGTAAGACATTTGTATGTTCACAATACATTTTTTGATGTGTTGTAGGAAGCTGCTAAGAATTTGATGGTAATGTATTAATCAAATGATAATAAATCTTAACTAAGCACATGTAAATTATTTATTTACATACATGTACTACTAATTTGAAGCTGAGAAGTAGGTGTAGTGGGCTGTGCTTGGACCTCTTCATTATTTTCTCCCGATTGTATACGTAGCTATGGAGTTACTTCATTATGACTACCCTATGTAGCATAATGAGTGAGTTTTATGACCATAAATTAGACACATTCATCTTATCTTTTTGTCATATTTAAGCATTTATTTTACATACTTATTTTTAATTTTGTGTATCTTTTACAGATGAAGAGAAGAATAGAAAATAAACTCAATTAGAGGAATCAAAGCTAAATTGTAGTTCTTTGTGAATGATGTATATAAATCAAACAAACAAAATAAATTCATTAAGAACGGCCGAGTATGGAGAATAATCTTATTGACTCCTGAGATGTATCCTAATGGATATATGTACCAATTTAATCTTAATTTATAACCACATTTTCAAAAGAACTGAAACATAAAGATTCAAGGCAGAATATTCAATGTTAAAAATATGTTTATTACTTGCTTTTCAACTCAATTTTACTGTAATATTTTATATGTATCTCAAAAATTACGTATATAATATGTATAAAATTTGGTAGATGAATAGCTGACACAATTTCATACAACTTTCATATTTATGTGATCAACAAATTCAGACATCCAAAGAGCCAAAATTGGGCTAAATCAAAATTTATTTGCTGTTGTAGTCTAACCCAACCTTACTGTAGTATTTGGGTCATATCTCCACAAATACATATTCAATGCATACAAAATTTGATAGGTGAGTAGTTTACACAATTTTCTACGACTGTTATGTTCACATTGTTAGTAAATTCGAATATTAAAGAGGTAAAAATTTGGCTAGAAGAGAATATATATGCTGTTGCAGTCCAGCTAGACCTTGCTCCATTATTTTGACCATAAGTCACAAATTATGTATTTGATTTGTCTACAATTTATATGGGTGCAAATATAATTAAATTTCCTACAACTTTCATGTTTTTAAAGTCAAAAAATTTGGTGGATTTCAAGAAGATATTCAAGGTTCAATTTCAGTGCATATGATAGAATCTAAATAGAGGGCTTGAGGAGTGAGTTAGGGAGCTCGGAGTGAGCTTAAAAAATCTTTTTGGAGTTCTAAGTGCTTATAATGTTATTCTCTCTTTAAACATTTTGTATATTTACTTTCTTTCATAATATTATCATGCTTATTCATTTTTCATTTTGCTTTTTTACCTTGATTGTAGAGAACTAATCTCCTAATGATAAGGTGAAAGGGCAAAACTCTTGATATGAAAATAATAATTTATCTAACTCTTAATCTTAATGTTTATATTTGATATGGTATTTACCCCCTTATTTCTTTTTTCATGTTATTTCTTAATAGTTAGTTTTACCATCTATCTCTTATTATTTTAATAGCTGATTTTACAATATATTTTATGTTGTTATTGTTCATGGTTGACCTCACCACCTATCTCTTGTTGTGTTTCTTCTTCTTACATCTTTTCATTCTTAATCTTGTAAAGCGTGAACTTTGATACATTATAGACAATCTTTGGCACAATAGATACTTATATCAATCTTGATTTATTGTAGACAATATGATAATTGACATAATGTATGTACACTTGAATCTATTTATAAATTATCTTTTACATCTTTGTATTTTTAATCTTGTGAAATATGAATCTTGATATATTATAGATAATATGATAATTGGCACAACATATACTTGAATCAATTTTGCAAGAATGTTTTAGATATTAGTAATACAATAAGAAAGAAGTAAACAAAAGGTGAACTTAAATTAACATATCTTCCGATTGGAACCTTATTCATGTAAGGATTTTAATTGAGTAATAAAAGAGTTAAATTTATCTTTATTTGATATATCAAGAGTGGATCCCTTAACTTTAACATGTTTCTTTACTTTGAATACATCTTTATTTAATTTCAGTATATTAGTTTTTTGCATACTTTGTTCAATATTCCTTTCACAAAACAAGATCTTGACAACTAGGTTAGAATTATTTATTTTGGATCTAAATTAAAATTTTCTTTCAATTGACAATTCCTATAAGATCTATCTCGTACACCACTAAATCTATACTCCAATAGATTCATGTGCTTGCAAATTTTAATTAAAACAACAACATAACACCTCTAGATCCATGACCACCTTATCCACCTCTTCCTCTTCCTGCCATCTTCAAACTTACCTGTTGTAAATGATAAGATGACATCAATTCACCTTGTCATACGATAAATGGTTTAATATCTCCAAACGTTACAAATAATAAGTATATGCATAATTTACCTATAAATAAATAATGAATTGCGGTACATTAAATTAAATCAAGCATTGTATGAACATTAAATTAATTATTATACTTACCAATTATCAAGCATTGTACGAACATTAAATTAAATTACACAGACTAATTATTTATACTCTAGCATTTCTCGTAGAATCTTCAGATAAAAAATCTCCTTCTTCACTTTCTTCGTCCATAATCTCGTCTTCTTCATAGTTGATGATGAAATCAACCTCTCTAGCACTTCTCTCCTTACTTTGATGGTTAACACGTTGGGGTTGAACATCATCCCTACACAACACAACATTAATGTCGTTTTGGGCCTCACTATTAAAGAACGAAGTACATTCAACCTCCTCTTGTTGAAAAATATCTTCAACAAATAATAATTCACCCTTACTATCCTCATGTGGTATGTTGAAAAGGTCACAAAGATATATTTTGACAACAACAAACCAATCTTTATTGATGATGTCATCCAAGTAGAATACTTGTTCTGCTTGAGATGCCAAGAAAAATGGTTCATTCATATTCAATGAACACTAAAAGAAAAATCCTGTTTAGAGACAGAAAAATTCCTTCTCTAAACAGAAAAAATTCTATCTCTAACTCTGTTAAAGACGAAATCAGAGACGAAAATTTTGTTGTCTCTAATTCTGTAGTCGCTAGTATTTAGAGATGGAATTTAGATTCCGTCTCTAAAGTTAAAATGTCCATCTCTAAATTTGGTTAGGACTTTCAAGTGGAGATTTAGCTAACTTACCTTGAGCACTTAGTCCTCTAGACTTCTCTTTCCTCTTCCTTCCTCTCTTTCTCTCCTTTCTTCACTCTACCTTGCTTATGTTTTTTCTCTCCCTCACTTGGACGAAATTCTAATGTTATAAAGGTGGGTTTTGCTTAAATAAACTATCAAGTCGTTCACCTTTCATAATTATGGGCATACCTTATCACAATTAGGATACACTTGGTTGCTGTTTGGGGGAAGACAACTCATGTTCTTGTCTTTCTCTCCATTAGTCAAGACATGCATAACAAAAGAAGATTTGTATTTTAAAAATCATGATAAAATGTTTTTAAGACAAGAGACAAAGTCCTTTTGATTTAAGGTTTCATTTTCTTTTTCTTTTGTCTCACACAAGTATATGATAGGTTTGCCTTTATAAGTGGCAAGTTTTTAGCCATTGAATCTCCCTTGCTTGGCTGAAATTATTTGTGTAGGATAGGGATGTTTTGTCCTAATGCCATGTATTATTATACCACTTGCTAAAATTATGAGTGTAGGATATAGATATTTTGTCACACCACTTGCCGAATTTTTGTCTTAATGCCATGTGACCATATCTTGATTACACTATTATTTCATCACATGATTCTTATTTTTTCCTCTTGGATTTGGGCTCATTCTTACCCATTTCATTTACTTTGGCTGAAATTCTATATCTTATGGAGGGCTTGGTCACATTTTAATGATTTTTGGACTATCGGTCCAACTTCTATATCTTAGTCTAAGTCTATGTTTTATTTCTTGTTTGGGCTATTCTATTGGTTTGCTAGAAATTCATGTGAAGTGGAAAAACTCTATATGAAGTGTCCATAGGTGAAAGCCCAATTTATGGGTGGAGATGTTAAACTTTGTAACTTTAACTATTGAATTAGGTACAATTACCCTAATCCAATCTTCTTGAAATTTGAAAACTTTTACTTATTTCACAAAAATTTATCTTTCTTACTTAAGAATTTTACCTTTCTTTAGTATGTTATTTCTAATTTTTCCTCTTAGGTTTTCTCTCTTTACCTATTCCATTAATGTTAAAAACATTTTCTATGCTTATACATAAGGTGAAAAATTTCTAAGGATTATATTTCTTTAGATATCTAAAAATTGTCTAATAAATTTTATTTTCTTAATTAAATATTTATGTACCTTTATTAATAAAAGAAAAAAAATTAGGGATATTACATTAAATACATTTGTACTTTTATTAATACATGAAACAAAAATAGGAATGTTACGTTTCTCTCCTCCTAAAAGAAATTTTGTCCTCAAAATTTCAGAAATTACCCAATAAGAACAATTTCGGATATTTCTTTCTCATGAATTCTTCCAGCTCCCAAGTTGCTTATTCTGGAGTCAAACCTTCCCATAACATCTTAACCAAAGAAATAGTTTTATTCCTCAATTGCTTCACATCGGTGTCCAATATGGATGATGGCATTAGCTGGTATGTCATGTTCTCCTTTATTTGAATTGGTTCATCCCGTATTACATGTGAGGAGTCTGGAAGATACTTTCGGAGATGTGATACATGGAAAACATTATGTATGTTGGACAAATCAGGTGGAAGGACAACTTGATATGCTGACATCCCCACTTTCTTCAAAATTTGGTAGGGTCCCAAAAATTGTGGACTTAACTTTCTGGTTTTGAGAGACCTACCAACTCTAGTAGTCGAGAAAAGTTTCAGAAATACATAGTCTCCTTCCTTAAACTCCAGAGGTTTATGTCTCTTATCATAGTAACTATTTTGCCGACTCTGAGCTGTAAGTATTTTGTCTCGTATCATCTTGATTTGTTCAGTGATTTGTTGAATTAGATCAGGATTAAGCAAGTTCTTTTCTCCTACCTCAAACCAACATAGTGGAGATCGACACTTCCTACCATATAAAGCTTCGTAGAGGGCCATCATAATACTAGAGTGATAACTATTATTATAAGCAAACTCCACTAAAGGTAGGTACTTATCCCATCCTTTACCTTGCTCTATCACACAAGCCCTCAATATATCTTCTAGGTTTTGAATAGTCTGTTTTGTCTGTCCGTCAGTCTAGGGATGATAGGTAGTACTGAACTGCAACTGGGTTCCAAAAACCTCTTGTAACGCCTTCCAAAATTTTGACGTGAACCTCAGATCTCTATCAGAAATGATATTTAAGGAAATTCAATGTAGTCTAACTATTTCCTAGACATATAGCTGGGCTAATTTATCTAGTGAATAGTTAATTTTTATGGGTAAAAAGTGAGCAGATTTGGTTAATCTGTCAATAATTACCCAGATAGAATCGTGTCCAACTGAAGTCTTAGGTAAGCCCACGATAAAGTCTATTGAAATACTATCCTATTTCTATTTAGGGATCTCAAGAGGTTGTAGAAATCACATTGGCTTTTGATGCACCATCTTCACTTTATGACAAATTAGACATTTCGCCATAAATTCAGCAATGTCCTTTTTCATTCCTGGCCACCAATACATCCCCTTTAAGTCCTAGTACATTTTAGTGGATCTAGGATGAACTGTGTATTTACACTGATGCGCTTCCTACAGAATTTTAGTCCTCAACTCTCTTTCTTGAGGAACACAGACCCTTCCTTTATACATGATTACTCTATCTTCCGAAATAGAAAAATCATCCTGATCATTATGATCCTGTAAGTATTGGTCGTGAACTTAAGCCTTTTTAATCTAGGCTCTAACTTCACACCTTATACTTAACCCATTAATGATTAGCTTCTTTGGGATAAGAGTAGTGTTCAGCTTCAAATTTCAAAACTTTTCTAGCATCTGCATCTCATACACCATCATCCGACCTATGTGCAGAGATTTTTGACTGAAGGCATTAGCTACAATATTCGCCTTTCTTAGATGATACTTTATCTCAAACTTGTAGTCATTAAGGAATTCTACCCATTTTCGTTGCCTCATATTTAACTCCTTCTGGTCAAAAAGGTACTTAAGACTCTTATGATCACAATATACTTTAAATGTCACTCCGTATAAATAGTGTCGTTAAATCTTTAAGGTAAACACCACCGCCGCCAATTCAAGATCATGGGTTGGATAATTTCCTTTGTGGGGTCTCAGTTGCCTAGAGACGTAAGCAACTACTCTCTTGTCTTGCATTAGCACATACCCTAGCCCTTTCTTTAAAGCATCACTATACACTTCAAAATGTCCTGTGGGGTCTGGAATAATTAAAACTAGAGGAGTTGTCAGTCTTGTGTTAAGCTCCTGGAAACTAGCTTCACATTGATCAATCCATTTGAAAGGACTTCGCTTCCTGGTCAATTTAGTCAATGGCAAGGCTATATGAGAGAAGTTTTGAATAAACCTCTTGTAGTATCCTGCCAAACCCAAGAAACTTCTGACTTCTGTAACTGTCTTTGGTTTTTTCCATTGAATCACTGTTTCCATATTGCTAGGGTCTACAACTACTCTTCTATTAGAGATGAAATGTCCGAGAAACTTCACCTCTGTCAACCAAAATCCACACTTCTCTAATTTTGCATACAAATTTTTCTCTTTCAACACTTGCATCACGATTCAAAGATGTTGTTCATGTTCTTTCTCACTTAGAGTATATAAAGATGTCATCAATGAACACTACCATAAATTGATCTAGGTAGGGTCAAAAAATGCGATTCAAATAATCCATGAAAATTGTAGGTGCATTTGTCAACCCGAAGGGCATTACGAGAAACTCATAGTGCCTATACCTAGTCCTGAAAGTTATTTTTGATACATCTTCCTCCTTGATCCTAATCTGATGATATCCTGACCTCAAGTCAATCTTAGAAAAGATGGAGGCTCCCTTCAGTTGATCTAATAAGTCATCTATCTTAGGGAAAGGGTACTTGTTTTTGATAGTCACCTTATTCAGCTGTCTATAGTCTATGCATAGTCTCAAGCTCCTGTCTTTTTTTTAACAAACAACACAGGAGCTCCCCAAGGTGATACACTTGATCTAATAAATTGCTTGTCTAACAGTTCCTCCAATTGTTTCTTGAGTTCCTGTAGTTCCTTTAAGGCCATTCTATAAGGTACAATAGAGATAGGCCCTGTTCCAGGTAGGAGATTAATAGAAAACTCTATCTCTTTCTTGAGAGGTAAGCCTAAAATATCTGATGGAAATACTTTAGAAAACTCGTTGGCTATTGGAATTTCATCAAGTTTCGGTTCGACTTCTAGGTTTGATAAATACAAGAGAATGTATCCAAGTACTCCATTCTTCAACTCCCTATTGACTTGATTGGCATTAAGCATCAATAACTGCATCTCCTCTTCTGAAGTAGGAGGTAGAAATTCAACGGTCTTGTTAAAAAAATTCAGCAAGACCCAATTTCTAGACATCCAATCTAACCCTAGAATGACATCAATACCTTTTAAAGGTAGACAGACGAGGTCTACAGAAAAAAATTTCTTCTAGATAGTGACCTGACAGTCATTATATACAGAGGAAGTTAAGACTTTTTTCCTGTAGGAGTTACTACAGATAGCTCATAGGGAGTTTCAAAAATAGGATATTGAAACTCCTTATACATTCTTTCGATATAAATGAATGATGATGAGTGAGTTTTATAGCCATGAATTAAATACTTTCATCTTAATTTTTTTTCATATTTAAGCATTTATTTTTTGTATTTCTCTCTAGTTTTATGCATCTTCTAAAGAGGAATATCATGATTACTTTCGGTGGATTTAGTGCAATCTAACCTGTCAACTTTAGTGCAACTTGCTTTGTCACTTACCTTACTAGTTGTATCTATAAATAGAGAGGTCTTGTGAGCTAAGAGGAGGTCAAAAATTAGTTGAAGAGAGTGTAGTTTTGAGACTATAAATTTCAGTTTTTAGTATTGTAATGCTCTTATTTCTTTAGATACTTTGTTATCCTTTCATAATATCATCATGCTTGTTCATCTTCATTTTTGCTTTCTTACTTTGAATATGGAGAACTAATCTCCTTATGCTAAGGTAAAGGGTGAAACTCTCGGTATGAGAATAATAATAATTTAACTCTCAATCTTAATGTTTATCTTTGATATTGTATTTACCTTCTTATTTCTTTTCTCATGTTATTTCTTAATGGCTGGTTTTATCAGACTGCCGATTTCTTGTTACTTTTAATTGGCTGGTTTTACCAAACCGCCTATTTCTTGTTATATTATGTTATTGTGTTTATTTTCTATCTTCTTATCTCTTATCTTATTGGCTGGTTCTATTAGACCGCCTATCTGTTATTATATTTATGGTTGGCATCGCCACCTATCTCTTGTTATGTTTCTTCTTCGTACTTCTTTTCATTCTAATCTTGTAAGGTGTGAACCTTGATACATTGTAGACAATTTTTGGCACAATAAATTCTTGAATCAATCTTGACTTATTGTAGACAATATAATAATTGGCACAATGTATACTTGAATCCATTTTACAAACAAGTATTAATGGTGTGAAAGGAGGTAAATATAATTCATGTATAAACAAAAGTGAGCTCAAAGTAATACATTTTTCGATTGGAACCTTATTCATGTGAGAATTCCAATTGCGTGATAAAAGAGTTAAATTTATCATTACTCATACCAGGAGTGGATCTTCTGACCTTAGCATTCATTTTACCTTGAATACATTTCAATTTAATTTGAGCAGTCAATTCCCTGCACATTTGATTTAATATTCTCCTCACAAAACAAATATTTTGAAAACTAGGTTAGAGTTATTTATTTGGATTCAAATTAGAGTTTCTTATCAATTGGCAATCTTCATGGGATCGACCTTGCATACCATTAAATCTGTAATCCACCAGATTTATGCGTTTGCGAGTTTAATTAAAACAACAACAATTTTTTGGCGCTGTTGCTGGGGATTGTAATGGAAAAGCTAATTAGAGCCAGGTAAGTATAATTCTTCCACTGGTTATAATTTAGAATATTTATTTATTCTTTGTATAGAAAATTTCCTTTGTAAAAAAAAATTTCTGTATAATTTTGTGTTTTTTTTTTAATTTATTTTCATTTTTTTAGGAATTATGTTGTGTGATATTAGAAACATTTGTTTATAATTTTTTTTAGTTTATGCGTGGTTGGAAATGTGATAAAGATAAGCGTTTGGTTAGGAAAAGCTTAGGGTCACCCATTGATTTCACAATTGCAACATTAGATTTTGTTGAATCACCATTAGAAATGGAAGAACAAGTTGTGCATACGAAAAATCTTATGGAGTACTTCTCACCTGTTGTATCCAATACTCCTTCTTGCACATTGTTACCACAAACTGCTGCAACCCATTTTGAACTCAAACCAGTCATACTCCAACTTTTACCATCATTTTATGGTCTGGAAAGAGAAGATCCATACTTGCATGTGAAAGAATTCCTTAAAATTTGTTCAACTTTTCGATTTCAAAATTTCAATGATGAGTCGGTTAGGCTTAGAATGTTTCCTTTCTCATTAAAGGATAAAGCTAAAGCTTGGTTGAACTCCCTCCCTACAGGAACTATTACTAGTTGGAACCAATTGGTAAACAAGTTTTTGTCAAAAAATTTTCCTATGTCTAAAATTGATGCCCTTCGGAGAGAAATATATGATTTTTCCCAAAAAGAGGGTGAACAATTTTTTGAATGTTGGGAAAGATTTAATGATCTTCTTTCGAAATGCCCTCATCATGGTTTTGAAACTTGGAGATTGGTAAAATCTTTCTATGATGGTTTAGCTGCACTAAACCGTCAAATGATCCAAAGCATGCATGGTGGGCAATTTTTACAATTGAGTGAAGGGGAAGCTTGGGAGTCATTAGGATCTTTATCTGAAAATTCTCAACATTGGAATTGCACAGATTCAAAGGATAAAAAATCTCAAATCCCAAAAAGAGGAGGAATTTATGAAGTGAGTGATGATATAGATGTGAAAGTTGCCCTAGCCAATCTCACTAGAAAGGTAGAATCTTTAACTTTAAGTCACAATCTGAACCCTTCTATCAATATTAGGATAGAGGAATGTGCCTTATGTTCTAGTACATCTCACATTACACAATCTTGTCCATCCATACTAGCTTACCAAGAAGAATTCTCTGAGCAGGTTAATTCCCTCCAATCTTATAAAAAATCATCAGATAGTCCATTTGCACCAACATACAACCCAAACTGGAGAAATCATCCAAATTTTTCATGGAAACAAAATTAACTTCTAATGAATCAAGGTGGACAGCAATTTGCCCCTCCCAATTCATATCCTCAAGGTCCTCAACATACTCCTCCTTTCAGGGTACCACAACAAAGAAAACCTTCTTTAGAGGATACATTGCAATAGTTCATGCAGTCGACCCAACAAGTTTTGCAATCTCACACTCAAGCTATTTCAAAGCTTGAAACACAATTGGGTCAAATAGCTAATGTTGTAGGAGAGAGAGAAAAATGGAAATTTCTCAGTCAACTTGTTCCTAATCCTAAGGTTCAATTTGAAGTAGGATCATCAAAAAATCTTAATGAAGAAGTAAAGTCTGTAACAACCCTTAGATCTGGAAAAGTCATTGATAATCATGTTCACATGGCAGAAAATGAGGAACAGAGTCAACATGAATCCCAAAATGATGACTCAAGTGAAAAGAAAAGTGAATATATTCCTTGTGCCCCCAAAGCTCCTTTCCCACAAAGACTTGCAGCAATCAAGAAAGGTACTCAGTCTAGTGACATTTTAGAGGTGTTTAAGCAAGTAAGAATTAACATCCCTTTTCTAGATGCTATCAAACAAGTATCTGCTTACTCAAAATTCCTGAAAGATCTTTGTACGGTGAAAGGGAAAACCAATGTTCCAAAAAAGGCATTCTTAACTGAACAAGTGAGCTCTATAATTCAACAAAAAACTCTTATTAAGTACAAAAATCCTGGTTGTCCTACAATTTCCTATGTGATAGGTGACCATATGATTAACAGAGCCTTACTTGATCTAGAAGCAAGTGTGAATTTGTTGTCATACTCTATATATGCAAAACTTGGGCTAGGAAAGTTGAAGCCTACATCAGTGACCCTTCAACTAGCAGATAGGTCCACAAAAATTCCTAGAGGTGTCATAGAGGATGTTATCATAAAGGTTGATAAATTCTACTTTCCGGTAGATTTTATTATTCTTGATACTGAACCTGTTGAGAATGTAGATACACAAATACCTGTCATTTTAGGTAGACCATTCTTGGAAACATCCAATGCAATCATCAACTATCGTAATGGTATCTTAAATCTGTCTTTTTGAAATATGACAGTTGAATTGAATGTCTTTAATGTCTCTTGTCAACCTGTGGACACTAGTGATGTTTGTGAGGTCAACATGATTGAGAGTATAGTCTATGACTCATTTTTAAGTTCTTTTGGTGATGACCCTTTGGAAGAATGTTTAGCCCACTTCAATATGGACATAAATGAGGATTGTTTAGTTGGTGAGGTAAATTCCCTATTAGAAGCGATTCCATTGATGAATACCAATAAGTTACACTTGCACCTTCTAAGTCTGTCCTACTACCTTTCATAGAGAAACCTCCCCAGTTAGAATTAAAACCTTTACCTGATTCTCTGAAGTATGTGTTCTTAGGACCTTCTGAGACCTTGCCTGTGGTTATAGCATCTGATTTGGATAGTAAACAGGAAGTTGAACTGATAAAAGTCCTCAGTGAACATAGTGAAGCAACAGGGTGGACAATAGCAGACATTAAAGGTATCAGTCCATCAATCTGCATGCACCGAATACATTTGGAGGACAATGCCAAAACCTCAAGAGAGCCACAAAGACGTTTAAATCCAAACATGAAGGAGGTTTTGAGAGCTGAGGTAATTAAACTTCTTGATGTGGGTGTCATTTACCCAATTTTTGATAGTGCATGGGTTAGTCATATTTAGGTAGTCCCTAAGAAATCTGGTATTACTGTAGTAAAAAATGAGGAGAATGAATTAATTCCCACTAGAATGCAAACTGCATGGCATGTTTGTATTGACTACCGTAAGTTGAATGCTGTCACAAGGAAAAACAATTTCCCACTTCCCTTCATAGATCAAATGCTAGAGAGGTTGGTTGGACATGCGTATTACTGCTTTCTTGATGGATACTCTGGGTACAATCAAATTCCCATTGCACCTGAAGATCAAGAGAAAACTACCTTCACTTGTCCTTTTGGAACCTTTACCTATCGTAGAATGCCATTTGGATTGTGCAATGCACTGGCCACATTTTTGCGTTGCATGACAAGCATATTTTCTGACATGGTAGAACAATTTCTAGAAGTAATCATGGATGATTTTTCTGTACATGGGTCTAGTTTTGAGGAATGTTTACATCAATTAAGATTAGTCTTAATTAGGTGTAAAGAAAAGAACCTTGTTTTGAACTGGAAAAAATGCCATTTTATGGTTAAGAAAGGAATTATTTTGGGGCATGTTGTGTTGTAACATCCCGTAATTTTTAGATATTTTCCTTAGAAATTCTTCACCTTACATATATGCATAGAAATGTTCTAATATTAATGGAATAGGTAAAGAAAGAAAATCTAAGAGGAAATATTAGAAATAAACATGCTAAAGAAAGGTGAAATTCTTAGGTAAGGAAGATAAATTTTTGTGAAGTAAGTAAAGGTCTTAAAATTTCAAGAATATTGAATTAGGGTAATTTTTTCCTAATTTAAGAGTAAAAGTTACTAAGTTTAGTATCTCCACCCATAAATTGGGCTTTCACCTATGGACACTTCATATAGAGTTTTTCTACTTCACATAAATTTTTAGCAAGCCAATAGGATAGCCCAATGAAGAAATAAAACATAGACTTGGACTAGGATATAGAAATTGGACCAATAGCCCAAAAATATGAAAATGTGACGAAGCCCATTATGAAAGGTATAATTTTAACCAAAGTAAAGAAAATGGGCAAGAATGAGCCTAAACCCAAGAGGAAAAATGAAAATAAAAATAAAAATAAAGAAATGAGATAATGGTGTAATCAAGATTAGGTGACTTGGCATTAAGACAAAAATTTAGCAAGTAGTATGATAATACAAGGCTTTAGGACAAAACATCAATATCCTACACTCATAATTTTAGCAAGTGGTATGATAATACATGGCATTAGGACAAAACATTCCTATCCCATACAAATAATTTCAACCAAATAATGGAGATTCAAGGGCTAGAAATTTGCCACTTAAAAAGACAAATCTATCATACTTGATTAAGACAAAATAAAAAGGAAATGAATCCCTAAATCAAAGGGATCTTGTCCCATATCTTAAGAACATATTATCATAATTTTCAAAATACAAATCTCCTTTTCCTATGCATATCTTGACTAAGGAAGAGGAAGACAAGAACATAAGTTGTTTGTTTTCCAAAAATTCAACCAAGTGTAATCTAATTGTAATAAGGTAGACCCATGATCATGAAAGGTCAATTATTTGAGGGTCTATTTAAATAAAACCCAACCTTACAACATTAGAATTTTCGTCCAAGTGAGGGAGAGGAAAAATAGAAGCAAGGTAGAGTGAGGAAAGGAGAGGAAGAAAGGAAGAAAGGAAGAAAGAGGAAGGAGAAGTCTAAAGGACTAAGTGCTCCAGGTAAGTTTAACAATATTTTTTTTTGAAGAAAAGTTTTGAAACTTGTATTATTTATATGAGATTTTGATCTTAGAACTTTAATGATTGGTCATGGATGTTGCTATATCATGTTACATATCATGTATGTTTGAATACTTAGGTTGGTGTAGATAGTTTTGCATGGGTATGGCTATAGGTGGTAGAATTTTAAGCTACTATTTTTAAAATTCTGGAAAGAATCAGTAAAGAATTGAAAGAAATGTTTAACATAAAAAATGTATATCTATGTCTCACGGATTTTTAACCACTGGAATAACTCAATTTGGAGTCCGTATGTGGTAGATATAATCCGATTAGTATGCAGTGGTTAGAAATTGGTTAATCAGGGAATAATATTTTAGGATAGCTTCTGTGTTTTAATTTCTGAAAACATTCTGTAGGGAAGTCAAATAAATGATTAACATAAAAATTATTTCTATATGTGTCACGAATTTGTAGCCACTGGAATAACTTAATTTAGAATTCTTATGAGGGAGATATGGACAGATTAGTAGGTAGAGGTCAGAACCTATCCGAGAAGAAATAACCTGTACTTTGAGGGAGTAATATCACCTTGATTTCTTAATATTTCTCTACAATGTTCAACTTAATAGTTTTAGATAATTGTTCTATCTTGAAATTGACATCAAGATCACCTACATCAGAGTTAAATTGAGGGAGTTATTATCTGATTAGTAAGAGAAGGTTAGATATAATGAAAACCTGCATCAAGAAAATAAAGAAATAAAATTAATATTTAAAAAAGAAGAAGAATCTTATAAATGAAAATAATAAATGACTAGTATATGCCATTGCCATTGCCATTGCCATTGTATGAATTTCTTGCCATCTTAAGTGTCAAATTTTAACATGGAAATATTTTATAAAATGATATTTGAAATGGTTATGTTCATGGCATGATTACCAATGATTTTTGGTAATAATTATATTTTGATGAACATACTTGTTATTGAAAGCATATTTTTGGCTATTATTGTGAAAAGAAAAGAAATGAGCACGATCACATGGCAATCCGTGTGGTGCACTAGTAGGGGACGCCCTACCAATGGTTATGATTATGATTATGAGAAAAGAAGGAGAAAGTGTGCCATGTCGGACGGAGCAAGAAAAGCCCGTATCGGAGAGTAGATGATACTCACCCTGACCGGGGTAGCTTGAAATGAGAATAAGTTGATAGCCATCATATGATATTCTGAAAATAGTTAATCCTATCATACATATCATTACTGTATGATTCTTATGTGCATAGATATAATGCATTCATGTGACCAAAGATATTTTCTATAGTTTATATAGTTGAACATGACGTGATGAGCTATATTGATGATGATTTATTATTGAACTTACTGGGATTTAATTCTCACTATATTTCCATATCATGTTCAGAAAATTAGTTATGCAGCTTTTTTTCTATGGCTCTGGCTTTTATTGCACATTGGATCAGTTGCTTTATGTTGGGCAGATCTCAGAATCAAATAAGATGTTTGTGATCGAGTTGACTCAGATCCCGGTGAAGATGCAACCACCCGCACCTGTATCTCCGAAATTGGTCAACCAAAATAAACAAGATGTAAATATCTATGTGTTTGATATCTTGTATGTATGTTTTGATTAATGACGTGTATGTGAACTTAATATTTATAATAAAAAAAGCTTGTTACATGTGTCACATCAAGGTATTGAGGTAGATAGAGTCAAAATTGAATTGATTTTCAGTCTTCCACCTCCCCGGACAGTGAAAGAGGTACGTTCTTTTTTAGGCCATGCAGGGTTTTATCGTAGATTTATCAAAGATTTTAGCAAAATCTCTAGACCTTTGTGTAGTTTACTTACCAAAGATGCATTTTTTTATCTTTGATGAAGAGTGCTGTCAAGCTTTTGAAAAGCTAAAATTCTTACTCACCTCTGTATCTATCATTAGACCACCCAATTGGAATCTTCCATTTGAAATCATGTGTGATGCTTCAAATTATGCAATTGGAGCCGTCTTGGGTCAACGTCTTGATAAGTTTCCTTATGTGATATACTATGCTAGTAAAACTCTTAATGATGCTCAATTGAATTATTTTATAACAGAAAAAGAGCTACTAGCTGTGGTATTTGCTCTAGACAAGTTTAGATCTTATTTGTTAGGATATAAGGTTGTAGTCTTTACAGATCATGCTGCACTTAAGTATCTTCTTTCTAAGAAAGACGTTAAGGCACATTTGATAAGATGGATCTTGTTGTTGCAAGAGTTTGATTTAGAAATTCGAGATAAGAAGGGATCTGAAAATGTTGTAGCTGATCACTTGTCTAGACTGGTAGTTGAATCAGGTGACAATAACTTGCCTATCAAACACTCCTTCCCAGATGAGCAACTCATGTCTATCTCTCAGTTACCCTGGTTTGCTGACATTGCTAATTATCTTGTCACAGGTCAAATGCCTACACATTGGAGTAAGCAAGATCAGGTAAAAATTTTAACTAAAGTAAATAAATTCTTTTGGGAAAATCCATACTTATTTAAGTATTGCCCTGATCAAATCATTTGGAGATGTGTTCCTGAGAGTGACCAACATAATATTATTTCTTTTTGTCATGATCATGCTTGTGGAAGTCATTTTAGTGCTAAAAAAACGGTTGTAAAGGTTTTGCAATTTGGCTTCTATTGGCCATCATTGTTCAAGGATGCCCATTTGTATTGTAGTTCTTGTGAGCGTTGTCAAAAATTGGGTAGTATCTCATGTAGGAATATGATGCCTCTGACTCCCATTCTGATTGTTGAGATATTTGATGTCTGGGGAGTTGATTTCATGAGTTCTTTTCCTAATTCATTTAGAAATTTATACATCCTTGTTGTTGTGGATTATGTGTCAAAATGGGTAGAGGCTCTTCCATGTAAAATAAATGATCACAAGATTGTGGTGAAATTCTTGAAAGAAAACATTTTTTCAAGGTTTGGCACACCACGGGCTATCATTAGTGATGGGGGGAAGCATTTTTGTAATAGGCAATTTGAGCATTTAATGAAGAAATATGGTATCACACACAAAGTTGTGACCCTATATCACCCACAGACTAATGGTCAAGTTGAGATTTCAAATAGGGAAGTTAAATTTTTTTTGGAAAAAACAATTAATCCAAATAGGAAAGATTGGTCTTTGAAACTTTCTGATGCTTTATGGGCTTATCGTACTACTTTTAAAATCCCTATTGGAATGTCTCCTTACCGACTTGTGTATGGCAAGGCCTATCAACTACCTATTGAAATAGAGCATAAAGCTTATTGGGCCATCAAACAATTTAACTTTGCTCTTGACAAAGTAGGTTCTCACAGGAAGCTTCAACTCAATGAACTGGAAGAAATATGGAATGATGCATATGAAAGTACAAAGTTGTACAAGGATCGAATGAAAACTTTTCATGATAAACATATTTTAAGAAAATCATTTAATGTAGGTCAAAAGGTCCTTCTATATAACTCTCGTTTGCACTTATTCCCAGGAAAGCTACGTTCTCGGTGGTCAAGCCCATTCATTGTTCGTACTGTTTATCCACATAGTGCAGTGGAGATCAAAAATCCCAAGAATGGTGATGTGTTTAAAGTGAATGGTCAAAGATTGAAAGCATTTTTAGAATTACATAACCTAGAGATAGAGGAGACACCTTTGCGTGATCTTATCTACCAGAATTGATTTGCTTCTATTGTTAAAGGTTGCTGTGCACGCTATCTAGATAAGATCGTTCTTTATTTAACTTGCATTAATTTTTCCCTTCAGTGTTATCTTCTTTTGAATTTCTTTTATTTTCCCTACCTTTATTGCTTTTGCTCTTTTAAAAAAAAGAGAAAAGAAAAAATGGAGTTGAGAATGGAGGACATTCTCACAAGATTGAAAAATCATTTTCCTTCTCTTCCACCCAATGCATTGAGAAAAATTTACAAAGCATGGGTTGCAAGATTATGGATGTTGATGAAAATGAGGATGCCTGCTGATATTCGGTCACTAATTGAAGTTAAGGTACGGTTATCAGGTGAGTCTGCAATTAATTTCATCTCTTACATGCCTGGTTTGGGAAAAACCAGTTTTGCTAAAAAATGCAGAGTTAAAAGAATGGGTGTTTATCATAAATGTGGACGTGAAACTTGCAACAAATGTTATCGTTCTTTGGGTTGGGTATCTGTAAATCGGGAAGACAAAATTAAGTTCATTAAGGATGGTTTGAGTAAGGAGTCATTGGATAATGATTTTCATCCAATGTCTCTTGAGACACATCCTAGTGGATCTGTACATATCGGTATTGTCGGTTTATGGCCCCATTTCAAAAAAGAACATAAACAGTACAGTCTTGGGAATATGACGTTAAAAGACCCTGTTTGCCAATTTATAAGAAAATTGGATTGGAAGCATATCCTCGACCCATAGAGGCCATTTAAGACGTTACTGACATAAAACAAGAGGAAGATGTAAGCCACAATCACAACTACTGTACATATGCATGCGTGTTATCATCTTTCACCTTTACTTTATCTGACATCCACCAGCCTACTCACCTAACCACTGTAAGTATGTCCTTGTCTAAGTTCTATAAATGCACACTTTACCATCTTCACCTGCATACCCAAAATTAGTGTAAGTGTAGTTATGGAGGGAACCGCAGTTTGCTATTTTAGAAATATTTGTGTCTTTTGTGGTTCTAGTCTTGAGAAAAATGAAGAGTATGTAAAAGCAGCACAAACTTTAGGTATAGTACTAGCCAAGAGAAAAATGCATTTAGTTTATGGTGGAGATTGTCGAGGGTTAATGGGGAGTATGTCTGGCTATGCATATCTAGGAGGATGTTAAGTTCTAGGTATTATTCCTATAACTCTAACTGCATCAAACATCGTAGGAAAAACAATTGGGGAAGGGTATCATCCATGCATGAACGCATAGCTAGAATGATGTGCAATGCTGACGCCTTCATTGCCTTACCTGGTGGTTTTGGTACTCTGGAGGAAATTTTTCAAATCGTCTCTTGGGTACAACTGAACATCCATCATAAACCAATAGGTTTGTTGAATGTTAACAATTTCTTTGACGGTTTGTTGTCTTTTCTTGGTCAACCTGTGGAACAGAAGTTTATCTCACACTCAGCACAACAGATTCTCATCTCGACCTCAAATGCTGATGAGTTGATTGACGCATTACAAGCATTTGTCCATGTACCTGATCCAACTATGGCTCAAATAGATTGGACATTAAACAACCGCTTAAAGCACAAACTAGACTTGACTCTCCATCTGTAACTCATTTTATTTGATTGCATAAATTTTTATTTCTCTGTTAGTTTGCTGCAAGCTCATCTTTTCCTTAATCTCCTTTCAGGTAATATCTCTTTCAATCTTTGTTGTCTGTTTTGTGTTTGTTCATCTTCCCAAAAAAAAATTTGAGTGATGTTTTGGAATTTGGTAAAACTAACACCAATGATGAAAATGGTTTAAAGTGCCTGTAACCTTTGAAAAATAGATGAGTTCTGAGTGTTATGTATGAACTTAAAATCTATTGCAACGTATGTTTTACCTGAAAATCTCAAATATCTTGAGCACTTAATCTTTTACATTTGACTTATTGTTTATTCAAAAAAGATTTATGTGATTCAAATATAACAAGTGATTTCATAAGACTCTAAAACTTATTTGATTGTCACTTGAGGCGAAATCCTAGACTACTCTCCATTTAAGAAATGAGTTAGGCATTGTTGGAATCGTTTGAGCCTTTCAGACCAACTATTTATTATGCTATCTCCAGTAACCCATCTTGAGCCTATGCTTCTCATTTCTTGTACACCTATATTATTATCTAGCCTATAAAAAAAATGTTTCTAACTCTTACCTTTCAGAAATGATCATTTGAAAAGCTATGGTTCATGGATGGATGGATGGAGTTAAAAAAAAATTGTATAGAACTCCCTAAATAAATAAGTTTGGGGGTTTATATTCAAAAAAAATGTAGTATGAGTAAATAATGTAAGGATGAGAATAAGGTTGGAGATAGAATCTACATGATAATATCAAAAGAATTTGAAAGGACCTAAATGATCATGAATTGAGCTTTCATTAATATCTTTTTATCTACCTTTAACCTATGCCGTACATTACAAGCTTAATAAAAGTCCTGATAATCTTAAATGTTATGATTAGTCTACATTAGTGGAGAGTGACAGGAAAAATAAGCTTATGGAGTCTTACATGCATCTATCTGGAGATTTACTTTAAATATTTAATTACATAAATTTATTTGAATGCAAAAAGTCCAATGTCAAAGGATTACCACACACACACTTGAGATTCAAGAGTAAACTATACGTTGTATTTAAATTGAAGTTCTACATAACCTTGGAATCTTGATATTTTCTTTGGTTGCACATTTTAAATCCTTGAGGAATGTTTAGTAAGTCAAATACAACTCATCACTCATCTTTTGAAATTTGAAGTTTGTGTGTTTTGCTTAAGGATAAGCAAAAGATTAAGTTTGGGGGTATTTGATGAGTGAGTTTTATAACCATGAATTAAATACTTTCATCTTAATTGTTTGTCATATTTAAGCATTTATTTTTTGTATTTCTCTCTAGTTTTATGCATCTTCTATAGATGGAGAATAAAATAGAAAATTGACTCAATTGGAAGAATCAAAGTTAAATTGTGGATCTTTAGAAATGATGTCTATAAATCAAGCGGTTAAGATGAATTCATTAAGGATGGCTGAGTAAGGAGCATTATCTTTTTGACTCTTGAGACACATCCTAATGGATATGTACATCAATCCAATCTTGATTTATGACTGAATTTTCAAAAGAACTTAAATATAAAGATTCAAGAAAGCTCCAATGTTAAAAATCTGTTTGCTGTTTATTTTTCTGCTCGACTTTACTCCAGTATTTTAATCATAAATCATAAATTACAAGTTCTACAATTTTCATGTTTACGTGATTAGAAAAATCGGACACTAAGAGAGCAAATATTGGGCTAGAAGAAAATCTGCTTGCTGGTGCAGTCCAGCCCAACCTTACTATAATCTTTGGGCCGCATAAAATACGAAGTTAATGTATATAAAATTTGGCAGATAGATAGCTGACACAATTTTCCACAACTTTGCTTTTTACATGGGCAGCAAATTCGGTGGCTATCAAAGAGAAATATCATGATTACTTTCGGTGGACTTAGTGCAATCCAACCTGTCAACTTTAGTGCAACTTGCTTTGTCACTTACCTCACTAGTTGTATCTATAAATAGAGAGGTCTTGTGAGCTAAGAGGAGGTCGAAAATTAACTGAAGAGAGTATAGTTTTAAGACCATAAATTTTAGTTTTTAATATTGTAATGCTCTTATTTCTTTAGATACTTTGTTATCCTTTCATAATATCATCATGCTTGTTCATCTTTATTTTTGCTTTCTTACTTTGAATATGGAGAACTAATCTCTTTATGCTAAGGTAAAGGGTGAAACTCTTGGTATGAGAATAATAATAATTTAACTCTCAATCTTAATGTTTATCTTTGATATTGTATTTACCTTCTTATTTCTTTTCTCATATTATTTCTTAATGGCTGGTTTTATCAGACTGCCGATTTCTTGTTACTTTTAATTGGCTGGTTTTACCAAACCGCCTATTTCTTGTTATATTATGTTATTGTGTTTATTTTCTATCTTCTTATCTCTTATCTTATTGGCTGATTCTATCAGACTGCCTATCTCTTATTATATTTATAGTTGGCCTCGCCACCTATCTCTTGTTATGTTTCTTCTTCGTACTTCTTTTCATTATAATCTTGTAAGTTGTGAACCTTGATACATTGTAGACAATTTTTGGCACAATAAATTCTTGAATCAATCTTGACTTATTGTAGACAATATAATAATTGTCACAATGTATACTTGAATCCATTTTACAAGCAAGTATTAATGGTGTGAAAGGAGGTAAATATAATTCATGTATAAAAAAAAGTGAGCTCAAAGTAATACATTTTTCTATTGGAACCTTATTCATGTGAGGATTCCAATTGCGTGATAAAAGAGTTAAATTTATCATTACTCATACCAGGAGTGGATCCTCTGACCTTAGCATTCATTTTACCTTGAATACATTTCAATTTAATTTGAGCAATTAATTCCCTATACACTTGATTTAATATTCTCCTCACAAAACAAATATTTTGACAACTAGATTAGAGTTATTTATTTGAATTCAAATTAGAGTTTCCTATCAATTGTCAATCTTCGTGGGATCGACCTTGCATACCATTAAATCTATACTCCAACAGATTCGTGCACTTGTGAGTTTAATTAAAACAACAAAAAATGACTTGCACCAGAGTCAAATAACACCATAAGAGCAAATCCATAGATATAGCATGTACCTTGGATTATTTCGGGGGATTGAGCTGCCTCTTGGCTGCTCAGGGTAAAAATTCTTCCTTTCAGCTGAGGCTTCTATTAAGGCTATTTTTCCATTCTCTGTGGACAGTTCTTTGAAAAATGACCCTTTTGTCTGCAATTGAAGCAGACATCTTGTCCCATGTAGCATGGCTGGTTACCATGCATGCGTCCGCACTTAGTGTACTTGACTGGAGTGAGGTCTTGTTGGAAAGGTCGGGGACTTACAGTCAATAGCCTCTTACCAGCTCCATATCTACTTTTTCTCACGTTCTTGCTAAGGTTGGGAAAATTTTTCTTCCTCTTCCACAAGTTTTGCCTTTTCTTCTCATCCTCCACTTACCTTAAAATTTTCTCCAAAAGTCTAGATTTATTTATCAAAGGCATAAACTCCCTTATTTCTAAGGCTATCACTGCATTCCTGATCTCTGAGTTCAATCCTGCTTCAAACTTAACAGACTTCCATGTTTCATCAGAGTTAAACCTTAAGTAAGAGGAGAATTTAGACAACTCATAAAACTTAGCGATGTATTGATCTACTGACATGCTACCTTGTCTGAGTTGGAGAAATTTGATCTCCTTCTTGGCCCGCATAGTACTTGAAAAGTAATTTTTTATGAAAATGTTTTTAAATACTTGCTAGGTGATCTACCTCCTTTGGTGAGTTAGCAGTTCTCTGGCCCCTCGCCACCAGCACTCAGCTTCATCCTTTAGCATATAAGCAACAAAGATAACCTGCTGCTCATTAGTGCAGCCTATCACCTCGAATATCTTCTCCAATTCCCTTATCTACCTATCAGCTATCGTTGGTTCATAGCCACCTTGGAAAGAAGGTGGTCTGGTTCTCAGAAACTCAAACAAACTATTATCATTTCTGGCCACTCGATGGCTTACATTGTTTTCTCCATTCAAGTTATTATTGTTCTAAAGATGTTGAAGAATTTGATTGGTGGCTGTAACTTGGTCTCGAATGGTTGTGGCCAAGTTGTGCAGGGATTCTTTCGCATTATTTGCTGGGTTCCTCCTCGGTGGTTCCATATCCTACTATGGCAAAAACAGAGTTATGCTGCTATTGAGGTGATCAAGCCCAATAGTTCAAAAATATTTACAATAGTCATAACACCACTTTGGCATATAGATAAGAAACACTAATAATTTCTTATCTATATGAAATCACAGTTCCCCCACACAACATAACCACAAACATACTCAAGACACTATAAGATCGATTCAGATAATCATCCACCCACTGGCCATCTAGGATCAACCTTCTCTGATATCAATCATGTAACAACTTCATTTTTTACACACACACACACACACACACACACACACACACACACACACACACACACACATATATATATATATATATATATATATATATATATTTGTAAAATTCCATGAAGTCATTACCTCTTTACATCTAACTATTTAACTCATGATAACATTCAATTAAATTAACCAAGCATAATTAAGGTTTATAGTATAGTAATAACATTGATACAATTCTGCGTTCACATACACATCATTAATTAAAATATCCATACAAAACCAAACACATATATGTACACATCTTATTCATCCCTATTGACCAGTTCCGGGGATACCGGTGCAGATGGTTGCACCTTCATCGGGATCTTAGCCAACTCGATCCAACGTATGCTAAAAGTCGATCATAGAGAATATCTGCATATTTAGTCTTCTGAACATGATATAGAAATATAGTGAGAATTAAATCCCATTAAGTTCAACAATAAATCATAATTATTATCAATATAATACATTATGTCATGTTCATCTGTATAAGCTATAGCAATTACCTTAGGTCACATAAATTCACTTTATCTATGCATAAGAAAAATCGTACAGTAATGACATGGATGACATGAATAACTATTAACAAAATATCATACGATGACTATCAACTTATTCTCATATCAAGCTACTCTGATCAGGGTGAGTATTTTTTACTCTCCAGTACGGGCTTTTCTCGCTTCGTCCGACATGGCACACTTTCTCTTTCTTTTCTCATTATCATAATCATAGCTGTTGGTAAGGTGTCCCCTACTGGTGCACCACACGGATTGCCATGTGATCGTGCTCATCTCTTTTCTTTTCTTTTCACATTGATATTCAAAAATATGATTTCAACAACAAGTATGTTTATTATACTCATATGCCATAATTTTTCATCAAAACATAATTATTACCAAAAATTATTGATAATTATGTCATGAACATAATCGTTTCAAATATCACTTTATAAAATATTTTTATGTCAAAAATACACACTTAAGATGGTAAGGAGTTCATGCAATGGCAATGGCTATGACATATACTAGTCATTTAATATTTTTATTTATAAGATTCTTCTTATTTTTTAAATATTATTTTCCTCTCTCACTAAATAGAGAAAAACACCCTCATCTTAAATCCGATTAAGGTAATCTTGGTGTCAATAGAAAGATAAGAAAATTCTTGAAAATCCTTATGTTGAACATTTTAATGAAATCTTAAGTAATTATGGCATTACTACTCCCTCAAATTCAATGTTATTTCTTCTCGGGTAGGTTCAGACCTCTACTCACTAATCTAACCATATCTTCCTCTTACGAACTCCAATTAAGGTGATTCCAAAGCATATAAAACAATAAGACACTCATATACAACTTTCATGTTTATTGTTTCTTTAGATGCCTTACTAATTATTCCCAGAAAATCAAAGACAAAAACACTTACATATACCACCCTAGATTCTAGACTAATTTTGACCTCTGATTACTAATATGACCATATCTCCTTCATATTGATTCCAATTTGAATAATTATAGTGGAAAAATATTTGTGAGACATATATCTATATTTATCATGTTAACCATTTCTTTTAATTTCTTACAAATTTATTCCAGAAATTCAAACACAGAAGCATACCTAATAGATTTTCCCTGATTAACTATTTTTTGACCACTGCTTATAAATCGGACAATATATCCCTCATCCGTACTCCAAATTAAGTGATTCTAGTGGCTAAAAATCCTTGAAACATAGATATACATTTTTTATGTTAACCATTTATTTTAATTCCTTACCAATTCTTCCCAAAATTTTAAAAAAATAAATTTCCCTAGTTACTCCGAAATCCAGTTTCCTAACTAAATATTTTCTAATGTTTTAATTCATTTTTTTATTATGTCATCTTCCATTTTATTCCTAATTTACATCTAATCATATTACATCAATTTTTCACCACATTCAAATATATAAAATAACAGCATAAAAATCTTAAAACTTTTCCACCCATAGCCATACCTATGCAAAACTTTCCACACCATCCTAAGTATTCAAACATACATCACATACAAGATCAACATGTAACATGATATAGTAACATCCATGACCAATCATCAAAGTAGCAAATATTATAAATTTCATCAAAGTTCTAAGATCAAAATCCCATATAAATATTACAAATTTCAAAGTTTTTCTTCAAAAAGAAATATTGTTAAACCTACGTAAGGATCTCTCTAGGTCACTTAATGAATTCGTTTTTTTTTGTTTCCTCTTGAAGGAAGTAGCAAGATTCTTCCCTTCCATTAACTTTTTCAACAGCTTAAATAAGAAAAGGAGGGTGATTTTTTGAACCTTAAGGATGAAGAGAAAAGATGGATTTAAGTGGAGATTTAGCTAACTTACCTCGAGCACTTAGTCCTTTAGAGTTCTCCTTCCTCTTCCTTCCTCTCTTTCTCTCATTTCCTCACTCTACCTTGCTTATGTTTTTTCTCTCCCTTACTTGGACGAAATTCTAATGTTATAAGGGTGGGTTTTGCTTAAATAAACTATCAAGTGATTCACCTTTCATAATCATAGGTCTACCTTATCACAATTAGGATGCACTTAGTTGCTTTTTGGGGGAAGACAACTTATGTTCTTGTCTTCCTCTCCCTTAGTCAAGATATGCATAGAAAAAGAAGATTTATATTTTGAAAATCATGATAAAATGTTCTTAAGACAAGGGATAAGGTCCCTTTGATTTAAAGTTTCTTTTTCTTTTTCTTTTGTCCTAATGCCATGTATTATTATACCACTTGCTAAAATTATGAGTGTAGGATATAGATGTTTTGTCATACCACTTGTTAAATTTTTGTCTTAATGCTATGTGATCATATCTTGATTATACTATTATTTCATCACATGATTCTTATTCTTTCCTCTTGGATTTGGACTCATTCTTGCCCATTTCCTTTACTTTGGCTGAAATTCTATATCTTAAGGAGGGCTTGGTCACATTTTAATGATTTTTGGGCTATCGGTCTAACTTATATATCATAGTCTAAGTCTATGTTTTATTTCTTACTTAGGCTATCCTATTCGCTTGCTAGAAATTTATGTGAAGTGAAAAAACTCTATATGAAGTGTCCATAGGTGAAAGCCCAATTTATGGGTGGAGATATTAAACTTAGTAACTCTAGCTCTTGAATTAGGAAAAATTACTCTAATCCAATTTTTTTTTGAAATTTTAAGACCTTTACTTACTTCACAAAAATTTATCTTCCTTACCCAAGAATTTCTCCTTTCTTTAGTATGTTATTTCTAATTTTTCCTCTAAGTTTTTCTCTCTTTACCTATTCCCTTAATGTTAGAAATATTTTCTATGCTTATACATAAGGTGTAATAAATTTTATTTTCTTAATTAAATATTTATGTACCTTTATTAATAAAAGAAACGAAATTAGGGATGTTACATTAAATACTTTTGTACTTTTATTAATACATGAAATGAAATTAGAAATGTTATAAAGAACGCCAAGCAACTGGACATGGAAGAATTTCTATTTTTATTTTGACTTTAAGTACCTTTATGCCTGTTGATCCTAATAAACCCAAATATACGTAAAACATATTTAATAAGGAACAATATTCATTATGTGAATGGCCAATATTCACATGAACTTCTTTTGTTCTTTGAAAATACATAAAGGAACAAGCTTTCCTAGTAGTAAACACTAATCCCATTACAATATACACCTATACATGACAAAAGAAGAGATGTATAGATGCATTTTCTGTTGAGAAACAGAGCATGAGAAATTTATCTGAGAGAATGTGGGTGATAGACATGTTGAGAGTTTGCACAACTACTATAGCTCACAAGGTAATAAACATTAATCCCATTGCAATATACACCTGTACATGGAAAAATAATAGATGTATAGATGCATTTTCTGTTGAGAAACAGAGCATGAAAAATTTGACTAAGATAAAACGTGGGTGATAGAAGTGTGTGGAAGTTTGCAAAACTATATAGCTCACACAGTAATAAACACTAATCTTGTAACATTCCTAATTTCGTTTTATGTATTAATACAAGTACAAAAGTATTCAAAGTAACATTCATAATTTCATTTCATTTATTGATAGAGGTACACAAACATTTAATTAAGGAAATAAAATTTATTAGACAATTTTTAGATATCTAAGAAAATATAATCCTTAGAAATTCTTCACCTTACGTGTTTGTATAGAAATGTTCTAATATTAATGGAATAGATAAAGAAAGAAAACCTAAGAGTAAATATTAGAAATAAACATGCTAAAGAAAGGTGAAATTCTTAGGTAAGGAAGATAAATTTTTGTAAAGTAAGTAAAGGTCTTAAAATTTCAAGAAGATCAGATTAGGGTAATTTTTCTTAATTTAAGAGTAAAAGTTACTAAGTTTAGTATCTCCACCCATAAATTGGGTTTTCACCTATGGACACTTCATATAGAGTTTTTTTCTACTTCACATAAATTTTTAGCAAGCCAATAGGATAGTCCAATAAAGAAATAAAACATAGACTTGGACTAGGATATAGAAATTGGACCAGTAGCCCAAAAATCATGAAAATGTGACCAAGCCCATTATGAAAGGTAGAATTTTAACCAAAGTAAAGAAAATGGGCAAGAATGAGCCCAAACCCAAGAGAAAAAAAAATTAAAGTGATGAAATAATGGTGAAATCAAGATTAGGTGACATGGCATTAAGACAAAAAATTTATCAAGTGGTATGATAATACAAGGCTTTAGGACAAAACATCTATATCCTACACTCATAATTTTAGCAAGTGGTATGATAATACATAGCATTAGGATAAAACATTTCTATCCCACACAAATAATTTCAACCAAATAATGGAGATTGAAGGGCTAGAAATTTGCCACTTAAAAGGGCAAACCTATCATAATTGATTAAGACAAAAGAAAAAGTAAATGAATCCCTAAATCAAAGGGACCTTGTCCCATGTCTTAAGAACATATTATCATAATTTTCAAAATACAAATCTTCTTTTCCTATGAATATCTTGACTAAGGAAGAGGAAGACAAGAACATAAGTTGTTTGTTTTCCAAAAATTCAACCAAGTGTAACCTAATTGTGATAAGGTAGACCCATGATCATGAAAGGTGAATTATTTGGTGGTCTATATAAGAAAACCCACCCTTACAACATTAGAATTTTCGTCCAAGTGGGGGAGAGGAAAAAATAGAAGCAAGGTAGAGTGAGGAAAGGAGAGGAAGAAAGGAAGAAAGAGGAAGGAGAAGTCTAGGGGACTAAGTGCTCCAGGTAAGTTTAACAATATTTCTTTTTGAAGAAAAGTTTTGAAACTTATAATATTTATATGGGATTTTGATCTTAGAACTTTGATGACTGGTCATGGATGTTGCTATATCATGTTACATATTATGTATGTTTGAATACATAGGTTGGTGTAGATAGTTCTGCATGGGTATGGCTATGGGTGGCATAATTTTAAGCTTCTGTGTTTTAATTTCTGGGAACATTCTATAGGGAATCTAAATAAATGGTTAACATAACAAATGTTGATTTATGTCTCACAGATTTTTAGCCACTAGAATCATTCAATTTAGAGTTCATATGAAGTAGATATGATCCAATTAGTAAACAAAGGTCAGAAAATGGTTAATTAGGGAAGAATATGTTAGGAAAGCTTCGGTGTTTTAATTTCTGGGAACATTATATAAGGAATTAAAATAAATGGTAAACATATAAATTATAGATCTATGTGTCACAGAGTTTTAGCCACTTGAATCATTCCATTTAGAGTTCATATGAGGTAGATATGTTCCGATTAATAAACAAAGGTCAGAAAATGGTTAATCAGGAAAGAATATGTTAGGATAGTTTTGGTGTTTTAATTTCTGAGAACATTCTATAAGAACTTAAAATAAATGGTTAACATATGAATTATAGATATATGTGTAACGTATATTTAGCCACTATAATCACTTAATTTGCAATTCTTATGAGGGAGATATGGACATATTAGTAGGTAGAGGTCAGAACATATCCGAGAAGAAATAACCTGTATATTGATGGAGTACTATCACCTTGATTTCTTAATACTTCGCTACAATGTTCAACATAATAGTTTTAGATAATTGTTTTATCTTTAAATTGACACCAAGATCACTTATATTGGAGTTATACTTTGATTAGTAAGAGAATGTTAGATAGGATGAAAATCTGCATCAAGAAAATAAAGAAATAAAATTAATATTTAAAAAAAGAAGATGAATCTTATAAATGAAAATAATAAAATGACTAATATAGCCATAGCCATTGTCATTGTATGAACTTCTTACCATCTTAAGTGTAAAATTTTGACATGAAAATATTTTATAAAGTGATATTTGAAATGGTTATGTTCATGGCATGATTACAAAATGATTTTTGGTAATAGTTATATTTTGATGAACACACTTGTTATAGAAAGCGTATTTTTGGCTATCATTGTGAAAAGAAAAGAAATGAGCACGGTCACATGGCAATCCGTGTAGTGCACCAGTAGGGGACGCCCTACCAACGGTTATGATCATGTTAATGAGAAAAGAAAGAGAAAGTGGACAATGTCGGACGGAGTGAGAAAAGCCGTACCGGAGAGTAGAAAATACTCACCCTGACCGGGGTAACTTGATATGAGAATAAATTGATAGTCATCATATGATATTCTGAAAATAATTAATCCTGTCATACATGTCATTACTGTACGATTCTCATGTGCATAGATATAGTGTATTCATGTGACCAAAGTTATTTACTGTAGTTTATACAGCTGAACATGATGTGATGAGCTATATTGATAATGATTTATTGTTGAACTTACTGGAATTTAATTCTCACTATATTTTCATGTCATGTTCAAAAAATTAGTTATGCAGATTTTTCTATAGCTTTGGCTTTTAGTGCACGTTGGATCGAGTTATTCTATGATGGGCGGATCCTAAATAAAATATTTGTGGTCGAGTTGGCACAGATCCCAGTGAAAGTGCAACCACCCGCACCTGAATCTCCAGAATTGGTTAACCAGAATAAATAAGATGTAGATATTTATGTGTTTGAAATATTGTACGTACGTTTTGATTAATGATGTGTATGCGAACTTTATATTGTATAATAATAAATAAAAAAATTGTTATAAATCCCATTGCAATAATGGTAGTGAAATTAAAGGAAGTAATAATGGTGTTAAGAAAAGTGACTACTAACCTCATTTGGGGGCTACAATAGCTTGCAGCTATGGCTGAAACTTGGTAGCAACGAGAGCCTAAGTTCTGTGAAGTGAGAGCTTCAAATGAAGGGAAAGAACATCATGGTGGATGTCTTTTGCTAAGATAGAGTGAAAGGAGTGAGGGGGCTTGCAATGAGGTTTTGGGGAGTTTAGACAAGAACAGTGAAGGCTTTGGGGTTTCTGGGTGAGGGGATATTTTCTATGCCAAAATGGGAGAGGTTGAGAGGAAAAACAGCAGGGGAATGTGAATGTTTTAAGTGATACATAGTGAGAGGCTCAATGCTTCGAGGCATGGTCTTCTTTTAATTTAGCTTTAATTTATTTAAATAAAATTGAATTTTTTTTTGTGAAAGTAGATATGCCCCTTCAAGTTATTAAGGATTCATAGGAGAATTGAGGATAAGGGAACATATTTTGTAGTAAATAAAAATAGGGAATGTTGAGAAAGGCAAACATCATGAAAAAGCTTGAGTTGCATAATATTAAATTAGTCATAAAGTGATAGTGACATGATGATAAAAGACAAAAATTGTTAGATAAATATGATCTAATCATAAAAAAAACCATGTAAATATGTATGTTTTTCATTAAAATGAATTTATACTTGATGCAATCTAAATATCTATGTATATTGAGTATACTTAAAAAGTTAAGAATCTTATTCTCTTCAACCATCATAACACCTCAAACTACAAGAATTGGACTTGACCCTGGCCCCTTCCCCCCAATACACCCAAACACACACATATACAAAAAAATAGAAGCTAAAAATATGAAAGGCTATAGAGAGAATCAAAATGGACATTTAGTCAATTGAAAAAGTGGCGAGAAAAACTGACACAGTGAGATTTACATGTCAAGTTTTATCATGTCCCGTGGTTTGGAAAACAGGAATAATATATAATTTCACTGATATTAAACTATAATGATATCATTTACTCTGTATGTGCTTCATATTATATGAAAGGATTAAGCAATTAACTTTAGGTTAAAAAACCTTTCGGCACTAATTAAACCATATCTCCCACATATGAACTCCAATCAAAATAATTTAAGTGATTAAAAAAATTTACGATAATAATATACAACTTGTATGATGAACAATTTTTTAAATTCAAGAGATTTCAGAGTGTTACAGAGCTTGAAATTCAGAATTACAGTGCAGTAAGATGAATCACTAATTTGGGTATATCGCCCTCATATTAGCTCTGATTAAGTTGATTCTAGTGGTTATAGAAATTTAAGAGACAAAGTTACAACTTTCGTATTGACTACTTTTCTAAATTCTGAAGAAATTCTAGTGCTGTGGCACTGGCGCTCCCAAATCCGGAGCGTAGTGGCGTTGGCCTTAGGCGCCATGGTAGCGCGTCCTCAAGCACATAGGCCCAGCATTGTAGCGCTTGATGCTCAGAAATTTGAACACCGCAGTGCTGGCATAGGTTGCCACGGCACCCATCACCACTGTAAAAAGTAAAAGTTGCGAATTTAGGTTATTTTGACTGTAAATGAAGCCCAAAAACCCATAAACTAACCTAGAAGCAATCTTACTTCATTTAGGACTCTCTCAACCTATAAATAAGAGAAAAAGCAAGCATCAAAAGTATCAAAATCTCAATTATCTTCTTCTCTTCTTCTATAGATTCTGTTATGGCCTTACGTGGCTAATTTACTTTTTGTTTGTTGAGGTAGATTGAAACCTAAAAAATCTGTTATGCATTGTGAGATTTGAATTTGACTTTATTAGTGCAATTTTAATTGGGTATTGATTATTCATTTGCTCTTCTTCTCCATAATTATTCATATAATTGCTAAGAAGACCTACTAGTATATTATTTATCTTAATTTACTGTTGAATTATATTTTGAACAAACTTTTCATTATTATGATTTAAAAAGTAGTTAGGATTAATAATTTTGAATTATGAATTATTAAACCTATGGTGAATAATTGACTAAATTAAATATAACTGATGTGTCTATGTTTATTTAACTCTATTAGTTACTCTAATTCTTCAAATGGCTTACCGATGTACTAAAGGATTACTTGATAATTAGGGTTAATTGAGGCAATCGTCGTCAATTACTAAACTTAAAAAGGATTAGGGATAGAATTCCAATGATAGATATTCAATTAAAGATTAATTATATTATCAATAATCAATGTGATTTTTTGATGGTAGATATCAACCAAAACCAACATTTTCATCATTAATCAATCTATTTATTTGCAATTGTTTTCTTTTACTTTATTTTACTTTCATTAATCAAACTTTCTTTGTTTGACTCACAAAAGATAATACTAGTATCTGTTGATCGATCTTTACTCCCACTATTAGAAGTTAATTTGAGAGATAAAGTATTCTATTTGGTATATTTGCAACAGTACCACTACTGACATAATTAGTAATTATGAGTTTTCACACTAACGAGAAAGCGGATTAAACTCTAAATAATCTTTAGCAAGGTGACGTTTAGGTTTAAATTGTATATTTTTCCTTAACTGGTTTCTCCTTTCGTCCAAGCGCCATTTAATTTGAATCCCAATTTCTTTAAAAGAAGATTCTGACCAACCCAGGTATCTCTGTCACTCTATAACGTATTTTGCTCTTATTGTCTATCTTTCAACTTCATTTATTTTCTTGAGCTGTTTCAGAATCTGGGTTCAAATTAATCTGATGTAAATTGTCTAAACACATCAACAGAGTCCTAGCAGAGCGAATTAATAATCCAGATCATGCATCAAGCGAAAGAAAAAAAATTTAATAGAGGAAAAATGAAAACAAAACCTTCAACCCCGAAGGAAGGAAGTAACAGGTGGCGACTATATCTGTAAATCATATCAGGGGCCAATCCGTTTGCGGGGTCCAAATTGAGAGTAGAAATAGGAGGGCAAGAGCCATTGTTCGCAACCTCATTTCGGAGATTAATCTCACGGAGCTGAGCTTCAAGAACTGAAATTTTGTGCTCTATAGTGCTGTGTGTCCTCCAACGACTTCAGTTCAGCAAGAATACGAGATGCATCGTAATACCCTGCCATGGACTCCATTGACTAGCAGCACAAGGGAGCACTGGAACCAGGAGCAAGAGGCTTCCACATTTATAGGATGCAGAGGCTGCTAACCATGTGACCTAATAAATTTTCCTCTGTTTTCATTTTTTTTTTGTATTTGGAAATTTTATTCATATCTTTATTTCGCTGTAATGAACTAATGCTGTATCCATCGTTGCATTTAGTTTTAATTCGGATATGAGTTAAAATTTTAAAATATTATATTTTTTAAAATTTAATAAAATAGTTAATGTACTATAAATTTAAAATTTTAATAACTATATTAAAAAAATTAAAAATTAAAGTTAAATAAACTTATAAATTCAAAAATTAAATTATTAATTTTACTCTTTTATTAATATATGAAAAAATAATATTGACACTGTACAAATACACAACTCTAACATAATTCTACAAGTTTTGACTAGTAATTAAAAAAAAGTGCTTTTTTGGGTTAAAACTCAAATGCATTATACGTTAATGAGATATTTAATTTTAATTAATATGCTAATTGATTCAAGAATATTTTTAGAGTACAATAACATATTATAAGATGATAAATTTAAATACATGTAATGTTTTGCTAACAACATATAAAAAAAAAATTAGAATGCCCAAAAAAAAAAATCTATATATCTCATCTGGATTTTGGTTTCTATATTTATATTTAACTTTTATCATTTCAATACTTTGAATTATAATTTTGTTTCATAATTTTTTTTTAATCCTTAAAAGACAGTGTACATAATGAAGTAGAATTTTAATCTTAAGACTTTTTACAAATTACTTACATCTCCCACTATTGGATATTGTCATTACAGTAGTAAGAAAGAGTGAAATCAAAATTAAATAAAAATTTTAGATACTGATATAAATTTTTTTTTGAAATAGAAAATTAATAAGAAATAGAATTTAGCTTGAAAATTTATAATTTAAAATTTTATAAAAAATGCGGTCACAATTGAAAATTGAATTTCATGCAAAAATTAAATTTCTAAATTAAAAAAGTAGAACAGTTTAGTTTGTAAAACTAAATATTTAAAATATTTCCAATCTTAAAACTTAAATGACGTAACAGCTAACATTCAAGTGCAAGTCCTCTAAGTTTCCTCTTTTATTAGTGCTTCTATCTAGCTGGATATTTGTATTAAAAAAATTAGTAAAAATAATAAAAATAAAAGTTACTTCTTGTTTAAAACATCATACCAAAAAGTTGCTCATTATTCTGTGAAAAACCGACGGTTTATCGATGGTTAGAGCTATAACCTTTGTAACAGCCACTAACGGCGACTTGTGTACAGTTGGCTTTTGTATATATGCATATATAGATACGCAGACACACATGATGCATGAGAAAATGCATCCCACAGAGGTGAAAAATATATGTTTGTATCATATACTATTTTTGTCATATTTTGAGCAGAAAAGCTAAAAATAATTGTCTTTCTCTTTCAATCTGCCATTAAATAATTAAAAGGATAAAATGTATTTTGCCACCCTATCTACATGTGCAATTGCAATTTTTTTCTTATTCTTTTAATTTGGGCAATGTCCCTCCTTATCTTCTTTCTCTTTGCATGTTACCCCCCAATTTGATATCTACTGTTGGATCTATCTTTTATAATTTGTCAATGACTAAAATATCCTTTCCCCCTACCTGAAGCTCCTTTCCCAGCGTGAAGCTCCTTTCCCTGCGTGAACCCATCTGAACCCATTTATTTTCGGCACACAAAATGGAGGTCTTGGCAGCTTGGCCAAGGTTTTGGCGTGGGGCACCATAAATGGCGGCTAAAGACTACATTTTTATTTGAAGAAGCCCATAGGGTGCTGGCTACTGGTCATTTTTCACTACCTTTCTATAAGCTGCGGAGTTCGGAAGGCAGTATTGGGAAGAACATGGCCGTCGTTGGTGTCCTGGCATTACAGGGATCTTTTAACGAACACATAGCGGGTAAGCTTATTCTTTCTCAGACTCTCAGTCTGTGTATAGCTATATAGCTCCTAATTTGCAAGCTAAAATCTTTCTCATTTATCACAGCCCTCAGGAGGATAGAGGTGAAAGGGGTGGAGATTAGGAAGCCAGAACAGCTTCACAGTGTGATTTCCCTAATCATTCCGGGACGAGAGAGCACCACCATGGCTAAGCTCGCTGAGTACCACAACCTGGTCTCTTCTTATGCTCTATAATTTGATAAACATACAGCTTTCTATGTCTTCTATACTCTGTAACTCTGCTATTTGTTTGTTAGTTGTCACCCCACTTGCCATATGTATATGCTGTAACATAATTATAGGAATAAACAAACTCTTTTTTATTGGATATTTCATTTCAGATGTATGTTTTACGGGATTCGTGTTTCTCTCAGTATAACGTGATTACTTAGGTTTGTTTTCTTCTAAATTATATGAAAATAAAGTTTTTTTCCTAGTTCTTGTGAAGGATAACAGAGAGAGAGAGAGAGAGAGAGAGAGGAAAGAGATTAGAAAGGAAAAATTTTTAAGTATTCCGTGCGTCTGGTATTGGTTTTGAGGTGAGTTCCTGTGATGAATTCGGGTAAAGTTTTGTCTTGCCTGTAGAAATTTTGTCTTCCTTTAATTATAATAATGGACTTAGGAATTAGTAGATACGTATAATTATATTGAATTTATGTTTGGGTTCAAATGGATTCACGCAAAGAAAGGATATTTTAGTCATTGACAAATTATAAGAGATAGATCCAACGGTAGATATCAAATTGGGGGGTATTATACAAAGAGAAAAAAGATAAGGGGAGTATTGCCCAAATTAAAAGGACAGAGGGGAAATTGTAAAAAATGCATTTTACCCTTAATTAAAATTATTGTTTTATTTTTAAAATATTTAATTATAAATATCACCGTATTTTTTTTATATCTTATATTTTTTATCCAATTTTTTCATTTTTATTATACTAATTTGATTATTAGAGTATATAATGAAGCTACCACTCTATACAATACTGGTCTCCTTTTATTTTATAAGTGTCAAAGATCATCTATTGAAGATAAAAATTCTATCATCAAATTTTATAGTGATATTTTGAATTCATTTCTAGAAGAGAGTAATTCTTGTCAAAATAGCAAGGTACTCATGTGTAAACCCAAAATCACTCTATTTATCTTGAGAACCTTTACTCTATTTTTGTTGAATGACACAGTTTAATTTGTGATTTCCATAAAACCCTAGAGAGCTTGATCTTGATAGAAGAAATAAGGGTAGGGTTAATCATCCCTTAGCTTGGAACTACCTTTCCCAACAAAAGGTCCATCTTCTACCGGGGAGAGTTGTTCCAAGTCCAGGGATGAGTATAAAACCAAGGGTTTCAACTGGAAGGAATAAACTAATTGGTTTAGCCAAGATCTAAGGCCCTATTTGGTACATAGATTTAAGCTGATAGAATGAGAATTTGAATTCTCATTTCATCAAATATTATGTTTGGTGGATATAATGTAAGAATCATAAAATGTAGATGACCTTATATGTGAAAATATAGATTGACTCTGAAAATGGATGGAAAAGGAGGGAATGGAATGAGATTGAAAAAAACTATAATGCTCTTCTAAAATACTTTTCTCTTCATTTTACAAAATCAGTCTCTCCCTCTTTTCAGTCTCTTATTCGCGCCGTTAGGGGTTTTTGCTACTCTCAACCATCTGCTCACAGGTTCATTTTCTGTTTTTTGATTTTTATTTTTCTTCTGCATTGAAATTTCTGCATCGCCTGGTAACCATGATGACCCATATTGGTTGTTTGCAATTCCTTGGTTGTTGTTATGTAAGTCCAATTTCTACGTTAAAGTTTCTTTCTTTTCTGTCTTCATTTTTCTTAATATATAGAGATGTCCCACATCCTCAAAATGAAAAGTAGTGTCTTGTATCCTCTAATTTTCTTTTTTCTGGATAGGTTTGTATACTCCACATATGCAGAGTAATTAAGTGAGCATTAACGATGTAGACCGTACTGATCAAATGCAAAGATATGCATTGTAGCTATCTAAACAAAAATCAATTGTAAAGAGACAATAATAAAATAAATAATGTTAAAAATATTTTTTAATATTATTAATATTTGTAATAAAAAATTTATATTACTAATTTTTTTATTTATATCATTTTTAAATAAATTTTAAGGTCCAAATAACATGATTTTAATAGTTTTAGTCTTCAAGGATCTTTTTGTCAATTTTTTATTTCATTTTTGCATTAAAGGATACCAAACGTAAGAAAGTAATAGAGATTTCATTCATTTCCATTTACTACTAAACATAATTTTAATAACAATATTTCATTCAATTCTCAATTCTTATTTTCATTCATTCCTTTATCAATAACCAAACGAGGTCTAAGTAGTGTTGCCTTTTGCAATATTCCTTCTTTCTCTTTATTTTTTATTTTTTATCTTGTTTTATAATATTTTTTCTTCATTTCTCCTCTATTTATAAGAGTTTTCTCTTCTTTTTACGAGAGTTTTTTTTTCTATAGGTAAGGTTTCTCTTTTTATTTTAGAAGAGTGACTGGAGCTTCAAGATTTTGAACATCCTACATTCAAATATACAACTTATTTGCTCTATTTTGATATAAAAAAAATTGAAGACAGTTATTTTGATAAAAACCGGAACGTCTGTTGACTTTTCTTTGATGTTCTTCTATTTTATTCATATTCTATTATATTTTTTGTATTTTAAATTGTAATTTTTGACATAATGATTTTAGTCTAGTGCTTAAGAGGCATATTGTTTCTGTTTTATTTAGTATTAAAAAATAATTTTTTGTTTGTCCATAAGTGTAGATCTAATATTTTTTACTTGTTTTACTCTTCAGTTATTAATGAAATTTGTGTTTGATGTAATTTTTTTATATCATATTTCATGAATGTTTAAATTAAAAAAAGAAGAAAGAAGTGTCTTTAAGAGGATCTTTAATGATTGTAAATGCCTTAAGTTGCAACTAAAAGTTAGTAGAATTTTTTTTTTTTTTTTGACACAACGAAAGTGAAAGAATTGGAAAAGCCTGAGGCATGCAGTGAAAGTGAAAGAAAACAAAAATAAAGTGACGAAAATGTGATAACTTGATTCTACACCATTTCTGGAAGCAACGAAGTATAAATATAACCAACTATTTTTTCTCATTTCTCACTTATTTCCATGTTTTCAACCATCAATGGATAATCTAGATACACAGACTATTACATTCTTCTTCTTCTTTTTTGGGGGCAAATTCTTCTTACGTAACCAAACATTGAATTTCAGCATTTAGAAATTCAAATCTCGAACCCATATTTGGATTTGTTTGGAATTGATACTGCACCGTAAGAATCCATAGTGGGCCTATACAAAGGGCCCAAACTTGGCTCACATTAGTCCATCTCCATCTCACAATGTGAATTTGCCTGTAAAAGAGATCAAATGTCCAATAACGGTTTCACACAAATACAACTTGGGATTCGCGTTACTGGTTCATTGACCTTCGTGCAAGAACGCCTTCACCAAGAGTTGAGGCTCACTTCTGAATGCACGCGTGACACCTCCAGACATGCTAGAACTGACTACCCTATGTCCAAAAAAAAGAAAGAAAAAAGAACCGACTAACCTGATCATTTTTTAGAGTTCGGCTATAAACAGAGTGGTCTCCTCCTAGGCTAAGCCCTTGTGAACTCTATTAAACTTTTATTTTTTCCTCACCAAAGGCCTAAGACGGACTTTAGCATCGAAATCCTTGTTGAAGCCTTCACTCCACTGGCTGCTAACACTTTTGCAAACCTTCATTGCCCTGTGCAGACCTGGGAGGCTTGAAGTATTGTGGAACCACACTTTTGCAAATCTTCATTGCCTGTGAAGACCTGGGAAGCTTGAAGTAATGCGGAACCATCACCAGGAATCTGGTCTTGCAATCCACTAGGGAAATAAGAAAACTAATTTTAAAGTGATGGTATGGAAGATCACAGATTCTGTTTGGTTTCTTATTTTTGTGACCTTTTTTAGTCGGTGCAACTTCTTCCATAAGTTAAACAAGAAGCATGATGCATAACAAAATATATTTTTTATACGAATATTAAATTCATATAAAATACAATGCGATTTTATTTTAAAATATTAATACTGCTGCAAAATTGTCATAGCTCCCATGGTTTGGGAATATTCTGCAGAATGTGATAATCAGTGCAGTTGATGATTAATGTATCATTTAATGTTTTATAATGCATTCTTCACCCATGGATATCCAAAATTATAATGCTCCAATAGTCCCATTGTCTAATTTGCTAAATATATAACAAAAATTATGCATATATATTTTGAATTCTTGTATTTGGTATCAAGTGAGTAAAATTTGGCAAACCAATCCAATCTGATTAAAAATCATTTCAGATTGAGTTAAATTAGGTTATGCAGGTTGGTATGGGTTAAAATTTTTAAAAAAAATTGGATCTAATTAGATGAGTTGAGTGATTCTTTAAAAAAAAAAAATTAAAATCCGATTCAACTAATTTGTCATAATTCAATCAAATCTGACTCAAATTAATCCAATTTTTTTGAGTAATTCAAAGATTCGGTTGAATTCGAGTATATTTTTTCTACCCGAGTTGATAACCTGACCTAACCCGACGTTTTAACAAGGATACTTTTAATTAAATAGCATATATTTATTTATCATCTTATGTAAAAATGATTTTTCATAAGTAGGATTTTAGGTTTGCTAATTTTTGAATGAGGTGAGTTATTGAATTTAATTATTATATGGTTTACTCTTAGATATGAACTTTTGGCTATTTTTTCTTTTTTTAAAAAAAAATTATATGAACTAATTAGCAGTTAGAGTATACATGAGAGAGCCAGTACTGTGCTGTTACATTACAAACCTTTTTCTTTTTTGCAAATTTCAAAGACAGTCCACCACACACGAGATTTTACCGCCGTAGGTTATCCAAAATGCTTATTATTGATTGTGACCCCAAGTATACATTATGGCGACAGTTAGGAAAGCATCTTTGGCAGTTACTTTCCTTTGAGATGCCTTTGATACCTTCCTTTCGTCCTTACTTTCATTTAGGTCCCCACCCTTCGTTACGTCAATGATCCCTCTTTAGGTTATGACTATGATAAATTATTGGAACTCCTTTTTTATGATTTAAGGGTCCTCGAAACTTTAATTAGCAACAACAAAATTTCTGTAACTAAACAGAAATTCTTAAATACATGAGACAGTTCTTAGAAATTTAGAGTTAGAGTATGTTTGGTAAGGTAAATAAACTAACTTATAGTTTATTTGATTAGTTTATAAGTTTGTTTGACCAAATTAGAAGTATTTGGTAAACAAACTTATTTAAGTAGCTTATAACTTTTTATCATACGCTACTTTGAGTAGCGTATAACTATTAGCTTATAGCTTTTATAATTTTATTCATCTTTTATTCTTATTATTTTATTCAAATTCCAATACTATCATACTCATGACCTTTAACGCAATTTATTGATCTCCATTTTTCTTTGGTGCACTTTTTTTCTACTAATCAAGCGACACTTTCCAAAAGTGGATGACTTTATGAGTATGTTTGGCAAGGTAAATAAGTTAACTTATAGCTTATTTGACTAGCTTATAAGTTTGTTTGACCAAATTAGAAGTGTTTGATAAATAAACTTATTTGAGTAACTTATAATTTTTTATCATACGCTACTTTGAGTAGCATATATATATTAGCTTATAGCTTTTATAATTTTATTCATTTTTTATCCTTATTATTTTATTCAAATTCCAATACTATTATACTCATGACTCTTGACGTAATTTATTGATCTCCAAATTTCTTTTGTACACTTTTCTTCTACTAATCAAACTATACTTCCCAAAAGTGGATGAGTTTATATTTCTAGAATATTGATGAAAGATAATCACAGAATAAAAGAGAAAAATAAATAAATTAAAACTAACAAATTATATTCTTGTATTTTTTGGGATTACATAATAAAATGTCTAACAAAAAATGATAAATTTTATAAAGTATGTACTTTTATGTCATTTTACACTTATCAGCTAATTTAATAGCTAATTTTACCAAACAGTTTTAATTCAATAAGTTAACTTAACAGTTTTCAACTATTAGCTAAAAATTAATTTTTCAGCTTTCAGCTAACTTTTCATTTTTCAGTTAGCTTATCAGCTATTTTTGCCAAACATAGCCTATATTCTTGAAATACTGATGAAAGATAATCACAAAGTAAAAGAGAAAAAAAATTAAAACTAACAAATTATATTCTTATATTTTTTGGGATTACATAATAAAATATTATTACTAACAAAAAAATGATAAATTTTATATAAGTATGTACTTTTATGTCATTTTACACTTATTAGCTAATTCAATAGTTAATTTTACCAAACACTTCTAATTCAATAAGTTAACTTAACAGCTTTCAGCTATTAGTTAAAAATTAACTTTTCAGCTTTCAGCTAACTTATCAGTTATTTTTGTCAAACATAGCCTTAGAGTATATTTGGCAAGGCAAATAAACTAACTTATACAGTGTGTTTGACAAGTTCAATAAGTTAACTTATAGCGTATTTGACTAACTTATAAGCTTGTTTGACAAAATTAGAGGTGTTTGGTAAACGAGCTTATTTAGGTAGCTTATAGCATTTTATCATACGCTACTTTGAGTAACTTATAGCTTTTATAATTTATTTCTTTTTTATCCTTGTTATTTTATTGAAATTCTAACACTATTATACTCATGACCCTTGGCGCAATTTATTGATCTTCAAATTTTTTGTGTGCACTTTTCTTCTACTAATCAAGCGACACTTCCCAAAAGTGGATGAGATTATATTTTTAGAATACTGATGAAAAATAATCACAGAGTAAAAGAAAAAAAAATTAAAACTAACAAATTATATTCTTGTATTTTTTGGGATTACATAATAAAATATAATTCCTAACAAAAAATGATAAATTTTATATAAGTATGTACTTTTATGTCATTTTACATTTATCAGCTAATTTTACCAAACACTTCTAATTCAATAAATTAGCTTAACAGCTTTCAGCTATCAGCTAAAAATTAGTTTTTCAGCTTTCAGCTAACTTATTAGCTATTTTTGCCAAACATAGCCTTACTTTATTTGACTAACTTATAAACTTGTTTGATCAAATTAGAGGTATTTGGTAAACAAACTTATTTGAGTAGCTTATAACTTTTTATCATACGCTACTTTGAGTAGCGTATAGCTATTAGCTTATAAGTTTTATAAATTTATTCTTTTTTATCCTTATTATTTTATTCAAATTTTAATACTATCATACTTATGACCCTTGACGCATTTTATTGATATCTAGGTTTCTTTTGTGCACTTTTCTTCTACTAATCAAGCGACACTTTTTAAAAGTTGGTGAGTTTATATTTCTAGAATACTGATGAAAGATAATTACAGAGTAAAAGAGAAAAAAATAAATTAAAACTAACAAATTATATTCTTGTATTTTTTGATATTACATAATGAAATGTAATTACTAACAAAAAATGATAAATTTTATATAAGTATATACTTTTATGTTATTTTATACTTATCAACTAATTAAATAACTAATTTTACCAAACACTTCTAATTTCATAAGTTAGCTTAACAGCTTTCAACTATCAGTTAAAAATTAATTTTTTAACTTTCAGCTAACTTATTAACTATTTTTACCAAACATAACCTTAGAGGTCACAAGCTGTTGTATTTTAGCCTAATTTATATATATTGAAAATCGAGAGGTGATTATGGTTTTCCCTTAACAATATAATAAATAAATATAAATATAATGATCACTATTTAAATTTTAAAAAAAAATTAGCCAACGATCCATCGGTATTTTTATGTTTTAAAATTTTATCTCTAATGAAATCGTTGCATATTATTTCTCTTTCCTTACCCATCTTATGGTAAAAAAAATGGTTAGAATTGAATAAACTTTCTGACCAGAATATTTTGGTTAATTCATTGCGTTGTTTTAGTGATTGGAGATCGTGGTTGTAAGAAAAGGCAATATAATTTATCGATTATTTGAATTGATACGTGTTAGTTGCAAGCATGAGGAGATATAAAAGATAAATAAACTACAAAATATTAAAATAATGCAATACTCAATTCATAATATGCACTTATTGTATTGGGTTTTTTTAATCAGCTGAAGGTAAGAAGAATTCTGCATGTTTTCGTTGAGTATAAGTGACTATATATATATTCAGATCTAAAATCGAGGAATATCAAAAACTGTTTCAGCTATAGAATCCTCACTGATATACACAAATCTTAAACTTCCTTAACTACCCAAGATTTTCTAGTCCTGGATTTTCTGAACTGATTTTCGGTTCTATCGGTACAGCATATGCGTACACTGCCCATCAAGTTAGTTTATGAATGTCAATCACACTTGTTAATTATGTAATGAAATACCTTCTCAGATACTGCCTTAGTAAGCATATCTACCAGTTGATTTTCTGGTTGAACAAATGGGAACTATATAATCTTTGCATCTGCATCAAGGTTTTTCTTGATAAAATGTTGATCAATGTCAACATGTTTAGTTCGGTCGTCTTGAACAGGGTTTGAGCAATCTCAATGGTTGCCTTGTCACAATGTAGCTTCATTGGTGTAGTGTATACTATCCCCAATTCTTTTAGTATGTTTCTTATTCATCTCTAAATTGTTGCCATAGCCATACGGTTGCCTGAGCTTTTTCTCCAACTCAATTTCGGTCCCCCATTCTCTGTCAACTCTAACCAAGTATCTTCCGGGTTTGAATGTTCTGAAAAGCACAAAAGGTAGGCCAAAAGGTTACAGTGCAAGCAAGTGTAGAAGTGATTTGGCTTACAAATGAGAGGTTGTATTCAAAGGATGGAACTACCAGACAGTATTTAAAGTGAGATTATCAGATAAGTTAATAGAGCCTTCCCCACTAATAGGAGAGGTACTACTATTGGCGGTTCAAATAACGAATTGAGAGGAGGGAGGGATGGACAGAATTTAACTGACTAGAATCCATAGTCATGTGATCAGATGCAATTGTGTCAATAATCCACATTTTATTCTTAGACGATATAGAGAATACATTAAGTGTTATCAATAGTACTTGGATGGCAATTTTTGCAGTAAGCAGTGGTGGATTGTCCTCCACAGATGTCAACATTGCTTTTCCAACAAACATTTTTCGAGGTTTCTTTGTGAAGTCCCACCCTTCTGAATAACTAATAATCTAATAGCAGCATTGTTGGGAATGCCCTTCTTCCCCACCGTGAGTACACACCAAGTTGTTACCTTTCCCAGATGATCGGTTGCTTTGATTTTTTTATGATACAGGCATCATTCCTTGGTGAGGTTGATTTGCTAGCATTGCTAAATTTTTTTTATATTAGACGATAGCTCTTCATTGTTCGTTGCTGCTGATATTTCCTCCTTATATATGCCCTTTAGATCAAGGTTTGGGTCCTTCCACAGGATTTCTCCTCTAACTTGATCAAATTCAGTGTCAAGGCCACTAAGAAATATATGGACCCATTGCTGAGTGTAACTGAACTACTCTTTCAACTGTTCCTTCCTGGGAGGTAGTTCTATGACCAATTTCCTGGAAAATGGCGAAAAGTTCATTATAGTATGTTGATAAAGGTCTAACATTATGTTTGGTAGAGAAAGATCATCGATTTAATTAAAAAATGCAGGTTTCATCGGTTCCATCATAGAAGGTTTTGGACACTGCTTCCCATATCTCCTTGGCTGTGGGAGACATATAAAATGTTGCATTAATGATGGGCTTATTGAGTAAATTAGCCAGCTCTTTACTTGGTGGTTTTCAGTAATCCAGGCTCCGAGATTAGGGTCTCCATGTTCAGGTTTTCAGATTTCTCCAGCGTGGCAGCGGGTTTTGTTTCGGACATCAATGCGCATTTCGATAAGTTGGGACCATAGCAGGTAATTGGTTTCATCGAGGGTGATTCCGGTTGGGAAGGGATAGTTACCTTGGTGTGCGACGATTTGTTGTGCTTATACGAGGGTAAATTCGGTTGATAGTCCGGAATTGGTAGCCATCTAACCTGTGTTTTCGGTGTACGAGGATTATTCGGTTTGGGAGGTAAAAATATTACCACAAACATGAAAAAGAAGCTAAGGATTGATTGGCAAAAATGCATGTTAGTGTTTAGCTAAGCATCCACTTCCTAATTTCTAGCATGGGAACCGCGGGAAGTTCACCGCTGCCACTTGGTAAAGTCACCACCAGAAAACAACTTCTAATGGTAACTCTATGGTAACTTTTTGGTGATGATTATTGAGTGAAAAGTTAGAAATTTTAGGTTTGTTTGATTCTATTTTTGTTTTTTTATTTTTAAAAACTGTTTTTGAAAATTATGTTTAAAATTTGTTTTGTAAAACAAAAATAAAAAAAATTCGTTTGATAAACTATTTTAAAAACATGTTATTTTTTGTTTTTTTTTTCTTTTGAAAATAAAAACTGGAAACAAAAATAACTTTTCATTGTTTTTGTTTTTCTGTTTTAAAAACAACTTGTTTTCAGAACTTATTTTCGAAACAATAATAGAAAACAGTTACCAAACAAGTTTTTTTATTCTGAAAATAACTGAGAACAGAAAACAGTTTTTAAAAATAGAAAACAAACAGACCCTTTGTCACTGCAAATAATACTTGTTATTCTTGTAGCCAGTCTCTATTATCCTTCGATTTATTCCCTTTGTTAGAATTATTGTAAATAGATTGAGATCATTAATATCCCTTGATATAAGGGATTATAGTTTGTTAGAATTATTGTAAATAGATTGAGATAATTAATATCCCTTGATATAAGGGTTTATAGTTATTGTTATGTTTCCTGTTTCTTAGAGTTTCCTGTTTTAACGGTGTGTAATATCTCTTGATTTAGGGGATTGTAATTATGGTGTAATTAATGTCTTGTCTGTATTTTATATATATTAGAGATTGATGTAGGTCTAATTCATGGATTACATTTTTTCTATACTATTTTTATCTTATTCTTCTCTGATTACACATGGTATTAGAGCTACGAGAAAAACACAATAGTTGGTAGTCCTTCGGATGTGCATCTATCCAGATTTCTTTTTCTTTCAGTTTCCTATTTTCTGTTATTACATTTTAAAAAAAACAGCCTTCAACAGAACGTTGAGTTAGAGGTTTAGCCTCTACAAAGATCGTTTTCTGCTTGGGTTCTGTTTAGAATTTGGTAACCGGCCAACCACCATCTCCAGAACATCTCCGGCCACCGTCAATGGCGCTGCTGGTGTCCAACCAGCCCAGACAGCGCTGATAGTCTCTCCTGTTTGCAGTTCCTTGGCTCGTGCTATTTCGACATCACCGGTCATCCACCCCAGCTTCCGTTTCTTGGCTTAGGCTACGTAGACTGCAGTGATATTCATCTCAGAGGCTTGCTCAGGTATCACTTTCCTCTTCCTGCGTTCTGCCATAGTGCCTAAGTCCTTCTTCCCACTTTGTGTATTTTGTTCATGGGTTCTCTTCCTACTTGATTTACGTTTTGGCTGCATTTTTCATCTAGAAGTTATGGCTGCCTCCTCCATGGTTTCCAACACCCAAAAATCGGGTATTCTGTCGCCTCCTATTATATCTGGCTTTCCTGTTATCACTAGAAAAAAATTAACCGGGTCTAATTATTTTTCATGGGCTGCATCTGTTGAACTTTGGTTTTTTGGTCAAGGTTATGAGGATCATTTAACAAAATAAATAAATAATATTTCTGAAAATGATAAATCTGTCTGAAAAAAATTAGACCACCAGTTATGTGGTTTGTTATGACACTTTATTTATCCTAAGCTTTTGCCTCTCCTGTATGCTTACAAAACGTGTTATGCTTTTTGGAAAAAAGGTCAAGTCTTTTTACATTAATGATATTTAGCATTATCATTCGGTTGTAGAGAAGATGATGAGTTTGAAACATCTTGACACCGATATGAATACCTATTTAGGCATGGTTCAGTCTATCAAAGAAGAATTTAATGAATTATTGCCTATTACAGCTGATCTTAGTGAATAAGAGAAACGTGATAAGCTCTTTATGGTTCTTACTCTTGTCGGCTTAAAACCCTAACTTGAACCAGTTCACGAGCAAATTCTCTCTAGTCTTGATATTTCCTCTTTGGACAATGTATTTGCTTGCCTTTTACGTGTCTCAGGACCAGTCCCTCCCAAGACAGAGGTAATACTTTCCGAGCCCTCAGCTCTTGCGTCTCAGATTACCAATCATCACAGAACTCATCAGGTTGGCCAAGTGGTGGTCGTACACAAGAGCAACGCCCTCAATGCACTTATTGCCATAAATTTGATCATACTCGGAACATATGTTATTCTTTGCATGGTCGTTCTCAAAAGACTACTAATATTGTTCAAATAGAAAACCTTGAGACTGCTCCATCATATACCGTAATTTCCATGTCAGGAGCTGAGTATCAAGAATTTTTATAATATCAGGCCACTAAGACAGCTGCTGGTTCTGTTGCTAGGCATAAGGCTAGTACTGTTACTTTCGTTGCTCATACTGATAATTCAGTTGCTTGTCTTACACAGTCCTCTTCTTCAGGAGTTTGGATATTAGACTCAGGTGCTTCTGATCATATATCTGGTAACCCTAATCTTTTCTCCAAATTAGATATTTCATCGTCTTCTTCTCTTCCTGTTATTATTCTTGCTGATAGTTCTAAAACTCTTACCAAAGGTATTGGTAAAGCACGACCACTTCCATCTCTGTCTCTTGAGTCTGTTCTTTATATTCCTAACTGCCCTTTCAATCTTATCTATGTTAGTAAACTTATTCGAACTTTGAATTGCTCCTTAACTTTTTCTGACTTTTCTGTGCTTATACAGGATTGGAGCACTGGTCATATGATCGGAACCGAGTGTGAATCACATGAGTTATATTATCTTTCTATGCCTACATCTCCAATAGTCTGCACCATGTCTCCCTCTCCATCCTTGCTTCATCATCGTTTGAGACACCTCAGCCTTCATAAATTGCAACAGATGGTGCCTAGTCTATCCTCCTTAGAGTCTTTAGAGTGTGAATCATGTCAATTGGGTAAACATACTCGTATCTCTTTTCCTAAGCAGAGTCAAAGTAAAGCTGAGTCTCATTTTTCCTTAGTTCATACTGATGTTTGGGGACCCAGTCGTCATTGTTCTATTTTGAGTTTTAAGTATTTTGTGACTTTTACTGATGATTACTCTCGTTGTACTTGGTTATTTTTAATGAAGGATCGATTTGAACTGTTTTCTATTTTTAAAAATTTTTGCACTGAAATTCATAGTCAATTTAACACATCTGTTAAAATTTTGCAAAGTGATAATGCACATGAATATTTTTCTACCTCTTTCCAAAATTTTATAAGTGCCCAGGGTATACTTCATCAATCTTCTTATGCTTACACACCACAGAATGATGTTGCTGAACGCAAAAATCGTCATCTAATTGAGACAGCTCGCATTATCACTATGTTTCTTTCTCTTTTTGGAGTGATGGAGTTCTTATTGCCTGTTATCTAATCAACCGTATGCCTTCTTTTGTACTTAAAGGTCAGGTCCCTCATTCTTTCATCTTCCCCAATCAACCATTGTATCATCTCCCTCCTCGTGTGTTTGGCTGTGTTTGTTTTTTTCATAATCATATCCCAAGTCGTGATAAACTAGTCATTAAGGCTTTTAAATGCATCTTCTTGGGCTATTCTAGATTACAAAAAGGGTACAAGTGTTATTCTCCGTTAACTCATCAGTTCTTTGTCTCTGCAAATGTTACCTTTTTTGAGCAATCTTCTTATTAATCATCGTCTCTTGATCAGTCTATTGTTACTGATACTCTTCCTCTTCCCTGTCTCGATGCTTCTATTGTTTCCTTGCTAGACACTTTAGCCTCGCCTTCACAGACTGTTCCACCTCTTCAAGTTTATCGTCGCCGTGTGCCTACCTCGACTTCTACAAATCCTGTGGATGTTCCTGATGAATCACCCCCAGCTCCACCTTCCAACCTTGCTTCGATGCTGTCTCCTACTAATGGTTTTCCTATTACTGTTCGGAAAGGTATTCGCTCTTTTCGTAATCATCATCCTGTATACAATTTTGTGAGCTATCATTGATTATCCTCTCCTTATTATACCTTTGTGTCGTCTTTGTCTTCTGTTTCTATTCCTCAGACTACACAGGAAGCTCTTTCTCATCCTGGGTGGTGATAAGTAATGGTTGATGAAATGAATGCATTACAGTCTTGTGGCACTTGGAAACTGACACATCTGCCTCCTGGAAAATTTACTGTTGGTTGTCGATGGGTTTATACTATTAAAGTTGGGCCTGATGGTACTATTGATTACCTTAAGACTCGTTTGGTTGCCAAAGGCTACACACAAATTTTTGGGTTGAATTACGGTGATACTTTCTCTCCCGTTGCTAAAATGGCTTCCATTCAGCTTATGTTCTCTATTGCCGCGATGTGACAATGGCCTCTTTATCAGTTGGATATTAAGAATGCTTTTCTTCATGGTGATCTTGAGGAGGAGGTGTATATGGAGCAACCACCTAGTTTTTTTGCTCAGGGGGAGTCTGAATTAGTCTTTAGACTGCAACGATCTATATATGGTTTAAAACAATCTCCCCAAGCTTGGTTTAGCCTGTTTAGTAGCGTTGTCCAACAATTTGGAATGATCCGTAGTGAAGCAGATCACTCAGTATTTTATGTACACCAACCTTCTGGTCACAGTATTTATCTAATAGTCTATATGGATGACATCGTTATTACAAAAAATGATCAAGAAGGGATTCTACAGCTCAAACAACATATTCTCAAGAATTTTCAAACTAAAGATCTAGAGAAGTTAAAATATTTTCTAGGGATTGAGGTGGCATAATCTAATACTGGTATTGTAATATCTCAACAAAAATATGTCTTAGATCTTCTTAAAGAAATGTGCATGTTGGATTGTAAACTAGTTAAAAGTCTAATGGATCCGAATGCTAAACTTATGCCTGAACAGGGGGAGCCTTTATCTTATTCTGGTAGATACAAGAGACTTGTGGAAAAACTAAACTATCTCATGCTCACTCGGCCAGATATCTCTTTTGCTGTGAGTGTTGTAAGTCAATTCTTACAATCTCCTTGCACGAGTCACTGGGATGCAATTGTACGCATTCTAAGATATATCAAAGGTGTTCCTGGAAAAAGACTATTGTATGAGAATCATCAACATACTCGAATAATCGGATATGCAGATGCAGATTGGGCAGGGTCCCCTTCAGATCGATGATCTATTATAGGCTATTGTGTGATTGTTGGAGGAAACCTGATTTCTTGAAAAAAAAAAGAAACAAGAAGTAGTGGCTAAATCTAGTGCAGAGACTGAATATCAAGCTATGACTTTAGCTACATGTGAGCTAATATGGATTAGACAACTGCTTCAAGAATTGGAGTTTGGAGATCTTGACAAAATGACACTCATTTGTGATAACCAAGCTGCCTTACACATTGCTTCTATTCTAGTGTTTCATGAACGAACCAAACATATAGAAATTGATTGCCACTTCATTAGAGAGAAGATCTTATCAGAGATTCTTTCTACAAGTTTTGTCAATTCTAATGATCAATTAGCTGATATTTTTACCAAGTCTCTAAAAAGTCCATGAATAAATTATATTTGTAACAAGCTTGGCACATATAATCTGTATGCTCCAGTTTGAGGGGGAGTATTAGAATTATTGTAAATAAATTGAGATCATTAATATCCCTTGATATAAGGGATTATAGTTTATTAAAATTATTGTAAATAGATTGAGATCATTAATATCCCTTGATATAAGGGATTATAGTTATTGTTATGTTTCTTGTTTCTTAGAGTTTTCTGTTTTAGCGGTGTGTGATATCCTTTGATTTAGGAAATTGTAATTATGGTGTAATTAATGTCTTATTTGTATTTGTCCTTATATATATTAGAGACTGATGTATGTATAATTCACGGACTACATTCTTTTTATATTGTTTTTCTCCTATTCTTCTATCATTTCACACCCTTTTTTACTCTCAATTGTCTTCACTATGTACAAGACACTAAATAAAAAAATTAGGTTACGTCATAATTATAACACCTGTTTCGTTTTGCATAAATTAATGATCTTAATTAGAAAGAATGCCTTTCATAGCCAATAAAAATATTGGCTTTGGAAATTAAAAGAAGTTAAGAATGGAAGCTTCTTGGTGGGTTCTTTTGATGACCAAATTATTTATTTGGAAGGAAGACTTCTAGGTTATTCGACATTTGTGCCTTTTCGCCCAATTTAATAATATTTTCTTTTATGCTTTTTTGTATCGTTGGAAAATTTGTTCAGTTCACGTGGTGAAGTTCTTTCCATAACTTATTCTATATTATATGATCCAAAGTGGAAGACAGATGAATATAATTTTTCACAAAATTCCAATACAAGTGCAAGACTTGGAAATGTGAACACTTAACAAGTCTAACGGTTTTCGTGAAAAAAGAAATACAATTTTTTAATATTATTAAAATAATATTATTATAAATTTTGCTTAATAAAAATAATTTATAAACTAATTTAAAATTTAAAAATTAATTAAAAATTTATAAATTATATGTTCATATAATTTATAAATTTTTAATTAATTTAAATTATTTGAATAAATTTATTTATCAAATATATCTAATTTAATTAAATAAATTTAAAAATTAATTAAATAAATTATAAATTAACTTATTTAATTTATCAAATACAATTATAATCTTTCACTTTTTATATATCTACACTTATTTACAAATACAAAGACTAGATCTTGATAAACTTCAAAAAAATTATAAATTATGAACTTTTATAATCAGTGAGAAAATCCACCCATAATCATTAATAAAATGCCTTTATGCTTTTTGGAAGGAAGACTTCTGGATAGGTTATTCGACATTTGTGCTTTTTCGCCCAATTTAATAATAATTTCCTTTATGCTTTTTTGTATCGTTGGAAAATTTGTTCAGTTCACATGGTGAAGTTATTTCCATAACTTATTTTATTTTACATGACCCAAAGTGGAAGACAGATAAATATACTTTATCACAAAATTCCAATACAATTGCAAGACTCGGAAAAGTGAAGACTTGAATTTATATTGATCTCCTCGAGGACTCTTGACTCTTCTATTGAGGCCAACCACTTTTAGTTGATAAGTTGTGAATTCGTCTATTAGTATTTCCTACACCAATTTTTTTTTTACTAATTTTTTTTTTACTGTTATATTTTTATTGAAGTTTAATAACAAGCACTTGAAAATTTTCACCTGAATTTATTCCTTCAATTAATTGGAACACCAATGCCTTGGCTGCATGCATAGCAAATAATAAAAAAAAAAATAAAGAAGAAGAAGAAGAGAAAATTACACTTTTTTATCCTTATTTTTACATTCAATTTTTATTTTTTTAATCTATTAATTTTTGCAAAGGACTATCTAATTTATTTATTCGATTACACTTTATTTTCTAATGCTGGTTAAATTACATGTTAACATAAAATTATTAAATATGCTTATCAGAAAAAGGAGTACAAAATGAAGTATCAAACAAACTGAAAGAGTATCACAAGTTTTTTTTTTTTTTTATAACTAATTTGGAAGATAGACTTTTGCAAGCGTGAAAGATGGGGTATATTATTTGGCTTTTAAGTTATGGAAAATTTTCCTCAAGAAAAGTTATTGAAAGCTGCAAGCTTCTCAATATAAGCATTTTAAATACTAAATACACGTGGTTCTGTTGAGTATGGATGTTGATAATATAAATGATGTTTTGTACGAGAATTTTAATTTGTAATTCTATATTTTAGGATTTATTTATAAAATTTTTAGGCATGTGATAAATTTTTTTTTCAAGAACTATGTTGTATGTGCTCTGAATAGTTTAAGAATATTGATTTTTTTTTCAATACTTCTTATATTCAAAATTTTATGAGTACATTTCTTTTTCATCTTTTGCAGAGTCGAAAATTTTGCTGTCACTGAGAATTTTATATTCAAATTATTCGGACTTTAGTTATTGTAAACTTCCAACCGACTTCGCTACTTTAATATTCTTTTTGTTATTATTGTTGACTTTAATATAAGAAAGATGATGGAAAGAAGACTCGATGTTTTTTTTTTTTCTTCTTTTTTTCGGTTTTTGAATATTTCTCGTTCACTTTCATTCAGCCAAGCATGGATTTCAGGACCTATAAAAACCTTGTTAGAGATATAAGTACGCTTCAGTTTCAAAACCCCTTTTGAATCCCCAGTTCTCTTCTAATTAATCTACTATCGTCATGGTTAGCTTCCCTTTACAAATTTCATTTGCTTTGGTGTTGTTGCTATCAGCAACAACATTCAGCAGAAGCATATGTTGCAACGATAAGGATCAAATGGCATTGTTAATCTTCAAAAAAGGAGTGAAAGATACCTCCAATCGGCTCTCCTCATGGTCTAGTGAACAAGATTGCTGTGCATGGCCAGGAGTTCAATGTGATAGCATTACATGCAGAGTCACAAGTCTTGATTTTCGAAGGCATAGTTTTAATGATTCTGAATCCTTGAGAGGTGAAATCAACCTATCTTTGCTTCAACTTGAATTTTTGAACTACTTAGACTTGGGCCTCAATGATTTTGAAAGTATAAGTATGCCATATATCCATGATTATCCTCATGCAAATTTGTCTAAGCTTGAATACCTTGACTTGTCATCTAATTATCATCTTCACATGGATAATCTTCATTGGCTTTCACCACTTTCTTCCTTGAAACATCTCTTTCTTAGTGGCATCGATCTTCAAAAGGAAACGAACTGGCTTCAATCAATGACTTCACTCACTTTCTTGTCTGAGTTATGGTTGAGAGACTGCCAACTGACTAACATGAGTCCATTTGTTAATAATGTGAATTTTAGCTCACTAGAAACACTTGTACTTTCTGAAAACCATTTTGACTCTGAATTACCTAACTGGTTGTTCAATTTGAGCAATAGTCTTTCATTTCTTGACCTCAGCGACAACAGTCTAAGGGGTCAAATTCCAAATTGGCCAAGTTTTCGAAATCTCCATGATTTAAATCTTTCTTTCAACAAATTCAGCGGATCAATTCCAAATTGGTTAGGCGAACTAGACTTCTTGAATTACATTGATCTATCCAATAATGCATTGCAGGGTCCCATTCCGTCAAATGTTGGAAACCTATCACTTGAGGACAAAAGTTTAGACATTAGCTTCAATAACTTGAGTGGTAATCTTCCAAAAAGCTTTGAGAATGACTTCTATCTTTTGGATGTGTCTCATAACTTATTTAGTGGAGACTTAACAAATATGATGCTAGACTCTCAAAATATATTTATGTCATCTAATAACTTCAAAGGAAGGCTTCCTCGTATATCAGCAAAAGTCGCGATTTTGGATTTAGCTCACAACGCTTTTTCAGGATCTTTATCTCCTTTTTTGTGTCGCGATGAGAATGAATATGTCATAATGGAGCTCAAGTATTTGGATATATCAAATAATGTTTTAATAGGAGAACTTCCTGATTGTTGGATAAATTATGAATATTTGTCTTACCTTTCCTTGGGGAGTAATAAGCTAACTGGTGAAGTTCCTTCATCAATGGGTTCATTAGATGAACTTGAATCACTAAACTTGCATAATAATGGCTTTTTTGGGGATATACCTCTGTCATTGCAACATTGCAGAAAGTTGGTGCTAATCGATATGGAAAGAAACAATTTTTCTGGAAGTATACCAAATTGGATGCAACAAAGTGTATCAGTAGTTAACTTGCGATCCAACCAATTTACTGGTGAAATTCCACCACAGCTTTGCCAACTCTCTAATCTGATTGTATTGGATCTTGCTGATAACAAACTTTCAGGAATCATCCCTCACTGCCTGTACAATATTACTGCCATGGTTCTAGGCTTTTTGGATAAAGATTTCATTGTTGAAAGTAGTTTTATTGGAGAAGGAACAATAGAAAATGTCTTCAAAATTACATTGTCTACAAAAGGTCAGCAATTAGAATACGGGGAACACCTGGAACTTGTGCGAAGTATTGACCTTTCAGCAAACAAACTTTCTGGAGAAATTCCTCCACAACTATTTTTTCTCACTAAATTGCAGTCTTTGAACTTATCTTACAATCATTTGACGGGAAAGATACCAACGCAAATTGGAAGGATGAAAGATCTAGAATCTCTTGATCTCTCCCATAATAAACTTCATGGGGAAATTCCTGAGGGTTTCTCTATTTTGTCTTTTCTAAGTGATTTGAACTTGTCATACAACAATTTCAATGGACAAATCCCATTAGGGACTCAGCTTCAGAGTTTTGATGCATGGAGTTACATTGGCAACCCTGGACTTTGTGGAGCTCCTCTTATAAAGAACTGCATCAAACTAGAAAAGACAAAGTTGATTGATCAAGGAAATGATGACAGTTTTTTGAAATCATTGTATCTTGGTATGGGAGTTGGTTTTGCAATGGGCTTCTGGGGAATTTGTGGTTCTCTCTTCCTCATTAGGACGTGGAGACATAGATTTTTCCGATTGTTTGATCGTCTGATAGATCAACTTTATGTCACCATGGCCCTCAAGTTCAAAAGCTTCCATTGAAAATTGGTAAGAAATTGCAGCTGAAGTAAGAGAAAAGACACTATTAGCTGTCAATATTTTAAAAAATTGTTCCAATTTTTAAATACAGTTTTTTCCTTCTTCTTGTTGGTACATGTTCAAGTTGTTACTGATTTTCTACCCTTGTTTACTGTTTAATGGCTTCCTCAAGTTCAAATATCAAATCACAGCATACGGAAAAGAGAATTTTGCGGGAGTTGCTGTTGGCAGAGGAGAAAACTACATCCCAGGGCTCTTATGTTTTCCTCTTAATGTCCTTCCTGTATCTTCAAATATAGTGAATAATGACAAAAGAGGAAGGCTTTGTAATAGCTGTGATAGTATCCGAGTTAAGTGCTCTATGTCAGTGTGTTGTTTTTTTGGTGAATGATGTATACTCTGTTTGATGTATGATTGTATGTCTAAACATTCATCGGATTCTCCTTTCACCACTCAAAATAGACAATAAATCACTTACTGTAGTAAAGGGTTAGCAACTTTCTTAAGCAAACAATATTTCTTGCATATGAGCACAGCTAAAACTGATCTGGTTCACATGATTATGGGGTTAATTTTGCTCTAACTTTGCTGTCTATATTAGATTTTTGATACTTACGTTGAATAAGGTTAAATTAAGCATTGGTACTTTGCATTTAAATCAAGTTAATATATATATATAGAATGCAATTTTCAATTCATAACATGCTCTGATCGTATAGGGTCTTATTTTTTTAATACATAAATCATAGATAATAGATAATTTGAATACAAAATTCTTAGAATGCACAAAGTTGGTATGATGAATTCTATGCTGTACTTAGCCATGGCTATAATGGTCACACTAAGCCTAGTTGTGGTGCAACGTCGTCAGTATTCATATTCAATCTCTACCTCACTTCCTCTTGCAATTCAAAACAACGAAGCTCTATATTCTCAACGCAAGCAAATAAGAAAACACATGAGAGTTATTACCGACGACATGAAAGAGAAGCTTGAGTTTTATTCACAAAAATGCATGTTAGAGTGTTTACCTAAGCATCCACTTCCTAGTTCCTAGTATGGAAACTGGGAAGTTCACCTAGGCCACTTGGTAGAGTGTCTATCTCTAATACTCTTCATCACTTTATCCCCTTTTTAATTCTCCATTGTCTTCACAATGTACAAGATATTACTAAAGAAATTAATAGGTAATAAACATTGTCATCGGTTAATCCCAAGAGGTTGGCCTACTGGTTCCTACTTTACTCAGGTTCAAATCTTGGAGTCATCACCTAGGAGAATTGATTCTTCTAAATGCACCAAGCCGATGTTGGGGGATGATACCTTTTTGTACAAAAAGAAAATAACATGATCATCAATTTGTTTTGAATCTAAAAGTATGTTTGGATGGGGCATAATGGAGGGAAAGGGAAGGAATGGAGAGGATTATGTTATCTCTAATATTACGCTATGAGATATAAAATGCTATAATATTTATTATTCTCATGTTAAGTTAAAAAAAAAAAGGCTACAATGTTCTTGTCCATCTTGAATTTCTAGCTAGGACTTAATGTTTTAATCTTACCTGTCATCAATCATTTTGTTAATTTGATTTTAAAATGTCATGAAGCAGAATACAACTACCATACCAAATCAAGGCCACAGATGCTGACATAGCTACATGAATACAACTTAATCTGGTAAGTTATCACAATTGATTATAATTACTGATATAGCCACATCAGAATTATCTGACCAAAATTTTCATATTCATTGCACTAATTTGATGCAGCCAAAGTAACAATGAGTACCTGCATACCTTAGTTGACATAACCATGTTTATTAACTGCAACTTATCAACAGCAAAAGCCTATTCTGTTTGAAGATAAAATCCCCATTCGAAGGGACCAGTTTTGGTTGGCTTCTTCTTTGACCATTTGTTGAATCCGTCAATCATCTGCAACATAATAATTAAAATCAGTCGACACTTATTGAACTATTGCTATATGCATGAACCTAACAAACTCTAGCTTTAAATAAGAAAAACTACTTTTAACAACTAATTTGATTCCACCAATAAATATTGCAAACCAAGTTATAAAACTACATCAACTGATGCATTACCATTTGATAACTGTTAAGCAAGAACATTTATCAATTTTTTGAGGACTAATTCTAACAAGGAAGTCATCTACCAAAAGCAAATGCCACCTGTGACAAAGATGGTAGCGGGTGCCTGGAGGGCTTTACAAGCACCCATCAGGTGCCCATACACCCGATGTGGGACTGCCAAATGCCCATACACCTGGTGTGGTTTCCTTACAATTCTGCTGCTTTTAAGTAGGGACATCCAGGCACTGGCAGCGAATAGTTAGGAGCCCTCTTTTTACTGTTCTCCAGCTACTGCCACCGCTGTCCGGTATCGAACTTGACTCTGATACCACTTGTAAGGACTGTCTAAGTTGAACTCATCCCCTAAAATTAGCTTGCAAGAGAAGGGTGCCTAAAGGGCCTTATAAGTCCCCCACCAGATACTCATATACCAGATGTGGAACTCCCAAGTGCCTATACACCTGGTGTGGTTTCCTAACATCTTCCAACTAGAAACTATAATAAAGAATGCCAGGAGGCTATAATTTCATAAACATCAACATGAGAGCACCATAAATGTCAGTTCTTTCCAGCATTACAATGCTCCTATGGAATAAGTTTGTATAGGCTCACTGTGTGGACAACTCACACATCACCAGTAGTCCCCACAAGAACATATGTCATTCTTTAAAGTGATGAAAGCGGCTGGAATCTCTTACAACGATCTTACGGTCAACAATCTTTCCCATAAGCTTTATTGCATTATGACAATCCCAACAAACACGGAGATTTTTCATTACTGTTATTGTACTGCCTTAAACAGTACAGAGCAATCCAAATGCAATTGCAAGCCTCTCGCTATGATAAGACAATATTTCTTCTTTCTGTTCTGTTTCAACATCATGTAAAGCAAATTGTTGATCAGGAATATAACCTAATTCCTTTAGTTTTACTCCTAACCACTCTAGCTCTTGATAGATTTTCTCTGTAAGAGGGTGGGACTTATCTTCAGAAAGAAATTCATGCCTCAAACCTTTTAAGGTTAGCCAACTGGATCCTGGTTGTTTTAGAACTCCATTATGTTTCATTTTTCTCCGTATCCAAGCTACTTTGCTCCATCTTCTTGCAGAAGCATACAAATTGGATAATAAGACATAAGCTGCACTAGAATCAGGTTCCAGTTTGTTAGGACGTCACGATAAATTATCCATGCATGCAACACATGTATATTTATCTCACCAGTATTCATTAGCTGGCACCACGCTGGCACTAATGCATGTGTATGCATGGAGATATAACGTGGAAACCCGAATGTTTAGCTAAACAGTTTTCTACATGCTATTCCACGCCTGTAGAGTTTGTTAGGTTTGATGTAACCCGTGGCGTCACCTCAGTGGTGCTTTGTAATTATAAACATGTGTATATATATAATACATGAAAAATGTTGTGGTACATTGTCGGTGGACATTTTTTTGTCTACCAACAATATCCATATGATATCACGTGTCTAAGACAATACTTTTTAAAATTGTCTTGGATACATGACATAATTTGAACACTGTTAATAAATAAAAAAATATCTACCGGATGTACCAAATATTTACTCATAATACATCTCAAAGGAAAGGAAAACACTATGAGAATTACATTCGACCATTATCTTCATTTACTCTGTTATACTCTGTTATTCTCTTCCTGAAACAGAGGTCTCACTCATTCTTCTCTCTTAAGCACTTTATTATTTTTCTATCTCAGTTCAAATATTTGCTTTGCATCTCTCTCAGCTACATGTAAATTAGAATGCATCCTGCATGCACTCAGTACAACAAGCCATACCATGGAATTTGCTTTAATAGGCATACTTCTGACTAGTTCCTCTGCTTCCTCTAGCTCCCCCCACTGGCCAAGGACATCCACCATACATGCATAGTGTTCAATTGTCAGTTTAATTGATTTTTTCTGGTCAAGGTATTTGAAGATGCATCTTGCTTTTTTTAACATCCCAGAGTGGCTACAAGCAGAGAGCAAGCCAGAAAGTGTTATTTCATCTGGAACTACTCTTTCACGTAGCATTTGGTTGAAGACCGTTAGTGCCCACATGCCACACCCATGCTGAGCACAACCAACAATAGCTGAGTTCCATGAGACAATATTTTTCTCACTAATCTTCTTAAATGCAGTTATCCTATTTTTGATATACCCGCATTTACTATACATGACAACAAGAGAATTTCCCACATACACATTCGTTACCAAACCTAGGTTAATTGCTACAGCATGGATCTCTTCCCCCTCTCAAGATCCTCTAGTCCCCAACATGAATTCAAAGCACTTGTGAAAGAAAATTCATTTGGAAGGATACTCATTTTTATCATCTCTCTAAAGATCTCAATCGCTTGTTCACGCTTATTGTTTAAACCATATCCTGTTAAAAGAGCTGTCCATACTACAAGATTCTTATACAATATATCATTAAAAACCTTGTGGACTGCCTCCATCTGCTTGCAATTTGCATAAAATGTCACAAGTGAAGCACATACAAATTCATCAAAGCAGTACCCTAACGTAAACATATGGCAATGGATCTGAAGACCTACATGCAAAGCTGATATCTTAGCAGCGGCTGTCAACCCACAAACTAAAGTAGTAGATGTGGGATGCACACCAAAACCGACCATTTTCTGTTAAAGAAGCAAAGCTTCCTTACTCTTTCCATTCAAGTCAAGCCCATTTATCATTGAAGTCCACGAAATCACATTCCTTACAGGCATGTCCTCGAACAAAAGCAAAGCATCTTCACCTCTACCATTGCTGCAATACCCATGAATCATTGCATTCCATGCTGCCACATCCTTATTGGGCATTTCATAGAACAAGCTTTCAGCATTCTCAACTCTTCCCAACTGCAAAAGCCCATTCATAAAGGTGGTCCAAGAAACAACATTCTTCTCAGGCATTTCGTTGAAGAGCTTGTTGGCCATAATGAAATCTCCACAATCCAGGCAACCTTTGATAATTGAACTCCAGGAAACTACATCCTTAAAGGGCATTTCATAAAATAGATTCAGGGCTTCACCAAGTCTATGATTTTGTACATAACCCATTACCATCATGCTATACAGGGCAACATCAGGGGACGGAATTTTGTTAAAGACAGAGTGGTTGATAATATATATTGTATATCATGATGGTAATGGGTGATACAATTAATATGATTATTTAGAAAAAAACTACATAATTATTAAATTAATTAATGAACATTAAAAATTAATACATAAAACGGAGTAAATTAATTATTATGCATAAAATAAATTTTATTTAAATAAATAGTTAACATTCACATTTCTTATAAAAAAAATTAAAATAGAGAAATAAAAACATATAATTATTAGTGAAAAAAAATTATAACAATTTGGGACAAGAGTTATTTAGTATAGTTCTCATATAGTTAAAATAAATTTGGAAGAAAACTAAATAATTATTATATTAATCAATGTACATAAAATATTAACAGAGAAAGCAAAGTGGAATAAATGATATGCAAAATATTGAGGAATTTTATACAGTGAATAAAATATTAAAATAATTATTAATTATGTAAGCAAATTTAAGTAATTTTGAGTTAATAAATTTTTAGTATGCAATATAGATTTAGAATATATAGAAATCATAAACGAAAGAGAGAAATGAGCACATGAAAACAAAACTGTCAATGATAACTAGTTAAATTCCAATAAAAAAATAAAAATATTTATTAATTATGTATATAAATTTAAATAATTTTGATTTAATAATTTTTAGTGTGCAATATAGAATGAGAATGTATAGAAATCATAAACGAAAGAGAAAAATGGGTACGAGACAACAAAACTATCAAGATAACTTGTTAAATTCAAATAAAAAAATTAACGTACTTTTACTTAGATTGAATTGAACGTAATTAATTTAACATAATTTGACAAATTAGATAGTCGTCATTATTTGTTAAAAAAATATAAAATTTCACCTTATAAATGGAAAGAAGGTGTGCTAGTGAACTATAAAATAATATAAAAAATAAAAATATCACTAGTTATGGACATATTAAATAGAATAGAAATTTATAAAAAAATTTATGCTATATTAGTTAATCCTTGAAGAACGGTTAGAAGATAAATTATTTTTTTATTAGAGTATTAATTTGTGAATTTAATATTTAATGTTTTAATTTTATAATAGTTTCAGACATGGATAAGTATTGGATTTATAAACTTTGATATACCCGTGAATATTTGGATGGTCTAGAGAGATTTTTAAACTTTGCAACTGCTAACTCGGGTGTAGAAGGTAGAATAATATGTCCATATTCTAAGTGTAGATTTAAGAAATGGCAAGCTATAGATGTTTTGCATCAACACTTAGATCGTTAAACCTTTCCCACAAGGATACTATTTTTGAAGTATGCACGAGGAAAAGTTAACAGAAAAACTTGATGCAGGACATCATATAATACCACAGGACATCGCAAAACCGATTGGTCAGGATGACCCTATGCAAGACATAGTCCATGATGCATTCAGGGTTCATCACAAAAATGAAAGTATAATTTGTGAGCTGCTTAAAAATGGTCAACAAAAACTATACGAAGGGTGTAAGAACTACTCCAAATTATCTTTTTTGTTGAATTTGTATCACATCAAATGCTTGTGTGGAATAAGTGACAAGGCCATGTCAATGATACTAGAGTTATTGGTCAATGTCTTTCTAGATTTAAAGATCCCACCTTTATTTAATGAAGCTGACAAAATTAGTAATAAGTTGAGGTTGAACTATAAAAGAATCCATGAATATCCAAATGATTGCATATTATACTGAGGGAAGAATGAAAATAGAAAGGTTTGTAATAAGTGCAATGCATTTAGATGGAAACCAAAAAAGAAAGGTGAAAAGCAAAAGAAGGTGCCTAATAAAATTCTAAGATACTTTCTACTTAAACCATAGTTGTAAAGGTTGTTCATATCTTCTAAGATTGTTGAATATATGATATAACATTTCATACACAAGAATAGAGACGACATGATGAGGCATTTGAGGGACTCTAAGACATAGAAGAGATTTGACCTTATAAATCTTCAATTTACGTCAGATCCCCAGAATGTACGTTAGCGCTTATCATTGATGGTTTCAATCTATTTGGCAACTTAAATACAAGTTACAACATATGACCAGTCATATTGATGCTTTACAACCTCCTTTATTATATTTGTATGAAATAGAATTCTTTCATTCTTTCAATGATAATTCCAGGTCAAAAAGCATTGAAAAATAATATAGATGTGTTTTTATAACCAGAGCTAAAGGAATTATGGCTTGATAGTGTTCAGACTTATGATTTAGTCACCAATAAAATGTTCAATATTCATACAACTTTGATGTGGAAAATTAGTGATTTTTCTGACTTTGTAAGTTTATCAAGGTGAAATACTTGTACTAGATTAGTTTGTCTATGTTGTAATTTTGACTCAACTTCTGTGCATCTCCATCACAGTCAGAAGTGGTGTTTTATGGGCCATCACAATTTTTTAAATTCGGGTCTTAAATTTAAACTGGGGAACAACAGATTTGAAGGGAGAAAGAAAATAAGAAACCCTCATTTGTAGTTGACTAGCTTAGATATCTTAAGATAAGTAGAGGATGTTCATGTTGTTTTTAGGAAAAATGTGAAACCTAAAGGTTGAGAACATAAAACCCGAGGTTCCGATCAGGTTGATTTAGGACTCAACAATGTCATAAGAAAATTATATTGTTTTAACTTCCATATTAGGCAAATAATCTGTTATACCATAATCTTGACCTTATGCATATTGAAAAAAATGTTTGTGGCAATATCCTCTACACTTTACTTAATAATACTGGCAATTCAAAAAATTACATAAATGCACGAAGAGACTTACAAGAATTAGATGTAAGGTCCAATCTGTGGTCAGACGATAACGGTAAATATCTTTATGCTTTTTTCACTCTAACAAATTCAAAAAAGGGTGTCTTTCTTAGAACATTGAAGAGTATATATGTGCCCGATGGATATTCAAGTAATATTTCTAGATGCATTGACTTAAGATAGCGTAAGATTGAGAGATCAAAAAGTCATTATTCATATGTTCTTATGGAGCAACTATTACCCTTAGCCATAAGAAAGAAACTTTCTGAGCAGGTGTCTACAATTCTGATCGAGTTGTACGCATTTTTCTAACAAGTATACAGCAAAGTATTAAATGTGAACGAATTTGATCAACTTCAAAATCAGGTTGTTATGACGCTATGTCATCTGGAGATGTTATTCCCACCTTCCTTCTTTACAATTATGGTGCACTTGACAGTTCATTTAGTTAAGGAAGCTAAGGTAGGAGGACCATTGAAAGGTAAAAGATAAAAACACCCATCTATGCTTTATTTCCCTTTTTTGTTTCTTAATTTCTATTGAGTTAATGTATTTTTTATAGATAATTAAGTAAGCTAAAGTCTTTCGTTTGGATTAAAGTCAGAAGGGTCAACAGTTGAGTCTTACATGGTTAGAGAAGTTTTAATTTTTTATTCAAGGTACTTCAATAGTGTAGAGAAGGTTTTCATTCGATCTATTCGTGTGGATGATTGATCCAATGTTGGGACATTCGACAAGGGTACCTTGTTTCTGCTAGTAGGAAGACCAATTAGTGAATTTGAATATTTTACTTTTTCACTGCAACAAAAATTGCAAGCACATCGCCATGTGTTCACGAACTATAAAGAAGTTGACCCTTACCTTGGTAAGTAAACTAAGTTTGTTAACTACATTAAAGTTTACTTGGTTGAGGTATCACGTTCAATTTATCTATACTATGTAATTTATAGAGAATTCAGAGACTACGTAAAGCATAGTTTAAAAAGACCATGATCATCCTCTAAGATAGATAAAAAAGTCTATAGAAAATTTGTCTTATGTTTTTCTCACCATGTAAATAGAAAAACTATGGTTAATGTGTATATGACATCCATCATAAGAATATTTTACATCATCATTTCTATTTTTTTTTCATATTACAAATGATGGTGGTAGATCTCAATTGATTGATTTAAAATTTCTTACACTTTGGCCATTGGATAGAGCACAACGATACAATGCATATAGCATTAACAGATTTAAATTTTGGACTTTAGTGTTACCAAATTTAAATTTTGGACTTTAAAGCGAGACCAAGGACTATAACTCAAAATAGTGAAGTTTATGGGACTTTCAGGATAATGAGTTATGTAAGTAGTATCAATAGCAACATGAAATTCGGTGGTGTCCCGTATTGTGAGAAACTATTGGACATTATTGAATTAAACTACAATAGATGTTTTACGATAACCTTATTCAAGTGTATGTGGGTTAATACAACTAATTCGAGGGATATTATAATGGATAAATTTGGAGTTACCTCTGTTGACTTTTCAAGATTGATTTATACTGATAAAAATGATGACGACGAACCATACATTCAAGCCTCTAAGGTTCATCAAGTATACTATGTACAAGATGAGTTTGACAACAAATAGAGTATGGTTGTGCATTTGAAACCCCATGACTTGTACAACATAAGCAAGGACGATGATAATATTTTATATAAAAGTGATCCATTACATTTTTAAATTTTAAATATATTATTTCCAGATAGAAAAGTGAATTTATGCTTGTCGTTGTATTAATTTTTATTTATTTTCCTAAATATATTTTGTTTTTCTTACAATAAATTTATTAGGATTAAATGTTTATTATAGTTGAACTGATATTATGTTCTTACCAGAATTATAAGGATGAGGAGGGCAAAATCATTGTTCATAGGCAAGGAAGGTGCATCTAGTTTAGATAATCCTCTGCTTCGCCCGGTGATCAATGAGGGTAAACAACCCAATCACGTTGACACTTTAGAGTTTGAGGCTGTCCCATCCACAATCCCTCCTCCAGACGCTCAGGCATCAGATGAAGACTTTGGCATTGACGTTGATGATCTATTCACCGACGTGGAGGAGTGTCAACTTGCACACCAGGAGTGTCAAGATACAAGAGGAGTTGGTTAGTTGATGTTACCGGTAAATATTATAAAACTCTTTTGTTGATAGTTCTTTTCTCTTGTTAAACTAACACACTAACTTTATCTGTGTCAGATGGGATTGGACAAGTCACGTCTATGTAGTTAATGGTCCGCGAGGTATGGGAACTTCCCCCGTGGGTAAAAGATTGTTGTCTAGTTTAACGATACCCATCAACTCATCAAAGATAATGGTGGTTTGCTCAGTTTTTTTCTTAACACCATATGAGATAACTTTCAATTCTTCATGATTTTCTATAGAGAATGGAGACGTATTCTTAAAGATTACAAGACGAATGTCTTAACAAACATTATATAGGTAATGCAAACGCTTATTTTTATTATAATGGCTTGATTTTGAACCTTTATTGATTTGTTCTTTCTTTTATAGTCAAAATTTGTTATGTCGGCCCTCCACAAGAAGCCCATTTTGTAGTCACTTGAACAGAAGTTAAGAGCCTCATATTATAATGTGTATAGGCTAAAAAATGACGGGACTAAAACTAGGAAAAAGTTGCACAATGAAGTGCCAACTGGCATCTCATGTGATCAATGGATGACTTTTGTAGACTATTGCCTTGAGACGAAGTCTAAGGTAACTATATTCAATTAATCATAGATTTAAATTTTCACATAGTGTGACTAACTAATATGTTTATGCAATTGACTAGGATGTGGTTGATAAAAATAAACAAAATAGAAGATGTCAAACAATGCTGCATACTATTGGATCGAATTGTACATAAGAAGGGTAAAATGATAAGTTCACATTTCTTAGTATTCTATTTGAAATTTAATATTATATTAAATATAATATGCATTTTGTTCAAATTTTTAGGAGGCTGAGGTTGGGGGCCAATGACCCTTTTATGGATGGTATGCCATAAAAGGGTTGACAGATCCTACATTAATAACGAAGCCTGAGTAATCGGTATAAGTATTTATATTTTATTGAAATAAAATATTATGATTTTATTTGATTGTCCATTAATTTTAACAAGATTTATTGTTAACTCTTTGATTTTGTAGGAAAAAATCTTCGATCCAGCAGGACGACTTTTCTTTCCAAGAGCTTTCAACTACTGATTCCCTAACAAGAGCTTTGAGAATGAAGAAGTACTTGTGTCATGTTCGAGGACTTAGGTTAGGTATTTTTTCAACCCAAATCTTTAGTCGTGGCTATACTGGGTCAAGCTCGTAGTTCGGACCCTCTTACGAGAAGTTGCAATATGAGGTGGAAAGCCTTAAAGTGGCAATAGAGGAGCGATAAGTCAACTAGCAGCGACAAAAGACTGAATAAGCAGGCCATGACTTCGAACGAGTGACACGTGACGCTGATATAGCAAGAACGACAATAACAAATGGAGGTAGCTATTGCTTTCTTGCTGTAGAACTTTCAGGATCAAGTACTGCTTGAGATTGCATTTGTATCCAGTCTAAGTCTCATAATAATTTTTCACTAATTGAACAAGACCCTCAAGGCCCTAGAACAAAATTTACTTGTATATTGTATATTTTATATAATTTTTATAGGCTATACATTGTAATTTAAAATTTTCAAGGAATATCAATTTTTGTTGCAAAATTTTTGTGTTAACATACTTGATTTTCTTTTGAATATTTTTATTATTTTTAAAATATCGATCAAATTTTAAAAAATTGAAAAGTAAAAAATGTTTATAGGCATGATTGTAAAGATATAAAAAAAATTTGAAATTGGTTCACTCAAAAATAGGTATACAATAATTAAAAAACATGAAAATTTAAAATTTAAAATAATTTTAAAAAAATTTAACAATGGTTACCAAAAACATTGTAAAGACGCTGTCTTCAAGACGATTTTTCCAATTGTCATTACGTTTTACGATAACGATGGTTAGAGAAATTGTCATTACTACATGGAATAACGACGGTTTTCTAATCATTGTTAAGACTAATTTTAACAATAATTTTTCTACGGTTGACTGAAACTATCACAATGACACTAACTCTACGATAGTTTTATAAACCATCATTAAGCCATTTAATAAAGGTTAAAATTGTTGCTTAATCTTCTTAAAACCTGTCGCTACGCCCCTTTATCCTTGTAGTGTTATACGTGCAGGTTTTTCTTATATAAATCACAGATAATAGTTAATTTGAAGCCAAAGTTCTTAGAATCGGCAAATTATGATGAATTCTGCGATGTTCTTAGCCACTAAGCCTAGTTGGGATGCAACCTCATCAGTATCCTCATTCAATCTCTACCTCACTTCCACTTGCAATTCAAAACAATGAAGCTCTCTATTCTCAACGCAAGCAGTTAAGAAAATACATAGTGGAAGCAAAAGGACGCAAGGATGAACGTTAGAAACGTTTCGGAGATGATCTCAAGCTTTAAGTAAAAATATTACCACAAACATGAAAGAGAAGCTAAAGATTGATTGGCAAAAATGCACGTTAGAGTGTTTAGCTAAGCATCCACTTCCTAGTTTCTAGTACGGGAACTTGGGTAGTTCACCACTGCCACTGGGTAAAGTCACTCACTACAAGAAAACAATTTCCAATGATAATTTTTTGGTGATGACTATTCAATTAAGTTATCACTGAAAGTGTAGATTCGATGACAAATTAGAAATGTTGTCACTGAAGATACTACTTATTATTCTTGTAGCGAGTGTCTCATTATTCTTCGATGTATCCCCCATTGTCTTCACTATGTACAAGACACCAAATAAAAAAAATTAGGAGGCAATTTTACAAACAGGTATTAAGCAATCCTCATGTATTTACGTCATAATTATAACACCTCTTACGTTTTGCATCAATTAATGATCTTAATCAGAAAGAATGCCTTTCATAGCCAATAAAATATTGGCCTTGGAAATTAAAAGAAGTTAAGAACGGAAACTTCTTGGTGACCAAATTATTTATTTGGAAGGAAGACATATTGGTAGGTTCTTTTGATGACCAAATTATTTATTTGGACGGAAGACTTCTTGGTGGGTTCTTTTCATGACCAAATTATTTATTTGGAAGGAAGACTTCTTGGTAGGTTATTGGACATTTGAGTTTTTTTGCCCAATTTAATAATATTTTCTTTTATGCTTTTTTGTATTGCTGAAAAATTTGTTCAGTTCACATGGTGAAGTTCTTTCAATAACTTATACGATCCAAAGTGGAAGACAGATGAATATACTTTATCACAAAATTCCAATACAAGTGCAAGACTTGGAAAAGTGAAGACTTACAAGTCTAATGATTTTCGTGGAAAAAGAAATAATTTTTTTTAAAATTATTAAAACGATATCATCATAGTCTTTCACTTCCCATATATATCTACAACTTATTTACAAATACAAAGATTAGATCTTGATAAACTTACAAAATTATAAGTTATATATGAACTTTTATAGTCTCTGTACAGTGAGAAAATCCACCCACAGTCATTAAAAAAATGCCTTTAATGTGGTGTTTGATATTTGGGTATCTTAATTTTTCATATATCTAAAAATCTGTTTATAAAAAATTTGAGAATCGGGTAAATAAAAAATTATTATTTTTAGATATCTCTTACCGGTGGGGACATCTAATAAAGTATTGCTGTGGAATTCGAGGAAGGAGAGGACAAGAACGGAAACTTCTCAAGGGGCTTTCATAATTTACTTATTTAACTAATTTGGTGTAGGAAGAATTTGCAAGCGCGGAGTTATAATTTATAAGAAATTTTCGTAAGAAAAGTTTTTCAAAGGATGTAAAGTTCAATGCAAGTTCCTCCATCAAAAGTTTTTTTTTTTTTTGACAAAGATAAATTTTATTAGAGAGGCATAACTCCCATACCACAAGAGAGAGGACTAACGAAGTCCCTCAAAGTACTCATTCAACAGACAACAAGGATCAAAACCAAAACCAGTTGAATGGTACCATAACACAAATTTCAAAGAAAATCAAATTTTAATGGGAGGCCAAACAAGGCTGCCAACGCCCATATTATCACAGACCACGGGCTTTTCAACAAGGCGTTGTTTCTTGTTTTCTTGACTGGCTATCTTTCTACTGTCACGCTTTAGAGGAAGGCTTTGGGCACTGCTTGAATTTATATTAATCTCCTGGAGGACTCTTCTATTGAGGCCAGCCACTTTTAGTTAATAAGTTGTGAATTCTTCTATTAGTATTTCCTACACCATTATTTTTCCTAAAAAAATATATTTTGCTGTCATATTTTTATTAAAAAAATTAATAATAAACACTTAAAAAATTTAGTCCTTCAATTAATTGGAACACCAATGCCTTGGCTGCATGCATATCAAGTGAAACCCACAAAAAAAAGAAGAGAAAATTACACTTTTTTTATCCTGATTTTTACATTTAATTGTGATTTTTTTTAGTCTATTAATCTTTACAATTGAGGATCTAATTTATCAATTCAATTACACTTTATCTTAATGGTTAAATTATAGGTTAACTTAAAATTATTAAAATATGTTTATCATAAAGAGGAGTGCAAAATGAAGTTGCAAACAAACAGAAAAAGTATTATGTGTTTTTTTTAAAACTAATTTGGAAGATCGAATTTTGCAAGCGTAAAAGGTGGGGTATGTTATTTGGCTTTTAATTTATGGAAAATTTTCATTGAGAAAAGTTATTTTAAAGGGCTTCAAGTTCACTGCAAGCTTCTGAATATATGCATTTTAAATACTAAATTCACGTGGTTCTGTTGAGTATGGATGTTGATATTTTAATGATGTTTGGTACGAGAATTTTAATCTCTAATTTTATATTTTAGAATTTATTTATAAAATTTTTAGGCATAAGATATATATATATATATATATATATATATATATATATATATATATATATATATATATATATATATATATATATATATATATATATATATATATATATATATATATATATATATATATATATATATAAGTTCACTATATGTTGTATGTGCTCTGAATAGTTTAAGAATAGTGATTTTTTTTCATACTTATATTCAAAATTTTATGAGTACATTTCTTTTTCATCTTTTGCAGAGGCGCAAATTTTGTTGTCATTGAGAATTTTATATTTAAATTATTCGGACTTTAGTTATTGTAAACTTCTAACCTACTTCGCTACTTTAATATTCTTTTTGCTATTATTGTTGACTTTAATATAAGAAAGATGATGGAAAAAAGACTCGATGGTTTTTTTTTTCGGTTTTTGAATATTTCTCGTTCACTTTCATTCGGCCAAGCATGGATTTCAGGACCTATAAAAACCTTGTTAGAGATATAAGTACGCTTCACTTTCAAAACCCCTTTTGAATCCCCAGTTCTCTTCTAATTAATCAGCGATCGTCATGGTTAGCTTCCCTTTACAAATTTCATTTGCTTTGGTGTTCTTGCTATCATCAACAACATTCAACAGAAGCACATGTTGCAACGATAAGGATCAAATGGCATTGTTAATCTTCAAAAAAGGAGTGAAAGATACTTCCAATCGGCTCTCCTCATGGTCTAGTGAACAAGATTGCTGTGCTTGGCCAGGAGTTCAATGTGATAACGTTACACGCAGAGTCACAAGACTTGATTTACGAAGGCATAGTTCTAATGATTCTGAATCCTTGAGAGGTGAAATCAACCTATCTTTGCTTCAGCTTGAATTTTTGAACTACTTAGACTTGAGCTTCAATGATTTTGAAAGTATAAGTATGCGATATATCCATGATTCTCCTCATGCAAATTTGTCTGAGCTTGAATACCTTGACTTATCACGTAATATTCATCTTCACATGGATAATCTTCATTGGCTTTCACCACTTTCTTCCTTGAAACATCTCTTTCTTAGTGGCATTGATCTTCAAAAGGAAACGAACTGGCTTCAATCAATGACTTCACTTTCTTTCTTGTCTGAGTTACGGTTGAGAGACTGTCAACTGACTAACATGAGTCCATTTGTTAATAATGTGAATTTTAGCTCACTAAAAATACTTGTACTTTCTGAAAACCATTTTGACTCTGAATTACCGAACTGGTTGTTCAATCTGAGCAATAGCCTTTCATATCTTGACCTCAAAAACAATAGTCTAAGAGGTCAAATTCCAAATTGGTCAAGTTTTCGAAATCTCCGAATTTTAAGTCTTTCTAGCAACAAACTCAGCGGATCAATTCCAAATTGGTTAGGCCAACTAGACTTGAGTGACATTGATCTATCCAATAACTCATTTCAGGGTCCCATTCCATCAAATCTTGGAAAACTATCATGTCATCAACCAAGCTTAGACATTAGCTTCAATTACTTGAGTGGTAAACTTCCAAAAAGCTTTGAGCGAAGCTTCTTCTTTTTGGGCCTGTCTCATAACTTATTTAGTGAAGACTTATCAAATATGCTGCTAAGATCTAAAAATATATTTATGTCATCTAATAACTTCAATGGAAGTCTTCCCCGTATATCAGCAGAAGTCGTAATTTTAGATTTAGCTCGCAACGCTTTTTCAGGACCTTTATATCCTTTTTTGTGTTACAATGAGAACGAATACGACTACGTGCAGCTCGAGTATTTGGATATATCAAATAATGTTTTAACAGGAGAGCTTCCTGATTGTTGGATAAATTATACATGTTTGTCTTACATTTCCTTGGGGAGTAATAAGCTAACTGGTGAAGTTCCTTCGTCAATGGGCTCACTGCTTGAACTTGAGTCACTATACTTGCATAATAATGGCTTTTTTGGGGATATACCTCTGTCATTGCAACATTGCAGAAAGTTGGTGCTAATCAATATGGAAGGAAACAATTTTTCTGGAAATATACCAAATTGGATGCAACAGAGTGTATCAGTGGTTAAATTGAGATCCAACCAATTTACTGGTGAAATACCACCACAGCTTTGCCAACTCCCTAATCTGATTGTATTGGATCTTGCTGATAACAATCTTTCAGGATTCATCCCTCACTGCCTATACAACATTACTTCCATGGTTTTAGGCCTTTCGGATGATGGTTTAATTGCACGTAATGGTTTTATGGTAGAAGGAACAAGAGGATATGCCTTCAAAACTACATTGTCTACGAAAGGTCAGCAATTAGAATACATGAAAAACCTGGAACTTGTGCGAAGTATTGACCTTTCAGCAAACAAACTTTTTGGAGAAATTCCTCCACAACTATTTTTTCTCACTAAATTGCAGTTTTTGAACTTATCTTACAATCATTTGACAGGAAAGATACCAACGCAGATTGGAAGGATGAAAGATCTAGAATCTCTAGATTTCTCCCATAATAAACTTCATGGGGAAATTCCTGAGATCCTCTCTAGTTTGTCTTTTCTAAGTGATTTGAACTTGTCATACAACAATTTCAATGGACAAATCCCATTGGGAACTCAGCTTCAGAGTTTTGATGCATGGAGTTACATTGGCAACCCTGGACTTTGTGGTGCTCCTCTTATAAAGAACTGCACCAAACTAGAAAAGACCAAGTTGATTGATCAAGGAAATGATGACAGTTTTTTCAAATCATTGTATCTTGGTATGGGAGTTGGTTTTGCAATGGGCTTCTGGGGAATTTGTGGTTCTCTCTTCCTCATTAGAACGTGGAGGCATAAATTTTTCCGATTGTTTGATCGTCTAATAGATCAACTTTATGTCACCATGGCCCTCAAGTTCAAAAGCTTCCATTGAAAATTGGTAAGAAATTGCAGCGGAAGTAAGAGAAAAGACACTATTAGCTGTCAATATTTTAAAAAATTGTTCTAATTTTCAAATACAGTTTTTTTCCTTCTTGTTGGTACATATTCAAGTTGTTACTGATTTTTTACCCTTGTTTATTGTTTAGTGGACACACCAGAAGAGAGCGTTAGAGAGAAGATTGGGATAGCACTTATTGTGGAAAAAATAGTTGAATCTCGCTTAAAATGATTTGGTCATGTGTGGAGAAGACTACAGAAGTCCTAGTGAGAAGAGTAGATTAGATGGAGAATAATCTAATTATTAGAGGTAGAGAGAGGCAAAAAAAAAAAAAAATAAGTGAAACTATTAAGAATAATTTAATAGTTAATAACTTATCTATTGATCTCATTCATGATAGGCCATTGTGGCACCGTTTAATCCATGTAGCCGACCCCACCTAGTGGGAAAAGGTTTAGTTGTTGTTGTTGTTTACTGTTTAGTGGTTTCCTCAAGTTCAAATATCAAATTCACTACATACAGAAAAGAGAATTTTACTGGAGTGGCTGTTGGCAGGGGAGAAAACTACATCCCAGGGCTCTTATGTTTTCCTCTTAATGTCCTTCCTGTATGTTTAAATATAGTGAATAATGACAAAAGAGGAAGGGTTTGTAATAGCTGTCATAGTATCTGAGTTAAGTGCTCCATGTCAGTGTGTTGTTGTTTTGGTGAATGATGTATACTCTGTTTGATGTATGATTGTATGTTTAAGCATTCATCAGAGTCCCCTTTCACCACTCAAAATAGACAATAAATCACTTACTGTAGTAAAGTATTGGCAACTTTCTTAAGCAAAAAATATTTCTTGCATATGAGCACAGCTAAAACTGATCTGGTTGACATGATTATGCGGTTAATTTTGCTCTAACTTTGCTGTCTATGTTAAATTTTTGACACTTACGTTGAATAAGGTTAAATTAAGCATTGGTACTTTGCATTTAAATCAAGTTAAAAACAAAATATATATATATAAAATGCAATATTCAATCCATAACATGCTCTTATCGTATAAGGTCTTCTTTTTTTTAATACATAAATCATAGATAATAGATAATTTGAATCCAAAGTTCTTAGAATGCACAAAGTTGATATGATGAATTCTATGCTGTACTTAGCCATGGCTATAATGGTCACACAAAGCCTAGTTGTGGTGCAACCTCAACAGTATTCTTATTCAATCTCTACCTCACTTCCTCTTGCCATTCAAAACAATGAAGCTCTATATTCTCAATGCAAACAAATAAGACAGTACATGATAGAGTTATTGCCAACGACATGAAAGAGAAGCTCGAGTTTTATTTACAAAAATGCATGTTAGAGTGTTTACGTAAGCATCCACTTCCTAGTTCCTAGTATGAAAGTGGGAAGTTCACCTAGACCACTTGATAGAGTGTCTATCTCTAATCCTCTTCATCATTTTATCCCCTCTTTTATTCTCCATTGTTTTCACAATGTACAAGATATTAATCAAGAAATTAATAGGTAATAAACAATGTCATCAGTTAATCCCAAGAGGTTGCCCTAGTGGTTCCAAACTTACTTACTCGGGTTCAAATCTTGGAGTCATCACCTAGGAGAATTTATTCTTCTAATTGCACCAAGCTGATGTAGAGGGATGCGCCAGTAAAATTGCTCATAGAGAGAATTAGTTTTCATTGACATATAAACTGGTTTGATGATATCTTTATCGTAGAAAAAGAAAAAGAATTATCATCAATTTCTTTTGAATCTAAAGGTATGTTTGGATGGGGATATTGGAGGGAAAGGAAAGGAAAGGATTATGTTATCTCTAATATTACGCTATGAGATATAAAATTCTATAATATTTACTATTCTCATGTTAAAAACAAAAAAAAACCTCCAAAGTCCTTGTCCATCTTGAATTTTTAGCTAGGACTTGAGGGTTGTTTGGTTCAGAGGAGGGGAGGGATTTTATTGGAGGAGAGGGAAAATAAATTTTCTTTATTTGATTTAGTTTAGGGAGAGGGGAGAGGAGGGATAATAAATTTGTTTTATTTGATTTGTAAGGGGAAGGGAGGGAAAATAAAATAATATGACCATTATACCTTTATTATTTTATTTTTATTAAAAAAAATTTATATTAATTTTTTTTATTAAAATATTTGTTTGAGAGACTTGGCTTTATTGTCCTTCTATTTAAAAAAAATTGTTTTTTTTTGTATTTTTTCTTTTTATCTTAAAAAAAAAAAGAGGGGGTAATTTTGAAATTAAAGCCATTCAGTGCCTCTCTCCCTTCCAAATTCCCCCACTTTTGGAGGGGAGGGATTTTGGGAGCCCAAAATTCGCTCCTCTCCATTCCCCTCAAACCAAACAATCCCTTAATGTTATTAATCTTACTTGTCATCGATCATTTTGTTAATTTGATTTTAAAATGTCATGAAGCAGAATAGAACTACCATACCAAATCAAGGCCACAGATGCTGACATAGCTACATGAATACAACTTAATCTGGTAAGTTATGACAATTGATTTTAAACATTTCTTATAATTACTGATATAGCCGCATCAGAATTATTTGACCAAAATTTTCATATTCATTGCTCTAATTTGAAGCAGCCATAGTAACAATGCGTAGCTGCATACCTTAGTTGAGATAACCATGTTTATTAACTGCAACTTATCAACAGCAAAAGCCTATTCTGTTTGAAGATAAAATCCCCATTCGAAGGGATCAGTTTTGGTTGGCTTCTTCTTTGACCATTTGTTGAATCCATCAACCATCTGCAACTTAATAATTAAAGTCAGTCAACAGTTATTGAACTATTACTATATGCATGAATCTAACGAACTCTAGCTTTAAATAACAAAAACTACTTTTAAAAACTAATTTGATTCGACAAATAAATATTGCAAACCTAGTTATAAAACTACATCAACTGATGCACTACCATTTGATAACTGTTAAGCAAGAGCATTTATCAATTTTTTGAGGACTAATTAACTCATGAGGAGAAGGTGCCTAGAGGGCTTTATAAGCACCCCACTAGGTGTCCATACACCCGATGTGGGACTACCAAGTGCTCGTACACCTGGTGTAGTTTCCTAACAATTCTGCCCCCTTTAAGTAGGGACATCTATGGCACTGGTAGCTAATACTTAGGGGCCCTCTTTTTCACTCTTCTCCCATTTGCTTCTCTCCTTTTCGCTCTTCTCCAGCTACCGCCGCCGCTATCCAGGATCCAACATGACTCTGATGCCACTTGTAAGGACTATTTGGGTTCAACTCATCACCAAAAGTTGGGAAGGGTGCCTAAAGGACCTTATAAGCCACCCACCAGATACCCATATACCTGATGTGGGACTCCCAAGTGCCCATACACCTGGTGTGGTCTCCGAACATCTTCCAACTAGAATACTATATTAAAGAATGCTATGAGGCCTTAATTGCATAAACATCAACATGAGAGCACCATAAATGTCAGTTCTTTCCAGCATTATAATGCTCCTGCAGAATAAGTTTGTATAGGCTCACTGTGTGAACAACTTGCACATCACCAATAGTCCCCACAAGAACACATGCCATTCTTAAAAGTGATGAAAGCGGCTGGATCTCTTACTATGATCTTACGATCAACAATCTTTCCCATAAGCTTTATTGCATTATAACAATCCCCACGTACATGGAGATTTTTTATTACTGTTATTGTACTGCCTTCCACAGTGCAGAGCAATCCAAATGCAATTGCAAGCCTCTCACTATCAAAAGACAATATTTCTTCCTTCTGTTCTGTTTCAACATCATGTAAAGCAAATTGTTGATCAGGAACATAACCTAATTCCTTCAGTTTTACTCCTAACCACTCTGGCTTTTGATAAATTTTCTCTGTAAGAGGGTGGGACTTATCTCCAGAAAGAAATTCATGCCTCCTGGTTGTTTTAGCACTCCATTATGTTTCATTTTTCTCCGTATCCGAGCTACTTCGCTCAGTCTTCTTGATGAAGCATACAAATTGGATAATAAGACATAAGCTGCACTAGAATCGGGTTCCAGTTCAAATATTTGTTTTACAGCTCTCTCAGCTACATCTAAATTAGAATGCATCCTGCATGCACTCAGTAAAACTAGCCATACCATGGAATTTGCTTTAATAGGCATGCTTCTGACTAGTTCGTCTGCTTCCTCTAGCTCCCCAAACCGGCCAAGGACATCCACCATACATGCATAGTGTTCAATTGTCAGTTTAATTGATTTTTTCTGGTCAAAATATTTGAAGATGGATCTTGCTTTTTTTAACATCCCAGAGTGGCTACAAGCAGAGAGCAAGCCAGTTAGTGTTATTTCATATGGATCTACTCTTTCAAGAAGCATTGGTTGAAGACCGTTAGAGCCCACATGCCACACCCATGCTGAGCACAACCAACAATAGCTGAGTTCCATAAGACAATGTTTTTCTCACTAATCTTCTTAAATGCAGCTATCCCATTATTGATATACCCGCATTTACTATACATGACAACAAGAGAATTTCCCACATACACATTAGTTACCAAACCTAGCTAATTGCTACAGCATGGATCTCTTCCCCCCTCTCAAGATCCTCTAGTCCACAACATGAATTCAAAGCACTTGTGAAAGAAAATTCATTTGGAAGGATACTCATTTTTATCATCTCTCCAAAGATCTCAATCGCTTGTTCATGCTTATTGTTTAAACCATATCCTGTTAAAAGAGCTGTCCATACTACAACATTCTTATACAATATATCATCAAAAACCTTGTGGGCTTCCTCCACGTGCTTGCAATTTGCATAAAATGTCACAAGTGAAGCAGATACAAATTCATCAAAGCAGTATCCTAACTTAAACATATGGCAATGGATCTGAAGACCTGCATGCAAAGCTGATATCTTAGCAGCGGCTGTCAACCCACAAACTATAGTAGCAGATGTGGGATGCACACCAAAACCGACCATCTTCTGATAAAGAAGCAAAGCTTCCTTACTCTTTCCATTCAAGTCAAGCCCATTTATCATTGAAGTCCACGAAATCACATTCCTTGCAGGCATGTCCTCGAACAAAAGCAAAGCATCTTCAACTCTACCATTGCTGCAATACCCATGAATCATTGCATTCCATGCCGCCAAATCCCTATTTGGGCATTTCACAGAACAAGCTTTCAGCGTTATCAACTCTTCCCAACTGCAAAAGCCCATTCATAATCGTGGTCCAAGAAACAACATTCTTCTAAGGCATTTCGTCGAAAAGCTTGTTGGCCATAATGAAATCTCCACAATCCAGACAACCTTTGATAATCGAATTCCAGGAAACTACATCCTTAAAGGGCATTTCATAAAATAGATTCAGGGCTTCACCAAGTCTATGATTTTGCACACAACCCATTACCATCATGGTATACAGGGCAACATCAGGGGTCGGGATTTTGTTAAATATAGCGCGAGCTTCATCTAAGCTTCGATTCTTCAGGTGTTGAGAGAGTGAATGCTTGTAAGAACTTGATTTGGTGTTATTCTTCATACCCTTGAAGCCATTTGAAGAAATTGTTGCGGTTAAAGTGGTACGACTTCGAATAACCGTGAACAAAATCGATGCGGGTAAATATATGGACCTTCGAATAGCGGCGCTAAGTATTAACATTGCCATGCGTCATTTTGTAACTCTCTTCTGTGCGGGTCCTATATTAGGACGCCACTAGATCTTGACTGCACGGAATTTCATTTATTTTATTATTTAAAAAGATCAAAATAATATAATAATTAATAACTTTTTATATTTTCTTTAAAAATATAGATTTAGTTATATTTTTAATCTTTTTATTTTAAAAAATGCTTCAACTTAAACTTTTTTAATAATTTATAATATAAATTTATTATTTTTACTTTTAATATATGTTAAAATAATCCTATTAAATTTATTACTTATTTTACTGTTATTGTCACCTAAAAAATACATTATCCGCATAATTGCATATATTCTTAATGTGTCGTGGTGTGCACTTTCAATAGAATCCTATTTGCAGCTTCACCTTTCCAACTAGTCATAACAAGCGTAATATATTTTTTTTTTTCAGTTTTTGAACACTTATCGTTCAGTTTTGTATAACAGCCAAGCATGGAATTCACCACCTCTATAAACCTTATTATATAACAGGAAGAGTTACAGAGCTTGATCTACAAAACAAAATGAGTTAAACAATTCGAAACCCTTGAGAGGTGAAATCAACTTATCTTTGCTTCAACTTGAATTCTGAATTACTTGGTCTTGAGCGATATATAATGACTTTGAAGTTTTAAGCATGCCATCTATCCATGGTTCTCCATATGCAAATTTTTCATTGGCTTTCTCCACAGCCTTAGTGGCATTGATCTTCACAAGGAAACAGACTGACATCAGTCATTAGCTAGCTTCACTTTCTTCCTTGTCAAGTTAAGCTTGGGACGTTGTCAACTGTTAAGAATGTAAATTTTAGCTCACTTGTAGCTTTTAATCTTTCTGAAAATTATTTTGACTCTGAATTACCAAACTGGTTATTTAATCTCGACACTGATCTATCATCTCTGGGACAACAATTTAAGAGGTCAAATTCCAGATTAGTCAAGTTATTGAAGCCTGAAATCTTTAATTCTATCTAACAACAAACTCAATATATCAATTCCAGACTGGTTAGGCCAACTTGAACACCTTCCTTATCTTAATCTGTCCAATAACTCATTGCATGGTTCCATTCCTTTAAATCTTCGAAACTCATCATCCCTTAGTACAATAGTTATTAACTTCAATGGCTTGAGTGGTGATCTTCCAAAAAGCTTTGAGCAACCCTTCAAGTTTTTGGACCTATCTCACAACTTAATTAGTGGGGACTTATCAAACTTAATGCTAAAATCTGTAAATATATATATGGCCTCTAATAACTTCAAAGGATGGTTCCCTCATATATCTGCAAAAGTTGGGATTTTGGACTTAGTTCACAACTCTTTTTCAGGACCGTTGTGTTCTTTATTGTAGTGTCACACAATGAATAAGGTAAATCAGTTGATTTATTTGGATATATCAGATAATTTTTTAACTGGAGAAATTTCCGATTGTTGGATGACTTGGACAATGCTGTCTGACATTTTCTTGGGGAGTAATAAACTTTTAGGATTAATCCCTCATTGCCTATACAACTTAACTTCCATGGTTTTCAGCCTTCCAGATGATGATTTTATTAATAAGTATCCTGTTATACCAAAGGGACAGACTCAATATACCTTAAATATTATGTTCTTTACAACAGGTCAAAAATTAGAGTACTCAGTATAAGAATATTCGTTTTGTCACTAATTTTCTATTATTGTTTTCTCAAGCTCAAATACCAAATTCACTACATAAAGAAAAGGGAGCTTTACTGGAGTTGCGCTTGGCAAGGGAGGAAACTGCATCCCAGAGTTCTTATGTTTACTTCTGAATGTCCTTCCTTTGATCTTAAATGTAGTGAATAATGACAAAAGATTAAGGGTTAATAATAGCTATCATAGTATTGAGTTAAGTTATTTGATATTGGATGGTCAAACTTTTTTGATTAGTTTCTCTTTCAATGGATTCCTTTATGTTTGTTTAAAGGCTTAATTTCATATTTTTTTGTTTCTTATTATCAGGAATATGTCAATTTAGTTTTTATATAATTTTTAATATAAATTTAATCATTCTAATTTTAACAAATAAGTCAGAATTATCATTTTGATAAATTAATCTCTTAATTTGGTTTCTAATTTAAGTTTTGCACCCTTCCATTTTGCTCAAAATTCGTGCTTCTTGTTTTTTCTGTTTTTTTTTTTAAGAAGCACGAATCTTACAAGAAAAAAGAGATTAAAAATGTATTTGGTAGAATTTAAGAAAAAAATGTGTTCTGAAAATATTGCCTAAAATGGGGTAAAAATAGGAAATGTCTAAAATACTAGAGCTCTTAGGAATCGAGCTCTCCATAGCAAAACTCTTCTAGTTTTTACTTTCTTTGAAAACAAAATAAAATACTAAACATGTGTTTGGTATAATTTAAAAAAAAATTTCTAAAAAAATTTCTTAGAATAGAGCAAAAACAAGAAACTTCTTTTATAATTTTAAAAGAAAGTCATTGCAAAAATCAGTCATAACAACAATCAAATAAAATAGTCGAAAAAATCAGTCTTAACGATGGTTGTATTCCAAGAATCTTAATGATGTTCTTCTATGAACCGTCATTAAATAACAACAATTTATAGGAATCGTCGTGCAAAATTGATCATTTATAAGAGTCAATGAGGATTGATGACGGTTTGGTAGAAATCATTATAGTTTCACGATAGTTTTGATAGAACCGCCGTGGTTGCATGATGGTTTAAAGGAAATCGTCGCAATAAATTGATCGAATTGGAAATTTGAACGATGATTTAACCACAGTTGTAGCTAACCGTTGTTAGAACACACGCTTAGTGAATGACAGTTTATGAATGAACTATTGTTAAATCATAATTTAACAGCGACTTTTGGCAACCATCGTTAAATGCTTTATATACTTAGCTCCCCCTTTTCTTTCCCGCGCACTCATTCATTTCTTTCTCCCTCTTTGAAAAAAATTTGTGTTTCTTAATTGCATCTTGCTCTCGTTGTCTCATGTTTGCAGTTCATGGTTCTTTTTTTTTTTTTTGCTAAAGGTATGTATTCAAATATTTTCACTTTTGTCAATTAATGTTTTTCATATAGTACTTATGTGAATGAGTATATGAGTTGGATGATATCATAAAATTATAAATGGTTGATAATATATATTGTATATGATGAATATTTAGTTTTAAAATTGTATATTTTTTGATATAATGTATTACTTCGAACATAATTTTTGATTATATTGTTTTGCAATGCACATATGTACGTAGTGTTTATGTTGCATTGTCTAATTATATTATATATGTTGAATACATTGCATTCTTATAGTAAAATTAGGAGTAAAAAATATTTGGTGTTTGTAATTGTTATAATAAAATTACAAATAAAGAATTGGGAATATATAATTATTAGTAGAAAAGAATAAAAAAGACCAAAATTTGGGGTAAGAGTTATTTAGTGTAGTTTTGATACAGTTAATATAATTATTTAGAAAAAACTACATAATTATTAAATTAATTAATGAACATTAAAAAGTAATAGAGAAAATAGAGTAAATTAATTATTATGCATAAAATAAATTTTATTTAAATAAATAGTTAACATTCACAATTGTTATAAAAATATTAAAATAGAGAAATAAAAATATATAATTATTAGTGGAAAAAAAGTGACCACAATTTGACACCAGAGCTATTTAGTGTAGTTCTCATAAAGCAAATTTAGAAGAAACCAAATAATTATTATATTAATTAATGTACATAAAATATTAACAAAGGAAGCAAAGTGGAATAAATGATATGCAAAATATTGAGAAATTTTATATAGTGAAGAAAATATTAAAATAATTATTAATTATGTAAGTAAATTTAAGTAATTTTGAGTTAATAAAATTTGAGTATGCAATATATATTGAGAATATATAGAAATCATAAACGAAAGAGAGAAATGAGTACGTGTCAATAAAACTATCAATGATAACTTGCTAAATTACAATAAAAAATATAAAAATATTTATTAATTATATATATAAATTTAAGTAATTTTGATTTAATAATTTTTAGTGTGCAATATATATTGAGAATGTATAGAAATCATAAACGAAAGAGAGAAATAGGTACGGGACAACAAAACTGTCAAGATAACTTGTTAAATTCAAATAAAAAATAATAAAATTAATATACTTTTACTTAGATTAAATTGAACGTAATTAATTTAGCGTAATTTGGCAAATTAGATAGACATAATTATTTGTTAAAAAAATGTAAAAGGTCAACTTATAAATGGAAAGAGGGAGTGTTAATGAACTATAAAATAAATATACAAAATAAAAATATCACAAGTTATGGATATATTAAATAGAATAGAAATTTATAAAAAATGTTATGTAGTATTAGTTAGTCTTTGAAGAACAGTTAGAAGATAAATTAGTTAGTTTATTAGTGTATTAATTTGTAGATGTAATATTTAATGTTTTAATTTTATAATGGTTTCAGGCATGGATAAGTATTGGATCCATAAACTTTGATACGACTGTGAATATTTGAATGGTCTAGAGAGATTTTTAAATTTTGCAATTGCTAACTCGGGTGTGAAAGGTAGAATAATATACCCATATCCTAAAGTGTAGATTTAAGAAATGGTAAGCTATAAATGTTGTGTATCAACATTTGATCATTAAACCTTTCCCACAAGGATACTATTTTTGAAGTATGCACGGGAAAAAATCAATAGAAAAACCTGATGCCTGATGCAGGACATCATATAATACCACAAGACATCGCAAAACCGATTAGTCAGGATGACTCTATGCAAAACATAGTTCGTGATACATTTAGGGTTCATCACAAAAATAAAAGTATAAATTTTGTAGAGATGTCAATTCCACCGTCAAGAGAAAGGGTGAATAATGATGTGAAAGATTTTTATTAACTACTTAAGGATGGTCAACAAAAACTATATGAAGGGTGCGATAAATACTCCAAATTATCTTTTTTGTTAAATTTGTGCAATGCATTTAGATGGAAACCGAAAAAGAAAGGTGAGAAGCAGATGAAAATGCCTAATAAAATCCTAAGATACTTTCCATTTAAACAAAGTTGCAAAAGTTGTTCATATCTTCTAATATTGTTGAATATATCATATATCATTTCATACACAGGAATAGTGACTGTTTGATGAGGCATTTGAGGGACTTTGAGACATAGAAGAGATTTGACCTTATGAATATTCAATTTACGTCAAATCCTCGGAATGTACGTTTGGGGCTTACCATTGATGGTTTCAATTCGTTTGACAACTTAAGTGCAAGTTACAGCATATGGACAGTCGTATTGATACCTTACAACCTCCCTTATTGGATTTGTATGAAACAGAGTTCTTTCATTCTTTCAATGATAATTTCAGGTTGAAAAACACTGAGAAATAATATATATGTGTTTTTACAATCGTTGATTGAAGAGTTAAAAGACTTATGGTTTAAGAGTTTTCAAACTTATGATTTAGTCACCAATAAAATGTTTAATATTCATGCAGCTCTGATGTGGACAATTAGTGATTTTTTTGACTTTGGAAGTTTATCAAGGTGAAATACTTATACTAGATTAACTTGTAAATGCTGTAATTTTGACTCAAATCCTGTGCATATCTCTCATACTTGGAAGTGGTGTTTTATGGACCACCACCATTTTCTAAATTCGGATCATAAATTTAAACTGGCTCACAACAGATTTGATGGGAGAAAAGAAATAAGAAACCCTCATTTACAGTTAACTAGTGTAGATATCTTAAAATAAGTAAAGGATGTTTATGTTGTTTTTAGGAAAAATGTGGAACCTGAAGGTTGAGAACATAGAACTCGACATTCCGGTGAGGTTGATGCTATGATTCAATAATGGCGTAAGAAAATCATATTTTTCTAACTTCCATATTAGGCAAATAATCTATTATCCATAATCTTGACTTTATGCATATTGAAAAAATGTCTGTGACAACATCTTCTACACTTTACTCAATGATACTTGCAGTTTGAAAGACCACATAAATATACAAAGAGATTTATAAAAATTGGGTGTAAGGTTTGATCTGTGACTAGACGGTAATGATAAATATCTTTATGCTTTGTTCACATTAACAAATTCAAAAAAGGATGTCTTTCTCAGAACATTGAAGAGTATATATGTGCCAGATAGATATTCAAGTAATATCTCTAGATGCATTGACTTAAGATAGCGTAAGATTGAGAGATTAAAAAGTCATGATTCATATGTTCTTATGGAGCATCTGTTACCCTTAACCATAAGAAATAAACTTTCTGAGCAGGTTTCTACAATTTTGATCGAGTTATATGCATTCTTCTGACAAGTATGCAGTAAAGTATTAAATATGAATGAACTTGATCAACTTCAAAATCGGGTTGTTATGACGCTATGCCATCTGAAGATATTATTTCCACCTTCCTTCTTTACAATTATGGTATACTTGATAGTTCATCTAGTTGAGGAAGCTAAGGTATGAGGACCATTCGAATATTGATGGATGCATTCCATTGAAAAGTAAAAAAGAAAAACACCCATATATGCTTTATTTCGCTTTTTTTGTTTCTTAATTTCTATTGAGTTAATGTATCTTGCATAGATATTTAAGTAAGCTGAAGTCTTTCGTTCGGATTAAAGTAAAGTCAGAAGGCTCAATAGTTAAGTCTTACATGGCTAGAGAATTTTTAATTTTTCTTTTTTAGGATTTGTAAGGATGAGGAGAGCTAAATTATTGTTCATAGGCAGGGTAGGTGCATCTAATTTAAATAGTCATCTACTTCGTCCGACGATCAATGAGGGCAAACAACCTAATCACGTTGACACGTTGGAGTTTGAGGCTGTCCCCTACACAATTCCTACTCTAGACGTTCAGGCATCAGATGAAGACTTCAACATTGACGTTGATGATCTATTTGCCAATGTAGAGGAGTGTCAACTTGCGCACCAGGAGCATCAAGATGAAAGAGGAGTTAGTTAGTTGACATTATCGGTAAGTATGATAAAACTCTTTTGTTGATTGTTCTTTTATCTTGTTGAACTAACACACTAACTTTATCTGTGTCAGATGGAATTGGGCAGGTTACTTCCATGTAGTTAATGGTCCATGAGGTCTGGGAACTTCCCCCGTGGACAAAAAGTTGTTGTCCAGTTCAACAATATCCACCAACCCATCGAAAATAACGATAGTTTACTCGGTGTTTTTTTTGGCACCATAGGAGGTAACTTTAAGGTCTTCATGATTTTCTACAGAGATTGAAAAAGTATTCCTAAAGATTACAAGATGAATGTCTTCATAAACACTATATAGGTAATACAAACACTTATTTTTATTATAGTGGCTTGATTTTAAACCTTTATTGATATTTTTTCTTTCTTTTATAGTCAAAATTTATTGTGTTGGCCCTCCATAAGAAGCCCATTTTGTAGTCATTTGGATAGAAGTGGAGAGCCTCATGTTACAATGTGTATATGCTAAAAAACAATGGGACTAAAACTAGGGAAGTGTTGCACAATGATGTGCCAACTGGCATCTCATGTGATCAGTGTGTGACTCTTGTAGATTATCGCCTTGAGATAAAGTCTAGGGTAATTATATTCAATTAGTCATAGATTTAAATTTTTACATAGTGTGACTAACTAATATGTTTATGCAATTGACTAGGATGTGGCTTATAAGAATAAACAAAATAGAAAACGTCAAACAATGCTGCATACTACTGGATCGAAGAGCCTTGTACGTAAGAAAGGTAAAATAATAATTTCGCATTTCTTAGTATTCTATTTGAAATTTAATATTATATTAAATATAATATGCATTTTATTATTTGTTTAAATTTTTAGGAGGTTGAGGTTGAAGGCTGGTGACCCAAGACGATGTATGGACAGTAGGCCATAAAAGGGTTGACGGATCCTACATTAACGACAAAGTCTGAGCAATCAGTATAAGTATTTATATGTTTTTGAAATAAAATGTTCTGATTTTATTTTATTTGGTTGTCCATTAATTTTAACAAGATTTATTGTTAACTCTTTGATTTTGTAGGAAAAATCTTCGATCTAGCAGGACGACTTTTCTTCTCAAGAGTTCTCAACTACTAATTCCCTAGCAAGAGATCTGAGAATTAAGGAGTACTTGGGTCGCATTCGAGGACTCAGTTGGGTGTTTCCTGACCCAAGTCTTCGGTCGTAGCTATGCTGGGTCAAGCTCGCAGTCTGGACCCTCTTACGAGAAGTTGCAATTTAAGATGGCAAGCTTTAAAGCAACAATAGAGGAGCGGGAGGTCGAGCAACAGCGACGAAAGACTGAATGAGCAGCCCGTGACTCCGAGCGAGTGGCACGTGATGTTGGCATAATAAGAACGATGGTGACAAATAGAGGTAGCTATGGCTTTCTTGCTACAAAACTTTTAGAGTCAAGTGTACTTGAAATTGCATTTGTACCCAGTCTAAGTCTCGTGGTAATTTTGCAAAATACTAATTGAATTCTAAAAACGAATGTTGATATAATTTATTCTCAAAATATTGACATAATGTAATTTTATATTTTCAGGTCTCCAATGATCATGCAAATGGACACCAGCCTTTTCAAGACCCTCAGGACCCGAGAACAAAATTTACTTGTATATTGTATATTTTCTATAAATTTTATAGACTGTACATTGTAATTTAACATTTGCAAGGAATATCAATTTTTGTTGCAAAATTTTTGTGTTAATATACTTGATTTTATTTTGAATATTTTTATTATTTTTAAAATATTGATCAAATTTTAAAGAAATTGAAGAGTAAAAAATGTTTATAGACATGATTGTAAAAGTATAAAAAAATATTCGAAATTGGTTCACTCAAAAACAAGTATACAATAATTAAAAAAATGTAAATTAAAAATTTTAAAAAATTTTAAAAAAGTTTAACGATAGTTATAAAAAATGTCGTAAAAACGCTATCTTCACAATAATTTTTTTAACTATCGTTACGTTTTGCGATAATGATGGTTAGAGAAACTATCGTTACTACATGGAATAACGATGGTTTTCTAACCATCGTTAAAACTAATTTTAATAACAATTTTTTCATAGTTAACTGAAAATGTCGCAATGACACTGGCTCGACGATAGTTTTATAAACTATTGTTAAGCCATTTAATGAAAGTTAAAGTCATTGTTAATTTTTTTTTAAAAACCCTTGCTACCAACTTCTTAAAAACCGTTGCTACACCCCTTTATCCTTGTAGTGTTATAGGTGCAGGTTTTTCTTATATAAATCATAGATAATAGTTAATTTGAAGCCAAAGTTCTTAGAATGGGCAAAGTTGGTATGACGAATTCTATGATGTTGCCACTAAGCCTAGTTGGGATGCAACCTCATCAGTATCCTCATTCAATCTCTACATCACTTCCACTTGCAATTCAAAACAATGAAGCTCTCTATTCTCAACGCAAGCAATTAACAAAATACATAGTTGAAGCAAAAGGATGCAAGGATGAACGTTAGAAACGTTTCGGAGATGATCTCAAGCTTATAGGTAAAAATATTACCACAAACACGAAAAAGAAGCTAAAGATTGATTGGCAAAAATGCACGTTAGAGTGTTTAGCTAAGCATCCACTTCCCAGTTTCTAGTACGGGAACTGGGTAGTTCACCACTGCCACTTGGTAAAGTCACTCACTACAAGAAAACAATTTCTAATGATAACTTTTGGTGATGATTATTCAATTAAGTTATGACTGAAAGTGTAGATTCAGTGACAAATTAGAAATTCTGTCACTGAAGATACTACTTATTATTCTTGTAGCGAGTGTCTTTATTATCCTTCGATGTATCCCCCATTGTCTTCACTATGTACAAGACACTAAATAAAAAACTTAGGAGGCAATTTTACAAACAGGTATTAAGCAATCCTAATGTATTTACGTCATAATTATAACACCTGTTACGTTTTGCATCAATTAATGATCTTAATCAGAAAGAATGCCTTTCATAGCCAATAAAAATATTGGCTTTGGAAATTAAAAGAAGTTAAGAATGGAAGCTTTTTGGTGGATTCTTTTGATGACCAAATTATTTATTTGGAAGGAAAACTTCTAGGTGGGTTCTTTTGATGACTAAATTATTTATTTGGACGGAAGACTTCTTGGTGGATTCTTTTGATGACCAAATTATTTATTTGGAAGGAAGACTTCTTGGTAGGTTATTCGACATTTGAGATTTTTTTGCCCAATTTAATAATATTTTCTTTTATGCTTTTTTGTATCGTTGGAAAATTTGTTCAGTTCAGATGGTGAAGTTCTTTCCATGACTTATTCTATATTATATGATCCAAAGTGGAAGACAGATGAATATACTTTATCACAAAATTCCAATACAAGTGCAGGACTTGGAAAAGTGAAGACATAACAAGTCAAACGGTTTTCGTGGAAAAATAAATAATTATTTTTAAAACTATTAAAACGATATTCTAATTAACAAAAATAATTTATAATAAGTTAATTTAAAATTTTTAAATAATTTTATTTATCAAATATTTTAAATTTGATCAAATAAATTTATAAATTAATCAAATAAATTATAAATTAATTTATTTAATTTATTAAACATACTCATAGTCTTTCATTTTTTATATATCTACAACTTTTTTACAATTACAAAGACTATGATAAACTTGTGAAACGGTTTTGGTGGAAAAAGAAATAATTTTTTAAAACCATTAAAACGATATCATAGTCTTTCACTTCCCATATATCTACAACTTATTTACAAATACAAAAACTAGATCTTGATAAACTTAAAAAAAATAAAAATAAGTTATGAACTTTTATAATCTCTATACATTGAGAAAATCCATCCATAATCTTTAAGAAATTCCTTTAACGTCGTGTTTGATATTTGGGTATCTTAATTTTTCATATATCTAAAAATCCATTTATAAAAAATTTTAAAAAAAAAACACACATTTTAATTCTTAAATTTATCACGTATTTATATTAATAGATATATATATATATATATATATATATATATTAGTGAACATATTAATTCTAAAAGTGAGCAATCGTAAAACAAATCACTCTCTCTCATCTCTTTGTAAACTGCAAGCGTAAATGTTTATGTATCACGTTATCTGCTTACTCATTATCCACTTAATTAATGACTTAGCCAAAATTTAAAAGAAAATTCCCCAAAACGCACGGCTAAGCATTTCTTTTCCCCCCAAAGTCCCCCTTCCCCCCGAAAAAGTCCCCTGCTTTCCCATCGCATAGTGTCGTGAAGAGCCCACAGCAAAAGCCACCATACCCGTAGGCAAACCACCAGAGAACAACACCCATCCGTCGAATCCTCGGCCCCAAAGTACTGTGAAGCATTGTCTGTTAGCGTCTCCCTCCTTCATTGTGAAAACCCTCCAAAATCAACTTCTAACAAATACTTGAAAAATTTCACCTGAATTTAATCCTTCAATTAATTGGAACACCAATGCCTTGGCTGCATGCATAGCAAATAAAAAATAAATAAAGAAGAAGAAAAAGAGAAAAGTACACTTTTTTATCCTTATTTTTACACTCAATTGTTTTTTTTAATCTATTAATTTTTGCAATGGACTATCTAATTTATTTATTCAATTACACTTTATTTTCTAATGGTTAAATTAAATGTTAACGTAAAATTATTAAATATGCTTATCATAAAGAGGAGTACAAAATGAAGTATCAAATAAACAGAAAGAATATTATATTTTTTTTTTTACTAATTTGGAAGATAGACTTTTGCAAGCGTGAAAGGTGGGGTATATTATTTGGCTTTTAAGTTCTGGAAAATTTTCCTCAAGAGATATAAGTACGCTTCACTTTCAAAACCCCTTTTGAATCCCCAGTTCTCTTCTAATTAATCTACTATCGTCATGGTTAGCTTCCCTTTACAAATTTCATTTGCTTTGGTGTTGTTGCTATCAGCAACAACATTCAACAGAAGCATATGTTGCAACGATAAGGATCAAATGGCATTGTTAATCTTCAAAAAAGGAGTGAAAGATGCTTCCAATCGGCTCTTCTCATGGTCTAGGGAACAAGATTGCAGAGCATTGGCAGAAATTCAATGTGATAACATCACACGCAGAGTTACAATACTTGATTTACAAGGACATAGTTCAAATGATTCTGAATCCTTGAGATATGAAATCAACCTATCTTTGCTTCAACTTGAATTTTTGAACTACTTGGACTTGAGCTTCAATGATTTTGAAAGTATAAGCATTCCATATATCCATGATTCTCCTCATGCAAATTTTTCTGAGCTTGATTACCTTGACTTATCATCTAATATTCATCTTCACATGGATAATCTTCATTGGCTTTCACCACTTTCTTCCTTGAAACATCTCTTTCTTAGTGGCGTTGATCTTCAGAAGGAAACGAACTGGCTTCAAGCAATGACTTCGCTTTCTTTCTTGTCTGAGTTAAGGTTAAGAGACTGTCAACTAACATGAGTCCATTTGTCAATAAAGTGAATTTTAGCTCACTAGAAATTCTTGTACTTTCTAAAAAATATTTTGACTCTAAATTATCTAACTGGTGGTTTAATTCGAGCAATAACCTTTCATTTCTTGACCTTAGCCACAATAGTCTAAGAGGTCAAATTCCAAATTGGCCAAGTTTTCGAAATCTCCAAGGTTTAAGTCTTTCTAGCAACAAAATCAGCAGATCAATTTCAAATTGGTTAGGCCAACTAGAATTGAATGAAATTGATCTATCCAATAACTCATTTCAGGGTACCGTTCCATCGAATCTTGGAAACCTATCATTTTATGAAAAAAGTTTAGACATTAGCTTGAATGACTTAGTGGTAATCTTCCAAAAAGCTTTGAGCAACACTTCTTTTTGGGTCTGTCTCTCAACTTATTTAGTGGAGACTTATCAAATATGTTGCTAAGATCTCAAATATATTTATGTCTATCTAATAACTTCAAAGGAAGGCTTTCTCGTATATCAGCAGAAGTCTTGATTTTGGATTTAGCTCACAACGCTTTTTCAGACCTTTATCTCCTTTTTTGTGTCACAATGAGAATGAATACGACGATATGCAGCTCCAGTACTTGGATATGTCAAGCAATGTTTTAACAGGAGAACTTCCTGATTGTTGGATAAATTATAAATATTTGTCTCACATTTCCTTGGGGAGTAATAAGCTAAAGGATGAAGTTCCTTTGTCAATGAGGTCATTTACATGGACTTGTGTCGCTAAACTTGCATAATAAAGGCTTTTTCGGGGATATACCTCTGTCATTGAAACATTGCAGACAGTTGGTGCTAATCAATATGGAAAGAAACAATTTTTCTGGAAGTATACCAAATTGGATGCAACAAAGTGTATCGGTAGTTAACTTGAGATCCAACCAATTTACTGGTGAAATTCCACCACAGCTTTGCCAACTCTCTAATCTGATTGTATTAGATCTTGCTGATAACAAACTTTCAGGATTCATCTCTCACTGCCTATACAATATTACTTCCGTGGTTTTAGGCCTTTTGGATGATGATTTCATTGCTCATAGTAGTTTTACTGTAGACGGAACAAGAGCATATCCCTTCAAAACTACATTGTCTACAAAAGGTCAGCAATTAGAATACATGAAAAAGTTCCAAGTATTGACCTTTCAGCAAACAAACTTTCTGGAGAAATTCCTCCACAATATGTTTTCTCACTAAATTGCAGTCTTTGAACTTATCTTACAATCATTTGACAGGAAAGATACCCAACGCCGATTGAAAGGATGAAAGATCTAGAACTTGATTTCTCCCACAATAAACTTCATGGGGAAATTCCTCAGAGCTTCTCTAGTTTGTCTTTTCTAGGTGATTTGAACTTGTCATACAACAATTTCAATGGACAAATCCCATTGGGGACTCAGCTTCAAAGTTTTGATGCATGAAGTTACAATGGCAATCCGGAACCTTGTGGAACTCCTCTTATAAAGAACTGCACCAAATCGGAAAAGACAAAGTTGAGTGATCAAGGAAATGATGACAGTTTTTTGACGTTATTGTATCTTGGTATGGGAGTTGGTTTTGCAATGGGCTTCTGGGGAATTTGTGGTTCTCTCTTCCTCATTAGGACGTGGAGGCATAGATTTCTCCCAATGTTTGATTCTCTGATAGATCAACTTTATGTCACTATGGCCCTCAAGTTCAAAAGCTTCCATAGAAAACTGGTAAGAAATTGCAGCCGAAGTAAGAGAAAAGACACTATTAGCTGTCAATATTTTAAAAAATAGTTCTAATTTTTAAATACAGTTTTTTCCCTTCTTGTTGGTACATGTTCAATTTGTTACTGATTTTCTACCCTTGTTAACTGTTTAATGGCTTCCTCAAGTTCAAATATCAAATTCACTACATACAGAAAAGAGAATTTTGCTGGAGTTGCTCTTGGCAGGGAAGAAAACTACATCCCAGGGCTCTTATGTTTTCCTCTTAATTTCCTTCCTGTATCTTTAAATATAGTGAATAATGAAAAAATATGAATGTCATAGTATCTGAGTTAAGTGCTCTATGTCAGTGTGTTGTTGTTTTGGTGAATGATATATACTCTGTTTGATGTATGATTGTATGTTCAAACATTCATCAGATTCTCCTTTCACCGCTCAAAATAGACAATAAATCACTTATTGTAGTCAAGGGTTGGCAACTATCTTAAGCAAACAATATTTCTTGCATATGAGCACAGCTAAAACTGATCTGGTTCACATGATTATGGGGTTAATTTTGCTCTAATTTTTTTTGTCTATGTTAAATTTGAGGTTAAATTAGGCATTGGTACTTTGCATTTAAATCAAGTTAAAAACAATATCTATATATATTTATATATATAATGCAATATTCAATTCATAACATGCTCTAATATTATAGGGTCTTTTTTTCCTATATAAATCATAGATAATAGATAATTTGAATTCGAAGTTCTTGGAATGCACAAAGTTGGTATGATGAATTCTATGCTGTACTTAGCCATGGCTATAATGGTCACACTAAGCCTAGTTGTGGTGCAACCTCATCAGTATTCTTATTCAATCTCTACCTCACTTCCTCTAGCAATTCATATTCTCAACGCAAGCAATTAAGATAATACATGATAGAGTTATTACCGAAGACATGAAAGAGAAGCTTGAGTTTTATTTACAAAAATGCATGTTAGACTGTTTACTTAAGCATCCATTTTCTACTTCCTAGTATGGAAACTGGGAAGTTCACCTGGGCCAGTTGGTAGTGTCTGTGTCTAATCCTCTTCATCACTTTATCCCCTTTTTTATTCTCCATTGTCTTCACAATGTACTAGATATTAATCAAGAAATTAATACGTAATAAACGTTTGTCATCAGTTAATACCAAGAGGTTGGCTCGTGGTTCCTACCTTACTTACTCAGGTTCAAATCTTGGAGTCATCACCTAGGAGAATTTATTCTTCTAAATGCACCAAGTCAATGTAGTGGGATGCGCCCATAAAATTGCTCAAAGAGGGACTAAGTCTTGATTGACGTACAAATTGGTCTAATAATACCTTTATCATACAAAAAGAAAAATTATTATCATCAATTTCTTTTGAATCTAAAGGTATGTTTGGACGGGGGATAATGAAAGGAAAGGAGAGGATTGAGTTATCTCTAATATTATGGTATAAGATATAAAAGGCAATAATATTTACTATTCTCATGTTAAGTAAAAAAAAAAACTCCAAAATTTTTGTCTATATTGAATTTCTAGCTACGACTTGATGTTATTAATCTTACTTGTCATCAATCATTTTGTTAATTTGATTTTAAAATGTCATGAGGCAGAATACAACTACCATACCAAATCAAGGCCACAAATGCTGACATAGCTACATGAATACAACTTAATCTGGTAAGTTATCACAATTCATTTAAACATTTCTTATAATTACTGATATAGCCACATCAGAATTATTTGACCAAAATTTTCATATTCATTGCACTAATTAGATGCAGCCATAGTAACAATGAGTAGCTGCATACCTTGGTTGAGATAACCACGTTCATTAACTGCAACTTATCAACAGAAGCTAATTCTGTTTGAAGATAAAATCCTCATTGGAGGGATCAGTTTTGGTTGGCTTCATCTTTGACCATTTGTTGAATCTGTCAACCATCTGCAACTTAATAATTAAAATCAGTCGATACTTATTGAACTATTACTATATGCATGAACCTAACAAACTCTAGCTTTAAGTAAGAAAAAAATACTTTCAAAAACTAAATTGATTCCACAAATAAATATTGCAAACCAAGTTATAAAACTACATCAAGTGATGCATTACCGTTTTGTAACTGTTAAGCAAGAGCATTTATCAAATTTTTATGAGGACTAATTTTCACAAGGAAGACATCTCCCAACAGCAAATGCCAACTGTGCCGAAGATGGTTCTGTAAAACAGGACAACTTAGGCTTTTTTTTTTTTTTTCCTTTTTTAGTTCCTCAGATGTAGGTTTGAGATGTGATATTTGAATATTTGCGTCAACTGAAGCCTCAATAAATCATTTCAAACTAGTTGAATTTGTTGTCAAACATCTTGTGTAAGGACTGTCTAGGTGGAATTTAGGTCCAAAAATTAGCACAAGAGGAGAGGATGCCTAGAGGGCTTTATAAGCACCCCACCAGGTGCCCATACTCCCAATGTGGGACTGCCAAGTGTTCATACATCTGGTGTGCATTCCTAACAATTCTGCCCCATTTACGTAGTGACATCCGTAGCGCTGTCAACTCATACCCAGGAGCCCTTTTTTACTCCTCTCATTTGCTCCTCTCCAGCTACCACCACTGCTGCTTGTGATCGAATTTGCTCTTATACCACTTGTAAGGACTGTCTAGCTCGAACTCACCCCCAAAAGTTAACTTACAAGTAAAGGATGCCTAGAGGGCCTTATAAACCCCTCACTAGATGCCCATATATCAGATGTGGGATTCCCAAGTGCCCATACACCTACTGTGGTTTCCTAACATCTTCCAACTAGAATACTATATTAAACAATGCCAGAGGCTTAATTTCATAAACATCAACTTGAAAGCACCATAAATGTCAGTTCTTTCCAGCATTATAATGCTCCTATGGAATAAGTTTGTATAGGCTCACTGTATGAACAACTTGCACATCACCAATAGTCCCCACAAGAACATATGCCATTCTTAAAGTGATGAAAGCGACTGGAATCTCTTACTATGATCTTGCGGTCAACAATCTTTGCCATAAGCTTTATTGCATTATGGCAATCCCCACATACACGGAGATTTTTCATTACTGTTAGTGTACTGCCTTCCACAGTGCAGAGCAATCCAAATGCAATTGCTAGCCTCTCACTATGATAGGACAATATTTCTTCCTTCTGTTCTGTTTCAACATCATGTAAAGCAAATTGTTGATCAGGAACATAACCTAATTCCTTTAGTTTTACTCCTAACCACTCTAGCTTTTGATAAATTTTCTCTGTAAGAGGGTGGGACTTATCTCCAGAAAGAAATTCATGCCTCAAACCTTTTAAGGTTAGCCAACTGGATCCTGGTTGTTTTAGAACTCCATTATGTTTCATTTTTCTCCGTATCTGAGCTACTTCGCTCCATCTTCTTGCAGAAGCATACAAATTGGATAATAAGACATAAGCTGCACTAGAATCAGGTTTCAGTTCAAATATTTGTTTTGCAGCTCTCTCAGCTACATCTAAATTAGAATGCATCCTGCAAGCACTCAATAAAACTAGCCATACCATGGAATTTGCTTTAATAGGCATGCTTTTAACTAGTTCCTCTGCTTCGTCTAGCTCCCCACACCGGCCAAGGACATCCACCATACATGCATAGTGTTCAATTGTCAGTTTAATTGATTTTTTCTGGTCAAAATATTTGAAGATGCATCTTGCTTTTTTTAACATCCCAGAGTGGCTACAAGCAGAGAGCAAGCCAGTTAGTGTTATTTCATCTGGATCTACTCTTTCTCGTAGCATTTGGTTGAAGACCATTAGAGCCCACATGCCACACCCATGCTGAGCACAACCAACAATAGCTGAGTTCCATGAGACAATATTTTTCTCACTAATCTTCTTAAATGCAGCTATCCCATTATTGATATACCCGCATTTACTATACATGACAACAAGAGAATTTCCCACATACACATTAGTTACCAAACCTAGCTTAATTGATACAGCATGGATCTCTTCCCCCCTCTCAAGATCCTCTAGTCCACAACATGAATTCAAAGCACTTGTGAAAGAAAATTCATTTGGAAGGATACTCACTTTTATCATCTCTCCAAAGATCTCAATCGCTTGTTCATGCTTATTGTTTAAACCATATCCTGTTAAAAGAGCTGTCCATACTACAACATTCTTATACAATATATCATTAAAAACCTTGTGGGCTGCCTCCATGTGCTTGCAATTTGCATAAAATGTCACAAGTGAAGCACATACAAATTCATCAAAACAGTACCCTAACTTAAACATATGGCAATGGATCTGAAGACCTACATGCAAGGCTGATATCTTAGCAGCGGCTGTCAACCCACAAACTAAAGTAGTAGATGTGGGATGCACACCAAAACCGACCATTTTCTGATAAAGAAGCAACGCTTCCTTACTCTTTCCATTCAAGTCAAGCCCATTTATCATTGAAGTCCACGAAATCACATTCCTTACAGGCATGTCCTCGAACAAAAACAAAGCATCTTCTACTCTACCATTGCTGCAATACCCATGAATCATTGCATTCCATGCCGCCACATCCTTATTGGGCATTTCATAGAACAAGCTTTCAGCGTTCTCAACTCTTCCCAACTGCAAAAGCCCATTCATAATGGTGGTCCAAGAAACAACATTCTTCTCAGGCATTTCGTCGAAGAGCTTGTTGGCCATAATGAAATCTCCACAATCCAGACAGCCTTTGATAATCGAATTCCAGGAAACTACATCCTTAAAGGGCATTTCATAAAATAGATTCAGGGCTTCGCCAAGTCTACGATTTTGCACATAACCCATTACCATCATGGTATACAGGGCAACATCAGGGGACGGAATTTTGTTAAAGACAGCGCGAGCTTCATCTAACCTTCGATTCTTCAGGTGTTGAGAGAGTGAATGCTTGTAAGAACTTGATTTGGTGTTATTCTCCATTCCCTTGAAGCCATTTGAAGAAATTATTGTGGTTAAAGTGGTACGACTTCGAATAATGGTGAACGAAAGCGATGCGGGTAAATCTATGGACTTTCGAATAGCGGCGCCAAGGGTTAACATTGCCATGCGTCATTTTGGAACTCTCTTTCACTTCTGTGCGAGTCCTACATTAGGATACCACAAGATTTTGGCTGCACGGAATTTCATTTATCTTATTATTTAAAAAGATCAAAATAATATAATAATTAATACCTTTTTATATTTTCTTTAAATCTTAATTATTTTTATAATTTATAATATAAATTTATTTTTTTAATTTTAATAAATAAATTAAAATAATTTTGTTAAATTTATTATCTATTTTACTGTTAATGTATTATATATACATATTAAAATACAGGTTATCCTTACATATATTCTTAATATATTGTGGTGTGCATTTTTTTTTTTCATTTTTTGAACACTTATCGTTCAGTTTTGTATAGACAGCCAAGCATGGATTTCACCGCCTCTATAAACCTTATTAGATAAAACTAGTCTTTAGGTATACAAAACCTTTGGAATCCTCGTTCTCTTCTAATTTCTTAACCATCATGGTTAGCATCACTTCTCATCAAATTTCATATATTTTGCTAATGTTGCTATCTGCAACGACATTCAACATAAGCATATGCAGCAACAAGAAGGATCAAAGGGCATTGTTAATCTTCAAACAAGGAGTGGTATATCCTTCCAACTGGCTCTCCTCATGGTCTAGTGAACAAGATCGTTATGCATGGACTGGAGTTCAGTGTGATAATATCACGGGAAGAGTTAACGGAGCTTGATCTACAAAACATAATGAGTTAAACAAATCGAAATCCTTAAGAGGTGAAATGAACTTATCTTTGCTTCAACTTGAATTTCTGAACTACTTGGTCTTGTGCGATAATGACTTTGAAGCTATAAGCATGCCATCTATCCGTGATTCTCCTTATGCAAATGTTTCTAATCTTTCATACCTTGACTTATCATTCAATATTCATCTTCGTTTGGATAATCTTTATTGGATTTCTCCACTTTCTTCTCTGACATATCTCAACCTTAGTGGCATTGATCTTCATAAGGAAACAGACTGGCTGTTGGTTTTTGTTGGCTACCAAAGTCCCACATCGTTGGGATTTTGGTTTTGGATAGGAAAGGGAGGCTATAAATAAAGCCTTCCCCCTTAGTTAAACCTACACCAAACTTTGTAGCCTTTTGACTCTTCTAAAGGCTTAGTTGATTTTCTCTCTTTTGTATTTTGTTTGAGGAATATATTTGTAGTGGTGTCCGGGGACGTAGGCACAATTGGCCGAACCTCGTCAAATCCTGGTATTCTCTTTATTTGCTTTTCTGCTCTTTATTTATCATTGTTAGCCATTGTTAGATTTGCTATTGGTGGAAAAATAGCTCAATTTCCACAACAATTGGTATCAGAGCTTTTGGTTGCGATTTCTCTTGAAAATTTTAGTATGCTCTGTGGTTGCGGTTTTAACTGATCTTCCACATCAGAAAAAATTTCTTGAGATTTTTTTGTAAAGTTGGTGTTAAAATTACTAGTAAAATATTGTCTAATTAAGTGCATGTCTAGGAAAGTTCTGTCTAAGGAAACTGGTTTTTAAGTGGGACCGTGTGACCCCTCCAGTTTTTCCTGGGAATTTTCCTGGTGCATTTTTTTCAGGCTAAATTATTACTAGTAATTTTTCCACTTTTTGAGCAAAAATGGCTGATGATAAAGAGCAGACTCAGAAAGCCACAGTTTCCACTACATCAACTTCGGCAGCTTCTTCGTCGTCAATTTTGACGAGATTTGCTGCGCCAAATGCAAGATTTGCGGTGGAGATTTTTGACGGTACGGGTCATTTCGGAATGTGGCAAGGTGAAGTTCTAGACGCGCTTTTCCAGCAAGGTCTAGATATTGCTATTGAAGAGGAGAAACCAGATGAAATTGAAGAAAAAGAATGGAAGACCATCAATCGGTTGGCGTGTGGTACTATTCGATCATGCCTTTCCAGAGAGCAGAAATATTCCTTCTCAAAGGAAACTTCTGCAAGTAAGCTGTGGAAGGCATTGGAGGAGAAATTCCTGAAGAAGAGCGGTCACAATAAGCTCTTTATGAAGAAAAAATTGTTCCGGTTTAGTTATCAACCGGGTACCACCATGAACGATCATATTACTGCTTTTAACAAGGCAGTAGCTGATTTGAGGAACCTTGATGAAACCTTCAAAGATGAAGATCTGGCATTGATGTTGCTGTTTTCACTTCCTGAAGAGTATGAATTTATAGAAGCTATGTTACTTCATGGGAAAGAGAAAGTTTCCCTCGGTGAAGTATGTAGTACTCTATATAGTCATGAATTGAGGAAAAAAGACAGGGAGGAAAGCAAGCATGCGGAGGTGGTTGCAGAAGCACTGGTAGCTAGAGGCAGACCACAAAGCCAGAAGAAAGGAAGAAGAGGAAAATCTCAGTCGAGAGGCAGACCGAGTAAAGATGAATGTGCCTTTTGTAGAGAGAAGGGGCACTGGAAGAAAGATTGCCCGAAATTGAAAAATAAGGGCAAAGTTGACAAAGGCAAAGCTATTGCAGAAGCATGTGCTGTTGAGTACAGTGATGAAGATTCAGATCTTTCACTGGTTGCTACAACCTCCACAAGGCGATCTGACAAGTGGTTGTTTGACTCAGCATGCAACCAACATATTTGTTATATCCGGGAATGGTTCTTTGAGTTCAAAGAAATAGACGGTGGAGTTGTCTACATGGGCAACGACACATTTTGTGAAACAACTGGAATCGGTTCAGTCTACTTAAAGAATCATGATGGATCAACTAGAGTTTTGACAGAGGTCAGGTATGTACCTGACATGAAGAAAAATCTCATCTCTTTGGGAGTCCTAGAATCCAAAGGATTGACAGTGACAATGCGAGATGGAGTTTTGAAGATAGTGTCTGGAGCTCTGGTGATGTTGAAAGGCACCCGGAAGAATAATTTGTATTACTATGATGGTAATACAATTGTTGGAACAGCTGCAGTTGCAACTCTTGATGATGAAGGGTCAGATGCAACTAAGTTGTGGCACATGCGATTAGGGCATGCAGGTGAAAAATCCTTGCAAATTCTAGCGAAACAAGGATTATTGAAAGATGTGAAAACCTGTAAGCTGGACTTCTGCGAGCATTGCGTGATGGGAAAACAGAAGAGGGTGAAATTTGGCACTGCAATCCATGATACTAAAGGTATTCTGGATTATGTTCACTCTGATGTGTGGGGTCCTTCCAAGACAGCTTCTTTGGGAGGAAAACATTATTATGTTACATTTGTTGATGACTTCTCTCGAAGAGTGTGGGTGTACACTATGAAGTCAAAGGATGAAGTGTTAGATTGTTTCCTTAAGTGGAAAAAGATGATTGAAACTCAGACTGGCAAAAAGATCAAACGGCTTAGAACAGACAATGGAGGTGAATATCGAAGTGATCCGTTTGATAAAATTTGTCAAGATGAAGGTATTGTGAGACATTTCACAGTTAGATATACACCACAACAGAACGGGGTGGCTGAACGCATGAACCGGACATTGCTGGAGAAAGTTCGGTGTATGCTGTCCAATGCTGGGTTGGGCAGACAATTTTGGGCTGAGGCTGTGAGATATGCAAGCCATCTTGTTAATCGTTTACCATCAACTGCAATTGGTGGTAAAACTCCTTTGGAGATTTGGTCTGGAAAATCTGTTACTGATTATGATTCTTTACATGTATTTGGTTCCGCTGCATATTATCATGTGAAGGAATCGAAGTTGGATCCGAGAGCCAAGAAGGCGCTCTTTATGGGGATCACTACTGGTGTTAAAGGATACCGCCTCTGGTGTCTTGAGACCAAGAAGATAATCGTTAGCAGAGATGTCACCTTTGATGAATCTGCCATGTTGAAGAAGGTTGATATTCAACAGATCAATAGTACTCCGCAGCAGGTGGAGTTTGAAAGGAGAATAGACCCAGTTATGTACAAAGAAGGAGAAACTCCTTTGGCAGAAGAGGAGTCAAATGAAGAAGAGGTTCAAACCCAAGAATCTCACCAGCAAGAAGAACCAATTGCATTAAGGAAGCCACAACGGGTAAGACACAAACCTGCTCGATTTAGTGATATGGTGGCTCATGCATCTATAATAGTGAATGGTGAAATTCCTACCACTTATCAAGAAGCAATTCAAAGTTCCGAAGATGGAGAGTGGAGGAATGCTATGAATGAAGAGATGCAGTCTCTTCATAAGAATCAGACATGGAAGCTAGCAAGTCTGCCGAAGGGAAAGAAGGCTATTAGATGCAAGTGGATATATGCAAAGAAAGAAGGATTTCCTAACAAGAATAGCATTCGCTACAAGGCGAGATTGGTAGCTAAAGGCTATGCTCAGATGGAGGGAATTGACTACAATGAAGTCTTTTCTCCAGTGGTAAAACATTCCTCCATCAGAATCTTACTGGCCTTGGTAGCTCAACTGGATTTGGAATTAGTTCAAATGGATGTAAAAACTGCATTTTTACATGGAGACTTGGAGGAGGAAATCTATATGACTCAGCCGGAAGGGTTCAAGGTTGCTGGAAAAGAAAATATGGTATGCAAACTTGAAAAATCTTTGTACGGATTGAAGCAATCTCCAAGACAATGGTACAAAAGATTTGACAAGTTTATGTTGGGGCAGAAGTACACAAGGAGCAAATATGATCACTGTGTGTATTTGCGAAAGCTACAAGATGGATCTTTTATCTATCTTCTTCTTTATGTTGATGATATGTTGATAGCTTCAAGGAATTCTGGAGAAATTGACAAGTTGAAAGCTCAACTGAAGCAAGAATTTGAGATGAAAGATTTAGGGGAAGCTAAGAAGATTCTCGGCATGGAGATAAATAGAGACAGACGATTGGGGCAACTTCGTCTAACTCAGAAACAATATCTGAGAAAGGTGCTGCAACGTTTTGGCATGGATGACAAGTCAAAACCTGTGAGTACTCCGCTTGCTCCTCATATGAAACTTAGTGCTGATTTATCTCCGAAGAATGATGCTGAACGAGAATATATGGCGAAAGTTCCTTATGCAAATGCTGTTGGTAGCTTGATGTATGCAATGGTGTGTACGAGACCTGACATTTCACAAGCAGTTGGGGTTGTGAGCAGGTATATGCATGATCCTGGAAGAGGACATTGGCAAGCAGTAAAATGGATTTTACGGTACATTCGGAACACCGTGGATGTTGGGTTGTTATTTGAGCAGGATAAAAAGATTGGTCAATATGTAGTTGGATATTGTGATTCCGACTATGCTGGTGATTTGGACAAACGAAGATCAACTACCGGTTATGTGTTTACACTTGCAAAGGCACCGGTTAGTTGGAAGTCAACTTTGCAGTCAACAGTTGCTTTGTCTACAACAGAGGCAGAGTATATGGCTGTTACAGAGGCTGTTAAGGAGGCTATTTGGCTTCAAGGATTGCTGAAGGACTTGGGAGTTGGTCAGAAGCACGTCAAAGTGCATTGTGACAGTCAGAGTGCTATTTGTTTAGCAAAGAACCAAGTCTATCATGCACGCACGAAGCATATAGATGTTCGATATCATTTCGTAAGGGAGATTCTGGAAGAAGGTGAAATACTACTTCAGAAGATCCAGACAGCTGAAAATCCTGCTGATATGATGACCAAGATAGTGACATCGATCAAGTTTCAACACTGTATGAACTTGATCAATATTGTGAAGATTGCAGATAGATAGCACCGTAGGTGCATTTGAAGACACTACTAGAAATAGTATTACTGTGAGAGAAAATTTTGTAACTTTTGGGACTTTAGTCGCCAAGGTGGAGATTTGTTGGTTTTTGTTGGCTACCAAAGTCCCACATCGTTGGGATTTTGGTTTTGGATAGGAAAGGGAGGCTATAAATAAAGCCTTCCCCCTTAGTTAAACCTACACCAAACTTTGTAGCCTTTTGACTCTTCTAAAGGCTTAGTTGATTTTCTCTCTTTTGTATTTTGTTTGAGGAATATATTTGTAGTGGTGTCCGGGGACGTAGGCACAATTGGCCGAACCTCGTCAAATCCTGGTATTCTCTTTATTTGCTTTTCTGCTCTTTATTTATCATTGTTAGCCATTGTTAGATTTGCTATTGGTGGAAAAATAGCTCAATTTCCACAACACTGGCTTCCGTCATTAGCTACCTTCACTTTCTTCCTTGTCAAAGTCAAGCTTGGGACGTTCCCAACTAACTAACATTGGTCCCTGTGTTAAGAATGTAAATTTTAGCTCACTTGTAGCTCTTGATCTTTCTGAAAACTATTTTGACTCTGAATTTCTGAATTACCAAACTGATTATTTAATATCAGCATTAATCTATCATCTCTTGATCTCTGAGACAGCAATTTAAGAGGTCAAATGCTGGATTGGTCAAGTTATTGGAGCCTGAAATCTTTAATTATGTCTAACAACAAACTCAACGTACGGATCAATTCCAGACTGGTTAGGCCAACTTGAACACCTTCATTATCTTGATCTGTCCAATAACTCATTGCATGGTTCCATTCCTTTAAATCTTCGAAACACATCATCCCTTTGTACAATAGTTATTAACTTCAATGGCCTGAGTGGTGATCTTCCAAAAAGCTTTGAGCAATCCTTCAAGTTTTTGGACCTATCCCACAACGCAATTAGTGGGGACTTATCAAACGTCATGCTAAAATCTGAATATATATATATATATATATATAGGCATCCAATAACTTCAAAGGAGGGCTGCCTCATATATCTACAAAAGTTGGGATTTTGGACTTAGCTCACAACTCTTTTTCAGGACCTTTGTCTTCTTTATTGTGTCACACAATGAATAAGGTATAAAATCAGTCGATTTATTTGGATATATCAGATAATTTTTTAACTGGAGAACTTCCCGATTGTCGGATGAATTGGACACTGCTATCTAACATTGTCTTGCGGAGTAATAAAATTTTAGGATTAATCCCTCATTGCCTATACAACTTAACTTCCATGGTTTCAGCCTTCCAGATGATGATTTTATTAATAAGTATCCTGTTATACAAAAGGGACAGACTCAATATACCTTAAATATTATGTTCTTTACAACAGGTCAAAAATTAGAGTACTCAGTATAAGAATATTCGTTTTGTTACTTATTTTCTATTATTGTTTTCTCAAGCTCAAATACCAAATTCACTACAAAAAGAAAAGGGAGCTTTGCTGGAGTTGCGCTTGGCAAGGGAGGAAACTGCATCCCAGAGCTCTTATGTTTGCTTCTGAATGTCCTTCCTTTGATCTTAAATGTAGTGAATAATGACAAAAGATTAAGGGTTAATAATAGCTATCATAGTATTGAGTTGAGTTATTTGATGTATTATTGGATGGTCAAACTTTTTTATTAGTTTCTCTTTCAATGGATTCCTTTATGTTTGTTTAAAGGCTTAATTTCATTTTTTTTGTTTCTTATTATCAGGAATATGTCAATTTAATTTTTATATAATTTTTAATATAAATTTAATCATTCTAATTTTAACAAATAAGTCAGAGTGATCATTTTGATAAATTAATCTCTTAATTTGGTTTCTAATTTAAGTTTTGCACCCTTCCATTTTGCTCAAAATTCGTGCTTCTTGTTTTTTCTGTTTTTTTTAAGAAGCACGAATCTTACAAGAAAAAAGAGATTAAAAATGTATTTGGTAGAGTTTAAGAAAAAAAATGTGTTCTGAAAATATTGCCTAAAATGGGGTAAAAATAAGAAATGTCTAAAATACATTTTCAGTATTTTCAAAAAAAAGAAAAGAAAGTATATCATAATTATTAAACAAATAAAAATAAAATCATAATTATAGAAGATCAAACTCAAAAATCAAATCATATTTATACCTATCTATGCCAATTTGATTTAAAAATAAATATGAGTAAAGTTTTAATTTAACAAAATAAACGTATTTTTAATTAATAAAAACTTTAAAATAAAAATAAAATTTGAGAAATAAAAATAAAAATTTAAAATATTTCCATAAACCAAGTAGAACCTAAGTTTTTGGTTTGTATAAAAAGAGTAAAAGACTAAAAGGCACAGATTTTTATATGGTAGACTGTACACCATCGATTATAGACAGTGTTGAATATGGAATGATTAATAGATAAGAAGAAAATTGATAAAATACTGTGACGAAAACGACAAAACTAGTAATAAACAATAATGTAATGAATTGAGAGAAAGAATCAAGGAACTAGTCTCCTTCACTTCGTACGTAGTAATCATCTAGACAACAAGTCTCTACCATTAAATCTCCTACTTTGAAACTATTCTTGATGATTTCGCATGGATGCTTATGGTATTTTACTTGCTTCGTTATCTGCTCAATGGCTCTATCAAAGTATGAGAAAGCTAGCTAATATATGTTGTTAGAAAAATGTGGAATTAGGCCAAAGCGATTTGATTGGTAATAATGAAGTCTACGTAAAGTGTAAACAAAAGGAAAAAATAAGCACAATATTTAACATAGACTTTTTTCCAACGAACACGAAGAAAGTGTGAAGAGAAAATTTTACTAAAAAAATAAATAGAAGTACAAAAGTGATTAAATTAATATTTTAAAATCACGCCTTGAATACTTTCCAATAATTTTCTCACTGTATATAATCTCCATATACAATACACACAAAATGGCAGACACTTGACCATGCAGACTTAAAACTAAATACTTTAAACAACTCCACCTTATCTGCTCTTCAAATGTCCAAAGAAGTAATCATATTGGTATCATAATGCAATGGCATTAATTGTCATGCACTGGGACGGTGCCAACTTTCATCATTTCAAACTTCAATGAAATAAATGTATACTCCATGTAGGCCAAAAAAAAGCCAAAAAAATTGTGGCTCATTAAATTCAAGCGACCCAATAACATAAATAGCCACCAAATACAATATTGTCAGCATACCGGCTGTTGATTGCAATTAAATTACATGTTGCTTTAATATGTAGGACCATAAATTTTAATTATATACATGCAGAATTTATTTTATGAATAACCAATATCTTTGAATGATTTGATGAGGTAGCTGTGATGGTTTGTGTCATGGATCACCATAAAATTGCAGTTTGACATAACATGTTTATAAACAGACTTTGTGGGGGTTTGAAAGATATCCAATATCAATATATCTTATTAATTTTAATTTTGCTTCTTTTGGAAAAAAAATCCAGATAAAATTTTCCACAAATATATCAAAGGATATGTTTTAACGCCAATCCAATATCTTAAATCTTGTAAACAAGTTTACTACAAAAGCTATATCTGATTTAGTGCAATTTACAATATACGAAAGTTCTCCTATTTCACTAAAATGTAGTACTTCAAGGCCAACAATTTCTTCATTATCTTCTGGTAGACAAAAATGATCTTACATCAAGTGAATAAACAATCATTGAAAAATTTAATAGATAACTTTTATCCATATAAAATTATTTCAAAATCCTCTGTATAAATGATGATTTATCAATAAAAATTTCATTAAGTATAAATGTTCGACTTGAAATCTAAAATAAAATTTTATTTTTCTTAAATATTTTATTTCAAATTCTCTCTTCGAACATTTTGCAATTTATGATATCTCTTCTAAAATTCCCATTATGTTTAAGTTGTCAACATATGCTGTAATTATAGCAAATTCAGAATTCATATTTTTAATGAAAGAACAGGGAGAAAGAAGATTATTTTCATATTTTTGTTTTAATAAAATATTCATTAAGACAATTATACTATATTTATCTAAATTGTTTTAATCCATATAAAGATCTTTGTAACCGCATGGAATACATACTTTGAACTTTTGATTTATGTCTCAAGCATTTTAAATCCTTAAGGGATTTTCATTTTTATGTCATTGTCTAATGATCTATATAAATAGGTTGTTACTACATTCATTAGACATATGTCGATTCTTTGAGACTACTATGTCAATAAACAATCTACATGTAGTTGTATCCATAATATGAGAACATGTCTTCTCATTATGTTAAGTCTTTGTGAGAATCCTTGTGCCACTAGTAGTGCCATATATTATCTAGCAATTTTATTTCTCTCTTTTTTTTACATCCAAATTCTCATTTATACTCTACAGGCTTGACATCTTCAGAGTTTGAACAATTGGTCCAAATACTTGATATGCACATTATTCCATAATTCGAGGTCCATGTTCCTCATTATTGGTAATTTTAGAAGCAGCCACATACGCAAACACATTATCAACAATGATTTCATTTCTTTCCCGCGTTTCTCTGGATTTTTAATGAAATCTCATATTTTCTAATACGAAAACCACTTTTGGAATTGAAACCAGGTTTGGGGTTTTTTGTACATAAATGTGGGGTTGTTGATTTATATTCGTAACACCTTTTGGAGTATCTTTTCTAGAATTTTCTTTACTTTTTTTTCTTTTGAGGAATAATGTCCTTCACACTTATGGTTTTATCATGTTTTTGGTATGCTTTAGATTAATTCATTGGCTAGTATACCAGTACATTGTCCTATATGGACATTGTTCACAAATATTTTTATTAAGTGCAAGCATACACTATTGTTGTCAAATAACAAATTCTCTATGTGAGTATAGAGTATTGATAAGTGAGTTTTATATTCATAAATTAATTATCTTTAACTTAGAATTTTGTAAGTTTTTGAGTAATTTATGTGTGATTGTGTGTTTATTTTGTAGATAGAAAGAATTGTAGATTTTTGATAATTTTGACGTTGTTTCACTAATTTAAACATAACTTCCCCGTAACAACTTCGATTGAGGCGATTCAAGCTATGGGAAGTTTATAAAAAAATATACAACTTTTGTTTTTTGAGTATTACAAAATTCAGCATTACGATGCTAGATATTAACGTCATGACGCCAGCCCAGTAAATAAATCTTTTCTACCCAGTGTCGCGACCCCAGTAAAATAGAGTCGCAACGCTAGGTCCTTGGCATTGCGACTCCAGGCTAGGCTAGCATCATGACGCCGAGAAGATAAGCCCAATATTTTGAATTTGAGTTATCCTAATCCAAGTGCACTTGAAAAGTTCTTTTAAAAGCGATCCTATGCTACAAAATTATAGATACCTGTGGAGAGACAGAGAGAGAAGAAGATCCTAGCTTGGAAGAGGAAGATCATAGTTTTAATTCTATCACCAATTCTCTTTTTTATTGATTTTTTTATTTTTAAATGTTTTCTTTTTATTTTAAGATGATATCATATCTTAGCATGAACTAATTTTATTTTTTAGGGTTACGATGTAGCTTAATTATGAACATTTGTATTATTCAGTCAATTTAATGCATGGGTTATTTTTTTAATTGAGTTTATATAATGTGTATAATGCTTCTAATTAACTGGCCACTAATGAGATGATTTATTAATCATAATGAAACTGAGAGGAAATTTATGTGTTTAGAGCAGTGTATAGAAACCATAGATTGCATGTAGGATATAGTCGATATACTTGCATAGTTTGTGTAGTCTTAATTGAGAGCCATAGAACTTAATGAATCTTTACTTGTTATAATTCACGTGGAGCCATAATGAACTATCATTTGAAATGTGTTTCTATTAGACTTTGAGAGAGGCCAGTGGATTGTTTAGGGTATCTCGACTGTTAATTAGATTATAATTTCTAAGTTAAAAAGGTTGAGATTGCAAGGGAGATTAATTAAGGTATATTCAAAAACCCTAGAACTTTGCTTCATTAAATTTCTCTTTATAATATTCACTTTCTATTATATTTGTTATTTTTATTTATTTTCATATTTCTCATAAAATTAAAATTTCAAATATTCAGTTAGAGTTTAGTTAGAGTTAGAATTAAGATAAGGATAGTTAATAATAATCACAATCCTTGTGGAAATGATATTCATACTCTTTAAATTTATCACTTGACAACGACAGTGTATGCTTGCATTCAACGAATATATAATTCGTGCGTATCAAGTATCATTTTCACAAAGATTGATTTTCATTAATTATTGCACTTATAGAACCGCATGAGCAGGAAAAAAAATGAGATTTAGCAACACTTTTTTTAAAAAATCATTGCTAAAACTTGAGGGTGCAAGGAAAATAATGAGAGTTAGCAATGGTTTTTTAAAACCATCACTAAAAACTAACGATAGTTTTCTAAAAAACCGTCACTAAAATGTACAGAAAATAATAATATTTAGTGACAGTTTTTAAAAAAATCATTCATAAATAGAAACGGTTTATAAAAAATTATTGTTAAATAACTGCGGTTACAAAAATTGTCGTTATTTTATATTTTAAAGATGATTTTTACAATCATCGCTAAAAATTTGTCGTTAAATTATCATTTTATTGTAATGTTATAATTTTTCCTTGTGCATAAATGGTCTTTATATAGAACTTTAACCATAAAAGACCCATTAAGGGCACCATAAAAGAGAGAATGAGCAAGAGAATGGTTACACTTTTAAGGACAGTGAATTTTATCATCATAGTGGAAATTTATGCAATTGATTAGAAATTAATGAATCCAAAAGTTTTCAACTTCTCACCATGGATTTGGTCACCCATTTATGTGCATGTTGACAATATTTTTTTTTTCACTTGTATGGTAAGAATATCTTCAGAACAACTTGCATATCATTCGAAACTAAATCCTTCTTTAGACAATAAAACTAACAATAAACATAAATGATCTATTCTTATTTCTCATAGATCAATTACAAAATTGGTTACTAAATGTATCCGTAATTAATTGAAAGAAAGAATGAAGAAAATTTGTTAACACTCAGCCAAAAAAGGAAATGGACATTTTTTTAAAGGATAATTAATTAAAACGTGAAAATTGAACAATCCTCTCTATATATGTCTAATTTATATAACCTGCATATATGTGAGTGAATTATCTAAAAGTTTTGATTGACATTTCTCTATCTATGCGTACGTGGTCTTAGTGCATATGCATTCAATTCTCCAGTCCTCCCCAGCTGCTCATGCGATATCTGTAATTAAAAGAAAAATGCCTGTCACCGAATTGAAGATGACCTCTGTAAGCTTCATATGCAACAGCTATCTATGTCAATTAAATGAGGATCTTCTAGGTGGTCATGCTTCGCTATCTTTTGCTTCGGTAGGCTCTTCTATGTGGTATTTTACATACTTCGTTATCTTCTCAATATTGACTCCATCAAAGGGTACTGAGAAAACTGTGCTGCGCATTTCACGCCACAAATTCGCAGATACCATCACCATTGTGTGTGTGGTTAAACATTGCTCTAGCCATTTGAGCTACCTAACTAGTATAAATAGCCATCAAAGTGTGACAAACACAGATGCCAAAATGAGTTATGTCAAGTTCGGCCCAAGAAATGACGTTCCACCTTACACTTAGTTAGGGTCGGGCCAGTTGTTAGGATTATTAAATTTTAAACTTTAAATATATAAAAAATTAAATATTTTATTATAACATAATTTATTGTGTTTTTCTCATCACTTCTATTAATATTTTTTTTAAAGTTCTATATATTGTTTTATCATCAAAAATTAAAAAAATTTAGAGACCAAAAGGTTTAACTTGGGTTATGCTTTAGAATTAATGTCTCCTAAATGTCAATGTCTTAAAATCGGTTTACAAGACCAACTCTAAAACGTCAAAGCCTCAGATCAAACTAGCAAAATAACATCATGTTTTATAAAAAAAAAAAAAAAAATTTACCCCTCCTTATTTAGTCAGGGCCAATTATAGGAGGACTAGGGTAGGTTAGCCTTAATTCACAACTTTAATGAGAAAATTGTACTGTGCATTCCAGATACCATCACCATTGGTGGTTAATCATTCCCCTGATTTGAGATACCTAGCTAGTATAAATAGCCATCAAAGTGTGACAAACATAGATGTCAAAATGAGTTATATCGACTTCCACTCAAGAAGTGACTTTCCAACTTAGATTTAATTAGAGTCGGGCCAACCCTTAGGATTATAAAAATTTTAACTTTAAATAAAAAAAAACAAATTTGATAAAAAAATAAATTATTGTATTGTAAAATAATTTAGTGTGTTTTTGTCATCACTCATATTGATATCTTATTTTTAAAAAAATTTCTATATATTATTTCATTATAAAAAAATTAAAAAAAAAATTCTAGAAACTAGTAGGTGCAACATTTAAGACGGCCGTTAAAGTTCATGTCATGCCATAAAGTAAGATCAACTTTAAACCCTCAAAAGTTGAGACCAACTTAAAAAATTAAATAACATCATGTTTTACAAATAAATAAATAAAAAACATGTTTTGCCCATCTCTATTTAGTCATAGGGCCAATTATAGGAGAACTAGATTAGGTTAACCTTAATTAGAAACTTGAATGTGAAACTTGCATTGTTCATTCCAGCTACCATAACTTAATCATTGCTCTAGCCATTCGAGCTACCACTAGTATACATAGCCACCAAAACTTCGTAGTAGCTCGTAGTCAGGATCAACCATTGCACATTCTTCCTTTTTTTTTTTTTTTTGGTACACCACATTCTTCCTTTCTAAACTGCAAAACCCTAACCCTTTTTCCAAGCCATGGATCATACCCCTGGTTCTTTTTTCTCACACCTTTCAAAATTTTTTCTCTTCTTACTTGCTATCTTGACACTCATTAAGGTCCTTAAATATCACATTGTTGCTAAACCCAGGAAACACAAACTCCCTCCAGGTCCCAAACCATGGCCTCTAGTTGGAAACCTCCCTGAAATGCTCGCAAACAAGCCTGTGTTCCGATGGATACACAGGCTTATGAATGATCTCAACACCGAAATTGCGTGCATCAAACTGGGGAACGTTCATGTTATCCCAGTGACTTGCCCCACTATTGCCCGTGAATTCTTGAAGAAACAAGATGATGTCTTTGCATCAAGACCATTAAGCATGTCCTCTCATCTTGTCTCCGCTGGGTATCAAACCGCAACCCTCGCACCCTTCGGAGAACAATGGAAAAAGATGAAGAAAATGATAAGCAAGGACTTACTTTCCCCCACGAAGCATCGATGGCTTCATAGTAAAAGAATAGAAGAAGCTGATAACATTGTGAATTACGTGTACAACAAATGCAGCAAGAGTAAGAACAATGAAGGTGGGCTTGTGAATGTGAGGATTGCTGCTCAGCATTTCGGTGGGAATGTGATTAGGAAACTGATCTTCAATAGAAGGTACTTTGGACGGGGTAGAAAAGATGGAGGGCCTGGTTTTGAAGAAAAGGAGCATGTAGATGCATTATTCACATTGCTTGCTTACACTTTTGCCTTCTGTGTTTCTGATTTTATGCCATGCTTGAGGGGACTTGACTTGGATGGCCATGAGAAGGTGGTGAAGGATGCTATGAGAATCGTGAACAAGCATCATGATTCCATCGTTGAAGAGAGAATCAAACAATGGAAGGAGGGGATAAAGAGTGAAGCAGAGGACTTGCTTGATGTAATGATCTCTCTGAAAGATGCCAATAATAACTCACTATTGACATCGGAGGAAATCAAAGCGCAAATTATAGTAATACTTTTCTACTCCTGCTTCGATTTTCTCGTGCATATGCATCAAACACTTCCACTCTTGCACATGGAAACACAAACCGTGTTGAACGTTGATAAATATGTTCGATCCCCGTAGTAACCCTAAAAGACGAAGCAATTAGACTTCACTTCTTCACACATAGGCATGGCATCTTCATCTTCATCTGTACACACTTTTGCATGACACCCATGGAATAAGAGTTTATGGAACCTAGAAGATTTCAGATTTCTCTTCTACCTTGTCTTCTGTCACTAGGCCTCCTTCTTTTCTCCCTCAAGGCACAACAATTCTTAGAACCCTCCATTTTTCAGAAACAAACTGAAAGTGTCGAATATTCTAGAGACACTTCTTAAGAGTTAAGACTTTATTTGAACAGTTGGAATCATTTATATTTCACACTGCTCACTACTTCACAGAGATAGGGCTAAATTCGAGTTTCTAGGCTGGGTTTGAGCTTTTCTATAAGTTAATCATACAAGAATATTAATTTTTATTATTATTTTATACTCTAAACAAGCTAAAGTTTTAATTATATTCAACTTTCATAAAATGGTTATTCTTTAAAATTATACAAATGTTTTCACACTTTGTACTGTTCACAACATGAGTTCTGATATAACAGTAGTACGGACAAATAATGAGATATATCTGTATCCTTTTTGTATCAAGTAATCATAATAAAGTTTAACAGGTTGTCATGAAGATGATCTTAACGAATATTTATTTACATACACATAAAAAAAAATGTTTCAAATAAGCTACTTATATAATGAATTCCAATAATGCGAAGGTATGAACAATCCAATTATCTGTGATACATATATAATCACTAAAAATTCAATAAAATAAAACTATGTTTGCAGGATTTGACGCTTGCAACAGTGGACAATCCATCAAATGCATTTGAATGGGCACTTGCCGAAATGATCAATCAGCCAGAGTTGCTAAAAAGTGCCACTGCAGAATTGGACAAAGTGGTAGGAAAAGAGAGACTTGTCCAAGAATCAGATTTGCCTAAGCTCAACTATGTCAAGGCTTGTGCAAGAGAAGCCTTTCGCCTTCACCCATTTGCTCCTTTCAATGTTCCCCATGTCTCTATGACTGACACAATGGTTGCCAATTACTTCATCCCAAAAGGTAGCCATGTTTTACTGAGCAGACAAGAACTTGGGCGAAACTCTAAAATTTGGAATGAGCCTCACAAGTTCAAACCAGAACGCCACCTCAAGGGCGATGGGTCCATATCTTTGGTAGAGCCAGATTTAAGATTCATAACTTTCAGTGCAGGAAAGCGTAGCTGCCCTGGAGTGATACTCGGAACCTCAATCACTGGGATGCTATTTGCAAGGTTGATCCATGGCTTCACTTGGAGTGCACCACCTAATCAACCAAGCATTAGCCTTGTTGAGTGTGAAAGCGATCTCTCACTTGCTGAACCTCTCATGGCCATAGCAAAGCCAAGATTACCAGCAGAAGTGTATCTCGTAGATTAAATCAACATTTAACTACGTGTCATATGAGATTATTAGAATCCAATTTAGTTGAGTTTGATGTTACCTTATCAATTTTTCACTCTTTGCTCCTAAAATCTTAGGTTTCCTTCATAATTTATATTAAAAAAAAAAATCTCGATATGACTCTCAAATTAACTTGTTGCATGGTAGAGGTCGAATCAAGTTGCAACATTTTTCATTCAGTTGATAAGGCTTATCTTCTTTTTATTTAAATGGTTGTTGTAATCTGATAGCATATCTCCCCTATCCTTATCTTATCATGTATGTCTTTCCTATCCTTATCTTACAATATAATACATATACACACATAGCTGCGTTCAGCAAATCAATGAGAAATACACAAATTGTTTAAACATTCACAAGGTCAGAGCCTCTCTAGATATCTGTTTACTATGGCCAATCAACTTGCTTTGTCCAACCAACCATACTCCTCCATGCCAATTACACATCATAGCTTCACTATCAAATTAAACCCTAAAAAAAATTTTAGCTTGGAAAACTCAATTTCTTCCTTTACTTAATTATCACAACATGACTGGGCTTATCAATGTGACTCATTCAGCACCACCTACTACTATTCCTTCACCTGAAAATCCAGCAATCGAAATTCCTAATCTAGCCTATACTACTTGGTTTCAAAAAGATCAACTTTTACTAATCTGGCTACTTTCCTCCCTCACCGAAGAAGTGTTTTCTTATATTATTGGTCTTGCCAATTCCCATGATGTCTGGCTGGCTATAACAAATTCCTTTGGATCTATCTCCCAAAATCGCCAATTACAGCTTCACATTGAGTTACAAGAACTCAAAAGGAATGACATGCCAGTTTTGACTTATCTTCATAAGGCCAAGGGTTTAGTTGATGAATTAGCTGCAATTGGTAGAATTATATCCCAAGTTGAATTTAATACAATTATCTATCGCAACATTGGAAGTGAATTTCATCATATTATCTCAACACTAAATCATAAAACTGAACCGGTAACTTTTCAAGAATTACATAGTCAACTAATGGCTCATGAAATTATTTTACACAACATGCAGGAGGTACCCCGAACTCACCTTTCTGCTAGACACACCACGGCATCTGCTCCTCCCAGATCGCCTTCTATTCCTTTCTCCCACAATCCGAAGCGTTTTAAGGTTACTTGTCAAATATGTGGCTTGTATAACCACACTGCTGATCGGTGTTGTCGTAGATATCATTCACGTCGCCTCTCAAATTCTATCAGTCAAGAAAATCTTGCATGTCATGAGTGCCATCATACAACTAATTCGAGTTCCAGGAATCAACCTTATTCTCCAACCACTCAACCCTATATTGGATGGACATCAGATACTAGAGCAACAAGTCATATGACTCCTCATTCATCTACTCTCTATGATATTAGCCAATCAAAGGTATGGATCAAATAAAAGTTGGTAATGGGCAAGGCATGCATATTGCAAATACCGGTAAGGCATCATATCCTTCTTTTCATAAATCTAATTTTCAACTTTACAATGTTCTTCATGTTCTTAGCTTAATTAAATCTCTTCTATCCGTTCAAAAATTTACCACTGAAAACTCTTGCTTCTTTGAATTTTGGCCATCCCATTTTGTGGTTAAGGATAAGAAAACCAAGGCAATCCTATTACAAGGACTGAGTGAAGGAGGCCTATATCGTCTTCTGTTGTTGTTTTAATTAAACTCACAAGCACACGAATCTGTTGGAGTACAGATTTAATGGTATGCAAGGTCGATCCCACGAGAATTGCCAATTGATAGGAAACTCTAATTTGAATCCAAATAAATAACTCTAACTTAATTGTCAAAATATATTTTTTGTGAGGAGACTATTAAATCAAGTGTGCAGGGAATTGATATACTTAAATTAAATTGAAATGTATTAAAAGTAAAAAGAATGTTAAGGTTAGGGGATCCACTCCTGGTATGAGTAATGATAAATTTAACTCTTTTATCACTCAATTGTAATCCTCACATGAATAAGGTTCCAATCGCAAAATGTATTACTTTGAGCTCACTTTTGTTTATACATGAATTATATTTACCTCCTTTTACACCATTAGCACATGCTTGTAAAATGGATTCAAGCATACATTGTGCTAATTATTATATTGTCTACAATAAATTAAAATTGATTCAAGAATTTATTGTGCCAAAAATTATCTACAATGTATCAAGGTTCACATTTTACAATATTAGAATGAAAAGAGGTATAAAGAAGAAACATAACAAGAGATAGGTGGCGAGGCCCACCATAAACATAATAAGAGATAAGCTGTTTGATAGAACCAGCCAATAAGATAACAAGAGATAAGAAGAAAGAAAATAAACACAATAACATAATATAACAATAAATAGGCGGTTTGGTAAAATCAGCAAATAAAAATAACAAGAAATTTGCAGTCTGATAAAACCAACCATTAAGAAATAATATAAGAAAAGAAATAAGAAGGTAAATACAATATCAAAGATAAACATTAAGATTAAGAGTTAGATTAATCATTATTCTCATACTAAGAGTTTCATCCTTTACCTTAGCATAAGGAGATTAGTTCTTCATATTCAAAGTAAGAAAGTAAAATTGAATATGAACAAGCATGAAAATATTATGAAAGGATAACAAAGTGTCTAAAGAAATAAGAACATTACAATACTAAAAACTCACATTTATGCTCTCAAAATTACACTATCTTCAGCTATTTTTCGACCTCCACCTAGCTCACAAGACCCCTGTATTTATAGATACAACTAGTGAGGTAAGTGACAAAGAAGATTGCACTAACGTTGACAGGTTGGATTGCACTAAGTCCACCGAAAGTAATCATGATATTCCTCTTTGATAACCACCGAATTCGCTGCCCATGTGAAATTAAAAGTTGTAGAAAATTGTGTCAACTATCTACCTGCTAAATTTTGTATACATTGACTGCGTATTTTATGAGATACGGCCCAAATACTACAGCAAGATTGGGCTGGACTGCAACAACAAGCATATTTTCTTCTAGCCCAATTTTCACCCTCTTAGTGACCGAATTTGCTGATAATGTAAACATAAAAGTTGTAGAAAATAGTGTCAGCTATTCACTTACCAAATATCATATATATTGGATAAGCAATTTATTATTTATGATTAAAATACTAAAGTAAATTTGGACGAAAAAATAAACAGCAAACATATTTTCAACATTAGAGGTTTCTTGAATCTTTATGTTTAAGTTCTTTGAAAGTATGGTCATAAATCAAGATTTGATTGATGTACATATCTATTAGGATGCATCTCAGGAGTCAAAAAAATAATACTCCTTACTCAGTCATCCTTAATAAATTCATCTTAACCGCTTGGTTTATAGACATTATTTTCAAAGAACCACAATTTAACCACTACCAGAAAAATGAGATTTAGAGACGGAAATTAGAGACGGAACAAATTCCGTCTCTAACTGAGACGGAAATAGAGACGGATTTGGGAAGTTAGAGACGAAAGAAAATGTTTGTAATTTAGAGACGGAAATATTCCGTCTCTAAAAATCCGTCTCTAATTCCATCTCTAAATCAGTTTAGAGACGGAATTAGAGACGGAAAATATTCCGTCTCTGTTCTAGAGACGGATATTCCGTCTCTGACTCCAAAGAGGGGCAGAGACGGAATATTCCGTCTCTAATTCCGTCTCTAAACTCATGTAGAGACGGAATGAGAGACCGAAACTTTTCCGTCTCTGTATCAGAGACGGAATATTCCGTCTCTAACTCAGGGAGGAACAGAGACGGAATATTCCGTCTTTAATATATTTTTGTATATAAATTTTTTATCTCTCATTTTATATCAAATTTTCGAAATAATATTTAAATTATTAGTAAAATTAGTTGAAATTTAGATAATTTATGAAAAAATTTAAGTTTCGTTTAATTTGTAGAAATAAGTTGATAGAATGAAAATTAAGATTCTCTTATATTAATTTATTGTATTTGTTTGATATAGTTGACTATTATTTTTATTCCCACGATATACATATTTTTTTCTATATAAAAATTATTTTATCTTGAAATACTTCTAAAAAAGAACAAGTAAAATGCAATATAAGAAGAAGTTAAAATATATAAATGATGAATAGATATATTTTATTAATATATTTTATTTTACAAATTTTTCATATTTATTTTCATTTTACATTTTTCAGAATTGATGAGTAGATATATTTTATTAATATTATGAGAAATAATTTAATAATTTTAAAAAGAAATAAACAATTATGAAGAATAAAGACATGTCTTCCTAATAAATATATGTATGCTTAATTTTGAATATAATATAATTTTGGTTACAATGATTATGTAGTATATATTATGTTCGTATATATATATATATATATATATATATATATATATATATATATATATATATATATATATATATATATATATATACAGATATATAGATATACGAACAAACTATATACTGCATAATTATTTTTACAAATTAAGCGAAATAAAAAAATTTTCTCTAACAATGATTATATATAATAATAATAATAATAATAATAATAATAATAATAATAATAATAATAATAATAATAGTCGTTAGGAGATAAATTTAAGTCCCGCTTAATTTGTAAAAATAAGTTGATATAATGAAAATCAATATTCCCTTACATTAATTTATTGTGTTTGGTTGATATAAGTGACTATAATTTTTATTCCCACTATATACAGATTCTTTTCTATATAGGAGATGATTTTATCTTGAAAAACTTATAAAAAAGAAAAAAATAAAATAAAATAAATAAAAAAGTTAAAAGAGATAAATGATGAGTAGATATATTTTATTGTAGGAATTTTTCATAATTATTTTCATTTAACAGTTTTCAGAATTGATGAATAGATATATTTTATTAATATTATGAAAAATATTTTATTAATTTCAAAAAGAAATAAGTATTTATGAAAATTAAAGACATGTCTTCCCAATAAATATATGTACGCTTAATTTTGGATGTAATATAATTTTGATCAATATATATATATATATTTGTTTCTGTGTGTGTATAGGTGTTTATTATTAGAAAATAAAAAATATGAGGTTAAGAGAGGTAAATAAAATTTTCTATGAAATATAAGCGTATTTTAAATCAATTTTTTTTTATATTTTATGTCATAGATTACTATTAAGAAATTACAAAAATATTATGTTATCTGTAATTATCATAGGAGAAGAAATTTTTATCCACAAAAAAAAACTCAGTCCAAAATTTCTTTTAGTATTATTTTTAAATAGAAAATAAATTTATAAATAAACAAATTTTTTTGAAATTTTGGATTATTTTCTTTTTGAATTTATTGTAATATATTTTAAAAATTTAATATTTTGAACAAATTATTTAAAAAATTATATTGTCTTTAAAAATTAAAAAAATAAAATAAACTTAAGAAATATAAAGATTTGTTAAAAATCTGAAATTTTCTTTTAAATATATAGAAGGTCATTTAAAATATTTAATTTATAAAAATAAATTTAAAAAATTTATTAAAATTAAAATTTAAAATAAATAAGTGAAAAGAACTTAGTATGTGAACCAAATAACAAAATCTTAAACCAGATATACCCTTCGCCATTTTTCCTTCATATCTTCATCTGGTGCTCCATTTTATTGATAAATAAAAAGATTAAAATACCTTTTATCATTAGTTAATTTTTTCATTGGTTAGTGAAATGAGCTAGTGATTTCATAGAGTAGATCAAACACAATAAGGTTAAAAAAGAAGAAAATGATCATAAAATAACATATTTAATAAAGCAGACATAACTTTCAGCTGAGGTGGAGTTATGAGACCCATTAAGATTTACCCAATGGAAACTGTTTCAAGCTCAAAAAATCATTAAAAAAAATGAGTTTTAGGTTGTTTATCTATTTATTACATATTTTTAGAGATTTCTTTTCTATTTTCGCATTTAATGTTGATTAGTATTTTATCTTACATTATTTCTATTTAAGCCAATATTACTAAGACTTTGAATTAATAAAAATATCTGAAAGCTACTATACAGTTTTCAGATTTACTTTAAATTTTATGTTTTTCAGAATTGATGAATAAATATTTTTGTATTAATATTATGAGTAAAATGATTTTATAGTTTTAAAATGTAAGTAAACATTTATGAAAAGTAAAGGCATCTCTTTTCAAAAAATATATGTATGCTTATTTTTGAATATATATATATATATATATATATATATATATATATATATATATATATATATATATATATATATATATATATATATATGACGACGGTGGGTTTATAGGAATGTGTATGGACTTCAGGAATAAGGTTTTGATTTTTATGGCCACAAAATAATTTTAATTTTGAAATGTTTATAATTTTTTAAGTAGTATTATATATTATTTTATTATTATCGATCTTTTGAATGATATTAATTTTTTTTAAAATATTAATACATTAAAATATATTTTAATTAGTCATTTGACATTTATTAACTAAAAAATAATTTTAAAAAGATACACTTATACATTTTGTTCAATTTAAATTAATCAATTTTTAATAATAAAATTATTAATAAAATTTATGCTTTATGCATTTTTAAAAGAAATTATAAGTAATTTAATTTAATGTAATACATATAATTAAAAGATCAAATTAATATTTTAAAAAATTTTAAATAAGAAAAAATAATATAATTTTAAAAAAAATACCTTGAAAGAGTATTAATATAAATTTAAAAATAAAAAAAATGTGAATTTTTTTTAAATTTAAAAAAGAGCATAATTTATTTAAAAAATAGCATTGATATAAAAAAACGTGAATTATTTTTTTTCTATCAATTTTTTAACATTAATATATTAGCTGAAGAAAAAAAAAATGCTAACTTAGACATCTGGCATTCAACCATTTCCCCCCGCGTAAACTTCGTTCACCCATTTCCCCCAAATCTCCAAATCTCTGTGCCCTAGCCCGTCCCCAAATCTGCAAATCTCGAGTTCAGATCGGTTCAAGCTCGGTCTGTGGCTTCCGGTGACAGGCCGTGACAAAACAGAGAAGCTTCAACCTCGGTCTGCGGCTTCAGATTGGTTCAACCTGCGCTAGTCACTGCGCTCGTTTGCATTCAGCATTCTCCCCTCTGGTAATCTTCGGATTCAACCTCGTTTGCACTCTCCTCTTTCTTTCCATCTAGACCTTGTGGGGTCATGGGTCAGACCGGTGAGATAGGCTTTCAGTTTTTTAGCCCTTCATTTTTGGCACAGGAAAGCAGGGGAACGAAGAATACCAACGATGAAGGTGATGGGTATTTTGGGGTTGAGAACAAGAGCTTGGCTTTCAACCTTGGTGAGGAAGTAGAAGTTAAGAGTTCTGCTGCCGACAGAAATCGCTAGTCATCTCGAGGGAAGATCAGGTAATCCAGAGCCCTTTTTTGGGATAAATGAGACAATGTTAATATTGGAGTGAAAAATAGAAAAGCTTGTTTGGTGTATGCTTAGTTTGTGGTCCATGATTTTTCAGTTGGTGTACGTCGGTCTTTGTTGTCAACTATTCATGGACTTACATCGAGATTGCCTGTGGACAATAGTTTCTATATATTATTGCTTAAAGTATTGGGATGTGACATGAAAATAATTACTATGAAAGCCTTAATATATATGGTTCTGTTCTATTATTCATTTTATGGCTATTGCCCTGTCATTTCTAAGGAGCATGTGCTCTTTAATGCCAAAATGTAACAAAAGAATAAAGGGAAAGAAAAAACAGCTGAGTGGACAAAATGGTGGTGATAATTTTTGTGTCCCTTAAGGACTCGACCATGGATGTCATAAAACCCTTCACTTGTAATTTTGAAAACATGAACATCCCTAAAACTTTTTACATTTACAAAATGATCATCAAACTCAAGTTCTATATGGTTCCTAGACATCCACTTCTTCCTGTTTTTTGTTCCTTTTTTTGTGGGTTCTGCTTTTTGGTTTCCTCTGTGAGATGCTTCAGTTCCCTACATCATAGTTTGAAAAAAATATTGCCTGCTTGATACACCACTATATGTTTATTTATTGAACGTTTTTGGGTGTTTATTGGTGCTTGCTTACTTGACTAGTGTTGTAGGGCATGGCATTTGGAAAAATCTGTTGGCTGTTAGGGATACTAATAGTTGAAATAGTCCATCTTATTGAAATAGTTGAGAAATCTGCTTGATACACCACTATATGTTAAAAAAGGTTGCCACTAAAAGTAGAAAATTTATCTAGTTGAACTTTTAGTGGTGACCTAAGGTCGCCACAGAAAGTAGAAAAATCATTTTTTTAATCTTTTTTTTTCTTTTTTTACATTTAACAAAATTAAATTTTTAGTTAAAATATATAAAATCTTAGTTATAAGATAAAAAATATGTTAAATATTTACTAATAAAATAAATTCAAAATTTTTTTAACTTGAGTTAATTTTTTATTAAATACTAAATTTAAAAAGATAAAATTTTAAAAATCAAATTAATAATATATATATCTTCAAAAATTCAAAATAAATATTTAATTTAAAAAAATGATAAAAGAAAACAAATTATTGTATTGAAATAAATTAAAGACAAATTTTAAAAAAATCCAAATATATTTCTCTGAAACCCCTGAGCATATATCTCTTCAAGTATGAAAATTATATGTCTAAATAAAATCACTGAAATAAGAAGCAGTTTTGGAATTTAAATTAAATAATTTACAAAGTATTTAACAATAATGTTTCTTTTGCTTGTATTTTTCATCTTCTCAATTCTTTCAAAACATCTATTTTTAAGCCTTTATCTGTCTCTATGTGACTAATATTATATTTCTATTTTTAAGTATTTCTCTCAAGTACCTAATTTAAGATGGCTCACTCCTATTTTACTATATTAATTATCGCTACACTTAAAAATTATTTTAGATGTATTTAATTTTTTTACGTATTTCTTCATCAACTGTTGTATTTTATAATTAAAGATAGAAAATTTAGAGAGGAAATTTTCTGTCTCTAATTTTCAAAAATAGTATTTTCTATTTCTAATTATATCTCTACTTTTTAAATAATAATTAAATTATTATCATAGAGGAAAAAATTTTATCCCTAATTTTTTTCATAACTAATTTTGTCTATATTCTTTAAAACGTAAATTAAATCGCCATTAGAGAAATAATTTGGAGCCCGTTTGATTTACAAAAATAACTTGATAATAATTACTAAAACGTAAAAACTTATATTACTAAAACTTTAAATTAGTAATATTTTAAAGTTAATATACAATTAGTAATAATTAAAATTGGTGATTAAATATATTTTATTAATATTATGGATAATAGTTTTATAGTTTTAAAATGTAAGAAAAAAATTATGATGAATAAAGATATATCTTTTTAAAAATTATAGATGTGTATTAATTTTAAATATAATATAATTTTAGTCTCAATAATTATATAGTGTAAAGTATATATATATATATATATATATATATATATATATATATATATATATATATATATATATATTAAATGCCACAAAGAAGTAAATAAAATTATTGATGAAATACGTGTCTGTTTAAATCATAGTTTTTATATTTTATCCCATTAAATACTTTTCAAAAATAAAAATACTATTTTTCTCTTATTACCCAAAGAAAAAGACTAGACCATGAAAAAAATTCCCTCCATTTTCTTTCTTTTGCAGCCGCGCCCTTATGTTAGGGCTCCAGCATCCTTTCTCCTTCGTCCCAAGTGAGTCTCTTCCATGGTGCGCCGTTTCTTCAACAAACCAGCCCCAACAAGCATAGGTCGTGTATCATTAGTGTATAGTAGCTAGATTGAGGTGGTGAGGTAGTAGAAATTGGGAGAAAACAGCAGCAACAGAGGCCCCTGCAGCAGGAATCCGAAACATTGTTCACTAGGTATAATCCCAAAAATATTTCGCACTTTTTGGTGTTTTTAGGAGCTTCTGACCATAGTTTCTTGTCTAAGAGGTCGAATACCATATCAAGGAGGAATTTTATGGTCATACAATATGAATTTTATGGTAAAATCTGAGAAACTTGCTTGAATGAACAGTAACGCGAATGAGTGAAATTTGTGAATCTTGCACAATGTCCCAGTTCAACCAACTCGAATGTATCTTTAAATCTACTACTAATCGCTAATGATTCATTGTACAGGGTCATGCATATGCTTTTCAAGGAGTCATTGACTGCTTTTAGGATTAGAGAGAATCACGCCCTTCAACTTGTTAGTCTACTCTGGACAAAAATACTCAGCGAAGTGGATGATGATAATAATAATTTATTGCATTTGGCTGCAAAATTAGCACCACCAGAGCAGGGTCATTCATATGCTTTTCAAGGAGTCACTATTAGATATGCTAGCTTTGTTGCATGATTGTTTTCCCTTCCCCCTCCTCTAATTTTTGTAGTTGTTTCATCTCTTGTATTTATTCTTAGAGCATAGCTCATCCTCTCTCCTGTGCTTTTTCCTTAATAAAGTTTCTTTTTCTATTAAAAATCTTTAAAGGTCGTATTTTGTTTCTTGGGTTGCTGTGGGAAAGCATAGTTTTCAGTTCTTACTTTTGGTTTTCTGCTCATGGATTAGTTAAGGAGGTTCCTTTCTTGGATTTGCAGAGATTGGGTTGCTTTGCTGCATTTCTTTTTTTGTGTGATTTTTAATTTTTTTCTGTACTCTACATGTTTGTGGTTTCTATTGGAGGAGTACTTTCCTCCTCTTTGTATTTTTCTTCTTCCTTGATGTGAGGTTCACTAGTGAAATATCAGGTTCTCTTACAGTTGCTCTTGAAGAAGGTTAGTTCCTTTATCTCCAAAAAAAAAACAGAAAGAAAACATTTTGTGTTTTATTTTGTATTCCTTCCTGTTGTTTATTATTAAATTTTTTTAAGAGTTATATACTCATACAATCATATATTTTAGCAGATTTTCAGCAATGGTGCCTTGTTTGTCTTGCAATGGGATTTGTACTATTGTTGTTGGCTCCCATTATTAGCAGCTGGGTTCCATTTTATTATAGCAGTTCAATAGCTATAGGAGTCTTTCTTGTTATCATAATCCTTCTTTTTCAGGTGTCTAATTTAATTTTGTGCTACATGATGTCATTTTGTTTGACTGCTTTTAGGATTCCTTCTTTCTTATATATATATTTGCTTACTAATTGTTTCTAATTATGATGGAGGGCATGAAATTGTTGCCAACTAGAAGAAAAAATATCTTTTACCTTACCATATATGGCTCAGTGGTGAGTTTACCTTAATCTTGGACTTTTTTAGTCACAAGTAGCTCTTCGTGTTTCATATAAAATAAACACTTGATGTTATTTCTTGTACTGCTTTTGGTCGAAGCTGGGTCATTCTTTTTGCACCACTTTTCTGTGTTCATAAATTCAATTCTTCAGAGTATTGGGCTAAGCGAAGAGATGCACAATCCTGTAAATTTCTTGGATAAGTTTTGAGTATCTGTATTTTGATCTTTTGTTCTAGATTCAACCAGAATGATTAAGTTCTATATGCATATTCAGATCCTTAATCCTTTTTCCCAGCTTTTTCTTCAGACCCATATTCTTTTGTGTGTAGTTGTTTGCTTCAGTAGTGATGATAATTGGAATTCTTAATACATAAATTCTTTCTGATTAGGATGAGTTAGCATTTGTGACACATTTGAATCTATATTTCTTTCAAATCCATTCTCCATTTGTTTATTTGTTGTAGGCTTGTAGTAGGCAGTTATTCACTCATCAATATCTCCCTTACTTTTCAGTTGTTATTTTTAAATATCATGAGGTAGCTTGTTTGGTTCCTTGGCCTTTTTTTTAAATGTGGAATAACTTTTGGGAGTTGTTATTTTCTTTGTTTGGGTTAGCAAAAATAATAGTGTGATTAATCCAAAATAAATGTTAAAAGCTGGAAATGGTTTCCTCTTTTTAAATATGGAAATTCAATATTCTGAAACAAGCTTATCCTCTTTTCTAGCTGCCCTCTCTTTTTTTCTTCCCTGAATCCATCTGCTTAAAGCCTCAATGTTTGAACTTGCTGCCTCCTTTTCATCTTCCTTCACCTTTCTTTTTCTTTTTTGGTCCTATTCTTTTTCAAAAGTTATTTTTTTTCTCTTATGAAATCCTTTTCTTTTCTTCTTTTATGAAAGTTCTCTCATCTTCCTTGTAAGAGGTTTGGTAGTAATTAATAAGTGTTGTTGAAGATTTACAACCCTCCTGATTTGCAACTATGATTTTGATAAGTTGGGAAAAAGAAATTTGTTTTGGAGACAAAACTCTCAAAAGAGAATTGGAAGGTGTATTGTCTCTGAGTTTGTTAGCTTTCTTATAACATTAGTTACAGATTGTGCTTAGGAGTTATGTTGCTGCTTGTTTCTTAGTTTTTCTCTTTTTGTTTCTCAAAATTCCAAGCTTGTTGTCTAGGTTTATTTGTAGTATCTTACTAAGTCTTTTGGTATTCTCTAGACTTGTGTGCCCTTTTATTTAATGATATGGAATATTTTGCTGGCAAAAAAATGTATTAATAGTAATTATGTTTAAAAGGAAGTATTGATAGTATTTATAATAAAAATAGAAGGGATATGACTTAGGGTTGTTGACCCCATTGATGAGTATTGATGATAACAAACAAGTAGAGAAAAACAAAATTTTCAAGGCATTAATCAAGTCAAGGCACCATCAAGACTTCAAGGTCATATTTTTATGTACCTTATATATATATATATATATATATATATATATATATATATATATATATATAAGGGGTATGGGACTTATAAGCTCATAAAGACTAGTACAAAAGACATTTTGAACACTTAGGGACTTGTTCGTAATCAAATGTCTAGTCTAAAAGGTTGAAAATTTCGCTCAAAACTAAGGGTGCATTTGTGAAAATGTTTCTAATTTTTATTTCTTGAAACTGATTTTCATTTTCTATTTTTCATATTTTTTAAAACGTATTTGTTTTGTGTTTTTACTTTATTTTCATTTTTCACTATTTTCTAATTATATAAACAATAAAAAACTATTAATACATATTGTAATGAGTTCATAATAATTACAAAAGTGTTGCAACTACAGTGTGCCACAATATTAAAAATTTTGAAAACATTTTTTAAAAATAAAAATAGACAATGGTAAACAAAAACATTTTCATAGCTATTTTTAGTTTTCGATGAAAATAAAAAGTGAAAACTAGGAAATCAACCATACCCTAAATTTTTAAGACCAATGATCGACTAGAAAACTACTTTTGGAAGAATGAGTTTTGTGTTTGAGAATGTTCACCCAAATTTAACTTTGTAGGATTAAATTTTGCTACTTGCTCTACCTACTATATTGCTTGATTGTTAGTAAATTCTATCATTATATAACTATCTTGATTGTTAATTCCTTTGTCTGTAACTTCTCATGACTTATAATTGAGTATGATAGCTTGTCATGTTCACTTGATGAATGTGCATTACAATTGTTTCTAAATCTTGACATCCTTTTTTTAAGTTATAGTTTTAAACTGTAAGTGCCCTTGCATTTTTTTTTCTGTCCAAAAGTATAAATACATTTATCATTTAGTCAAAATAAAAATATTTGAATATGATTTTTTTTCTTGGTGTACTGTGGTTGCATGTGACAAACCCAATATTTATAACAAGCTTGACAACAAAATGGCAGCATTGGTCAACAACTCCAAATAGTCATATAATCATATTAGATACTGGATCATATATTTTATAGTGGATTGCTCATAATTGTGCTGCCACTGTTTTTGCATTTTTTTTTGTAAAGTGTATAATATTATCTTCTGATGCTGAATTAGACATTGAACAAAAAAGTATAAGATCAACTATATATATAAAAAATGAAGTTCATATTCTCAAGTACTTGCTCTTTAACCTGGCTAGTAAACTTGATTCCTATCCTCTTCTATGTGTAAATTTTTGTTTTTATATACACTATTTGTAGAGAGTTCTTGAAAGTGCGCATTTCATTTGCAGGTATGTGGCAAGTGAGTTGACATAAGATATCATTGTTAGTGTAGGGGATATAAAGTTTTATCTACACAAGGTATGCCTCAACCAAGTAATCTTTCTAGTCTTGAGAACTTTTATATTAGCTGTTAGCAGTAATTTTTCTTAGATGCCCCAAAACCTGAATCGATGCCATTGTTGTGTGGCAAAATGATGCAGAACATGGCACTTAAATTCAGGATTATTTACTACAATTTCAAACCATATGACTCTAATAGGGAGAAGGAGTGAGACAAGGGCTTTTATTAGTTTTCATTCAGAGTTATCAAACCTTGTAATGAGCTATTTTTAAAGCTTCATGCAAAACAAGGTTTTTAATATCAGTTAGGCTTCGAAGCAATATTTTTTTAAATCAAATTTGATTATCAATTAGGATTTTATTAATTTTATTCTCCAAGACTTATGCTTTTCAATTGTGTCATAATAGGTTAGGCTACCTCTTTCATGCTTTGAATAGGTATTAATTTTGCATAAAATGGCTAGAATATTGCTGTTCTGGCCAATATTTAAATGATGTATGCTTGTATGAGGATAAAGAATTAAGAAATGGAGGGTTGTTAACCAAAAAAATGATTTCTATTCACATTATGCCTTTGATGTTGGTATTGGTTCAATATGTTATTATAATTTGTGCTATATTGAATTAGTCTGTTTCTGTATGCCTAAAAATAGGATGGAAGTTCCTGAACATCGTAAGTGGATGGATAATAGGGTGGGTCCTGATAAGAGATCAGTTACAGATGAGTTTATGGCAGGAGTTGTTAAGTTTATAGAGTTTGCTTGTAGTCAAGATCATTTTAAAAGTGTAGGAATGTTGAGGTGTCCTTGTAAAAAATGCAAGTGTCAGAAGTATTGTTCAGTTGATGAAGTGAAAACCCATCTTTGTATGAAGGGATTTATGAGTAATTATTATTATTGGACCAACCATGATGAACCAAGACCTCTCTTTCCACCAATGATTTCAAGAAACTCATATTATGGAAGTAGTGACTTTCAGGCATGCTTTAATGATCAGGAACAGATGGTAATGGATGCTGCAGGACCATCTATTGGTAATTATATAGAGCAACAAGGTTTTGCTCATTGCGAACAGAGGGATGAAGATCCTAACCCGGAAGCCAAAATTTTTTTTAATATGTTACAAGCTGCGCATGCTCCTTTGTATGACGGTTGTCAAAATTATTCTGAATTGTCAGCTGCAGTGGAAGCTTTGGGTATCAAGTCGGACTTCAACATTTCTGAGAATTGTTTCAATCGGTGGGTACAATTTATGGGAAATGCATTGCCAAATGAAAATCGTATGCCTAAAAACCTCTACTGTGCAAAGAAATCAGTGGAGCAATTAGGATTAGGTTGTATAAAAATTCACTGTTGTCGAAACGGATGCATGATTTATTATAGTCCTCTTGATTTGGACCTTCGTCATTGTAAATTTTGTGGTGAAGAGCGTTACAAAAGGGTCATCAGAAATGGCAAAGTAAGAGAGCTTCCAGTGAAAAAAATGTGGTATTTTCCACTTATTCCAAGGCTGCAAAGACTTTATTCGTCAATGCAAACTGCAAGTCAAATGAGATGGCATCGGGAAACTGTGAGGGCAACAGGCACTTTGTCTCATCCATCTGATGGTGAAGCCTGGAAAAAATTCGATGAAAAATATCCTGAATTTGCAATGGACCCTCGAAATGTGAGGTTAGGTTTGTGTGCTGATGGGTTTGCTCCATTTGATAAAAACAGGTCGGACTTATTCATGTTGGCCAGTTATTGTTACCCCTTACAATCTTCCCCCTTGGATGTGTATGAGAAGAGAGTTCTTGTTCTTGACCATTATAATCCCTGGTCCTTCCAATCCAAAGAATAGAATTGATGTGTATTTGCAACCACTTATAGATGACCTCAAATTTTTATGGAATACTGGTGTCATGACTTATGATGTCTCACTAAAACAGAACTTTAACATGAAAGCTTGTTTGTTGTGGACCATTAATGACTTTCCTGCATATGGGATGCTTTCAGGTTGGATGACAATGGGAAAACTTGCTTGTCCAATATGTATGGAGTGTTCAAAGGCATTTACCCTTCGACATAGTCGGAAGACGTGTTTCTTTGATAGTCATCGACAATTCTTGCCACTTGATCATAGTTACAGAAGGAATAAGAATGCTTTTCGGAAGAGACATACTGAAACATCTTCACCTCCGCCTCAGTTAACATGTGAAGAAGTGTTGGAAAGGGTTAGACATATGCCTAGCATAACTAAAGAGACATATGATAATATCCCAGGGTATGGAGTTATTCACAACTGGACGAAGCAATCTATATTTTGGGAGTTACCATATTGGAAAACACATCTTCTTCCACACAATCTAGATGTTATGCATATTGAGAGAAATGTCTTTTTGAATATTTTATACACAGTGATGGATACTAAAGGTAAGACAAAAGACAATTTTAATGCAAGGCTCGACTTGGCGGAAATTTGTAGACGGAATGAATTAGAGTTGCAGGATGGAAGAGATGGCAAGTTAATTAAACCCAAAGCAAAATGCACATTAACTAAGCAACAAAGATTAGCTGTGTGTGAATGGGTAAAAAAATTGAAACTGCCAGACGGATATGCCTCTACATTATCAAGGTGTGTTGACATGAGAGAAGCAAAGTTGTTTGGTATGAAAAGTCATGATTGTCATGTGTTTATGCAACGCTTGCTCCCAATTGCATTCAAAGTATTGCCAAAGCCTATTTGGAACACACTCACAGAATTTAGTCAGTTTTTTCGAGAATTGACTTCCCCATTGTTGCGAGAGGATACTTTACATGTGATGGAGCAAAACATTCCAGTCATTCTTTGTAAATTAGAACAAATTTTTCCTCCAAGTTTTTTTGACTCAATGGAACACCTTCCAATTCATTTGCCATACGAAGCAAGGGTTGGAGGTCCAGTGCAATATCGATGGATGTATCCATTTGAAAGGTAGAGTTACGTCTCCTTTTTGTTATTTTTTTTTAATTATGGAATCGTATTCATAGTACTAAATGTGACAATTAAGTGTATTAGGTTTATTCGCACACTAAAAAACAAGGTGAAAAACACAGCTGCAGTTGAAGGATCAATTTGTGAAGCTTATTTGGTAGAAGAGACCTCTACATTTGCATCCTACTATTATCCACCTGATGTTCCATGTAGAAGGACTCAAGTACCACGAAATGATGATGGAGGTCAAGGTTGTTCAAATAGACCACCGCATTCTATCTTTAATTATCCTGGTCGTCCAACCGGAAGATGCATATCCTTCATGTTAGAAGAAAGAGACTTGCAAACCGCATATTTATATGTTCTTCTAAATTGTCCTGAAGTGGAGCCATTTTTAACGTAAGTGTATCAAATGCTCATTTAAGTGTTATATAAAATATATATATCACTATAAATTGTTCTAACATGTTTTCTGAATGTAGCACATATACTAATATGTTACAAGAGTGTGGGATGACTGACTCGGAAGTGGACAGACAAATCTCCACAATGTTTCCTATTTGGTTTAAAGAATACGTATGTTTCACGAATTCTCCTTAATTTCTTATTTTCTAACATTTTGCTTCTTATGTGAGACTGACTTAAATATTTGATGACTAGGTGTTAAATAATAATGTTGAAGATGCCTGTCTAAAGAGTTTGGCATGGGGTCCTCAAAGAAAAGCCAACAAATGGCCATCATATTATGTAAATGGTTATAAATTTAATACAAAAGATCATGGCCAAGGTATGGGTACAACAAATTTTGGTGTATGTTGTCCAGGTGGTACGGATGAAACAACAGAAAATAATTATTATGGGGTTTTAACAGACATTATTGAAGTACACTATACAGGATGGCCTATAAAGGTGTTAGTTCTATTCAAATGTGATTGGTTTGATCCCACCTTAAATCATGGAACAAAGGTAGATAACTATGGGATTGTTGAGGTTAGAACATCCAGGAGATATCAAAATTATGACCCTTTTATATTTGCACAACAAGCAATGCAAGTATATTATACACAATATCCTGAAGGGCAACGTGATTGGTTAGTAGTGATTAAAACTAAGGCACGAACCACAATACAAACTGCAATAGAAACAGTACTGCCTGAAAGTGATGCTCCATACCAAGAAGAGTCATCAATGCAATCGCCTGTAATAGTTGCAAATGACAATCTCGAGCAGAGTCTTGTTGATATTGAAGGCCCTGTGGATGAAGTATATGGTTCTTCTTTGAACCTACATGAAGTAGATGCAGATATAGATATTGAAATAGAAGATGTGGATGAAGAAGATACTGAGGAAGAAGGAGAATGGGAAGATGAAGAAGAAGATGAAGAAGAAGAGGAAGAAAATGATAATGATGAAGAGGTTTAGGTATTGTTAGGTTTCATTTTATTAAGTGTATTATGTAGAACATATATTATGTATTTTTGAAGTAGATTATAAATCTATGGTAGTATGGTTATAGAGTTTTGTTATCATTGTCTTTTGTAATTATTTTTATTTTTTATTATTAAATTGTCATTAAATTTCATTGAAATAGATGATTATGATTATCTTTTTGTCTATAGATGACAGGTAGAAGGGGTAGAGGTAGAGGACGGGGACGGGTTCTCTCTCAGCCATATACACAGTCAGACACATCACCTGGTGTTGACATAGCTCAGCTTGACCAGATCCACACTGGACATACACCTACTTTATCTCCATTTTCCCAGACTTGTCATACTTCTACTCCATCTTCCCATTCACAAGCATCTCATTACAGTGCCTCGTCTCCTCATCTTTCTAGTACAGTTGCCCTACCCCACCTACACATACTATATGTGCCCCATCTCCTAATCAATCCGCATGTCCAAATGTTGAGCCAGTTCCTTTCACACAGAATATTCAGTGGGGAACAAGAGACATAGATGGTCGAATTTGGATTAGATCTGCATCTGGGAACACGTAAGTAATATGAGTGTGTGTGTGTGTTTTTTTTGTCAGTATATTTATTTAAATTGATATCTATACTTTCAGGTTTTATCCTGACATCTTAACAAGAGGTGTCATCACAACAATTTTCAAGAAAAAAATTGAAGGTGCTTGGTCCAGTTGGGGAAAAGTTGACAACAATACCATTCAAATGTGGTTCGAGGAGTTCAAGGTAATATGTAACATTTTCTATCATATTTATTGATATCTTTTTAAAAAATGTGTGAATGTTATGTTAATTTGTTTACTTTCTTTGTTTAGGCAAATTTTAAGTGGTTGGACAATGATGAGCAAAATATTAAAAGGTCATTCGCCAGTAGGGGATCAACAGCCTTGAAAAATGCATTGTTTAAAGTGCGTAGCGGTGAGGACAAGGGTGTTTGGATTCCACCGGAGAAGCTACAACAATTAAGGGCTGAATGGGATAGTGAAGACTGGCAAGATAAAGCCAAAAAAAATAAACAAAATAGACTCTCCAAAGAAGGACTTAATGTACATAGTGGAGGGTCTATATCTGCACGAGAGCATGCCAAACGAATGGTGAGTAATTTCTCTCAAATATATAGTGATTTAAGTTTTTACTTCAATATTATTTAACTTTTTATTATTTTAGAAGGTGCAAATGAATAAAGAACCGACATGTTTTGAGTTGTATGAGCGGCTTCACCGGCCCAAAGGAAAGCCATCGCAGTGGTTCAACGACCAGCAAGGAAGAATTGCTGTATGTAATCACTACTCTTCTATTTTCATTTCTTTACAAATATTCATTTTGTTTTATCATTTTATTTTTTCAGGAAATGTATAGAACAAAAATAGCTGAGAGATCCACATCTCAGACCGATGAGGGTTCTAGCCAACACTCCACTCAACATTCAGACAATGTTGTTTATTTGGATGTGGTTGGCGGCATGAACAATAAAGGACGGATATATGGACTGGGATCTCAAGCACATAATGTATTGGCAGCAACTTCTTCTTCTAGGTCTTCCGCTTCTGATGAAGTCTCAGCAAGTTCCTCTTCTGTTATGAATGCAAAAATTGAGGCTTTATCTACACGGCTCAAACAGAGTGAAGATGAAAATTTTATGTTAAAGCAGAAGATGGAAGAATGGGATTGGATGTTTCGACGCCTCATGATAGATGGTAGTATCAGAATGCCCTCCACGTCTCCACCTAGAGAAGAGAATAATAACAATGACCAAAATAGTAATGCTGCTGATGGATCATGATAGTTTGTGTTATTATGACTTTGTGTTATGTATGTTTGATTGGTGATATTTTTATGTAATGTCATGGGATTATTAAAACTTTTGTTGATATGTTTATGGATGATAACAGGTTTGACATTATGTAATTTCTATCTGAAATGGTTGGTTTTTCTGGCTGTACTGTTGGTTTGGTTTCAGATTTTTAAAATTTTTTTTTAATTTTTTTGCTTTTAGAGACGGATTTAGAGACGGAATATTCCGTCTCTAAAATAAGACGAATCTGGTCTCAGAGACGGAAAATTCCGTCTCCGAGACCAGAGACGGAAAATTCCGTCTCCGAGACCAGAGACGGAATATTCCGTCTCCGAGACCAGAGACGGAATTTTCCGTCTCTGCAGAGACGGAATATGTACAAAAATTAGAGACGGAATATTCCGTCTAGAGACGGAAATATTCCGTCTCTAATTAGAGACGGAATTTAAATTCCGTCTCTAAATTTTAGCGACCCGCTTTTTAGAGACGGAATTATTTCCGTCTCTGATTCTGTCTCTAACTGAGTTAGAGATGGAATTTTTCCTATTTAGAGACGGAAAAATTCCGTCTCTAAATAAAAATTTCCTAGTAGTGAACTTTGATTCTTCCAATTGAGTCAATTTTCTATTTTATTCTTCATCTGTAGAAGATGCATAAAACTAGAGATAAATACGAAAAATAAGTACTTAAATATGACAAACAATTAAGATGAAAGTATTTAATTCATTGTTATAAAACTCACTCATCATCTTCCACCTCCAGAAAACCATGCAATGCTTGAAGAATATTCTTCCTTTGCAGATTGGCATGCTAAATTGGGACATCCACATCTTCGAGCCACAACTTCTATTATTCAACAAAACAATTTACCATGTTTTAATTCCTCTAAATCTTTCCTATTTGTCATGCATGTAAGTTAGGAAAATTAGTTAGATTACCTTTAGCTTCTGTTGAGGATACTAGTACTCAACCTTTTGAAATAATTCATTCAGATGTTTGGGGTCCAGCACCTATTTTATCCAATTTAGGTTTCTCTTATTTTGTATTATTTGTTGATGATTATACATGATTTACTTGGATTTATTTTTTAAAGAACAAAAGCCAAGTGTTTCAAATGTTTAAAGACTTTGAAGCCCTTGTTCTTCACCAATTTAATAGCAAAATTTTAAGATTTCATTCAGATTAGGGAGGTGAATATCAAAAATTAAATTTATATTTCAAACAATATAGAATAATTCATGGAATAGCCTATCCCTACACTCATGAACAAAATGATCTTTCCGAACGAAAAATATGCCATATTGTTGACACGGGTCTCACTTTATTGGCTCATGCAAATATTTCCTTAAAATTTTGGCCACATGCTTTTCAAACTAGTGTTCAATTAATTAATTATATGCCAAGCAAAATTATAGAAAATTCAAATCCCTTTCAAATGTTATATAATAAACCCCCTGCATATCATGATTTAAAATTTTTTAGTTGTGCTGTGTATCGTCTTCTTAGACCATATAACAAAAATAAATTCTCATATAGAATTGATGCTTGTGTTTTTCTTAGAAGATCTCCAACTCATCATGGATATTTATGCTTACAAACTTCTACTTGTCGAATTTATGTGATGTATTATGTTTATTTTAATGAACAAATTTTTTCATTTAAAATGTCTTTAGCAACCAATGTGCAAAGGGAGACAACCACTCAGCCTTAGTTAACTATGTCAACGCCATCTTTTACCTTGATCCCAGTTAACACATATACTTCTTCTACTTCTCCACATTGTGATAATATTGGTGCAATTTACCTCACCTCTAATCCCATCTTTCATGCAAGAATCAAACATATAGAATTAGATTATCATTTTGTTTGAGAACATGTTGTTAATGGAGTTATACAGGTTCGGTTTGTTTCTTCTCAAATGCAACTTGCTGATTTATTTACCAAGTCCCTGCCCATCACTACCTTTCTGCATCTTTGTTCCCAGCTGCCTCTTCATGATGCCCATGGGCTTGCCGGGGGGTGTTAGAACTATTCCTACGGTTGATAAAGCTTATTCTCTTTTCATTTAAATGGTTGTTGTAATCTGATAGCATATCTCCCCTATCTTTATCTTATCATATATATCTTTCCTATCCTTATCTTACAATGTAATACATATACATACATAGTTGCGTTCAGCGAATCAATGAGAAATACACAAATTGTTTAAACATTCACACATTCAACTGAAACTCTTCTACTTTAGGGTAGGAAATATGTTTTATTTCAACAAACAAATAAGGAAACAATTAAAAGAGAAACTGATCAATGTTTGACATTAGCTGCATGACATAATAACTCTCTTCAAGTACATCGTACTGTAATAAATGTAACTTCAGATACAGTGACTTTTAAAAAACTGTCATCTTCATTTTCTTCAGCCAACTTCGTGTAGTTTCTTATAAGAGGAGCTCCATAAAGCTTAGGATTGCCAATGTAACTTCATGCATCAAAACTCTGAAGTGGGTCCCAATGGGATTTGTGTCACACAATAGAGAAGATAAAATTGCCGATAAAGAGTAGTCAGCTAGATCCAAAAACCCAACTTTCGTTGTTAGACGAGGAAGCCCTCCTTTGAAGATATTAGATGCCATCTATATGGATTACCATAATTAGATCGAAATGTTAATGCATACGCAAGGAATACAAACAAAAACTATTTAGATTTTACTATAATAAAATTAGAGATAAAATCTTGATTTAAATATTTTATGAGTGACTTCGTAAGAATTGTGTAATAATAATAATGTTTTATTGCTTATATTATTATCAAAAGTATTTTTTAAATGAGAATTATATATTTTGTAAAGTTAGATAGCAACTATATTTGATGCATGGTACTACATTGGCAAGCCTGGGCTTTATGGGACACAAATCCTATTGGGGACCCAGTTTCAGAGTTCAGATGCATGGAGTTACATTGGTAATCTTTGGCTTTGTGAAGCTCCTCTTATAAAGAACTGCACCAAACCCGAACAGACAAAGTTGATTGATCGAGGAAATGATGATGACAGTTTTTTGAAATCACTGTATCTTGGTATGGGAGTTGGATTTGCAATGGGCTTGTGGGAATATGTAGTTCTCTCTTCCTCAGTAGGACGTGGAAACAGATTTTTCCGGTTGTTTGATCGTCTGGTAGATCAACTTAATGTCACCATGGTCCTCAAGTTCAAAAGCTTCCATAGAAAATTGGTAAGAAATTGCACCTAAAGTAAGAGAAAAGACACTATTAGTTGTCAATATTTTAAAAAATTGTTCTAATTTTTAAATAGGTTTTTCTTTTCCTTCTTCTCGCTGGTACATATTCAATTTAGTTCTGATTTTTACCCTTGTTGACTGTTTAATGGCTTCCTCAGGTTCAAATATAAAATTCTCTGCATAGAGAAGAGAGAATTTTGCTGGAATGGCACTTGGCAAAGGAGAGAAAGATACATCCCAGGGCTCTTATGTTCCTTCATAATGTCCTTCCTGTATCTCTACATATAGTGAAGAATGACAAAAGATGAAGGTTTGTAATAGCTATCATAGTATCTGAGTTAAGTGCTCTATGTCAGTTGTTGTCGTTTTGGTGAATGATATATACTCCGTTTGATGTATGATTGTATGTTTAAATATTCATCAGATTCTCTTTTCACCACTAAAAATAGACAATAAATTCCTTATGTAGTAAAGTGTCGGCAACTTTCTAAAGCAAACAATATTTCTTGCATATGAGCACAGCTAAAACTGATCTGGATCACATGATTATGTGGTTAATTTTGTTCTAACTTTGTGTCTATGTTAAATTTTCTATACTTATGTTGAATAAGGTTAAGTTAAGCATTAGTACTTTGCATTTAAATCAAGTTAAAAACAAATTATAAAATACTGTATATAATCTTTCAGCAAGCAAAAGAGAAAATACACAATATTGCATAATCTTTACTTTGATGCTGTTGAGGTACTTGTTAATAAAACATGCTATCATATTCTGTTTAATAATTTTTTTAAAAAATTCTCATTATAGTTTAAGAGTCATCTAAATATATGCAATCAAAATTATGGCAATATAATTTGCCAAAAAGAAAAAAGAATAGGCAGTATAATTTATCCATGATTTAAAATATATAGTACCTGTCACTTGCAAGCATGAAGGGTTATAAGAATAAATAAAAAACAATATATAAATAATGCAATACTCAATTTACAACATACTCTTATCGTTTAGGGTTTTTTATTTTTATTTTATATAAATCATAGATAACAGATAATTTGAATCCAGAGTTCTTAGAATGCACAAAGTTGGTCTGATGAATTCTATGCTGTACTTGGCCATTGCTATAATGGTCACCCTAAGTCTATTTGTGGTGCAACCTCATCAGTATCCTTATTCAATCTCTACCTCACTTCCACCTGCAATTCAAAACAAAGTTGGTCTGATGAATTCTATGCTGTACTTAGCCATGGCTATAATGGTCACCCTAAGCCTATTTGTGGTGCAACCTCATCAGTATCCTTATTCAATCTCTACCTCACTTCCACCTGCAATTCAAAACAATGAAGCTCTCTATTCTCAACGCAAGCAATTAAGAAAATACATGATAGAGTTATTACCGAAGACATGAAAAAGAAGCTTGAGTTTTATTTACAAAAATGCACGTTAGAGTGTTTACCTAAGCATCCACTTCCTAGTTCCTAGTATGGAAGGGAAGTTCCCCTGGGCCATTTGGTAGAGTATCTATCTCTAATCCTCTTCATCACATTATCCCCTTTTTTATTCTCCATTGTCTTCACTATGTACTAGATATTAATCAAGAAATTAATAGGCAATAAACATTATCATCGGTTAATCCCAAGAGGTTGGCCTAGTAGTGGTCCCTCTGTTACTGAGGTTCAAATTTTGGAGACAACGCCTAGAAGAATTTATTCTTCTAAATGCATCAAACTAATGTGGGGGGATGCATCCATAAAATTGCTCAGAGGAGAACTTAATTTTGATTGATGTACAAACTGGTCTGATGATATCTTTATGGTACAAAAAGGAAAAAAAATTATCACCAATCAATAAAAAAAAATTATCGTCAGTTTCTTTTGAATCTGAAAGTATGTTTGGATGGAGGATATTGGAGGGAAAGGGAATAAAAGGAGAGGATTATGTTACCTCTAATATTACGCTTTAAGATATAAAATGCTATAATATTTACTATTCTCATGTTAAGTAAAACACAAAAAAAAAGCTCCAAGATTTTTGTCCATCGATCTTGAATTTCTAGCTAGAACTTAATGTTATTAATCTTACTTGTCATCAATCATTTTGTTAATTTAATTTTAAACTGTCATGAGGCAGAATACAGCTACCATACCAAGTCAAGGTCACAAATGCTGACATTGCTAAATGAATACAACTTAATCTGATAGATTTGAAACATTTCCTATAATTACTGATATAGCCACATCAGAATTATTTAACCGAAATTTTCATATTCATTGCACTAATTTGATGCAGCCATAGTAACAATGAGTAGCTGCATATCTTAGTTGAGATAACCATGTTTATTGACTGCAACTTATCAACAACAAAAGCCTATTCTGTTTGAAGATAAAATCCCCACGCGAAGGGATCAGTTTTGGTTAGCTTCTTCTATGACCATTTGTTAAATCTGTCAACCATCTGCAACTTAATAATTAAAATCAGTCGACACTTATTGAACTATTACTATACGCATGAACCTAACGAGCTCTTGCTTTAAATAACGAAAAATACTTTCACAAACTAGTTTGATTCCACGAATAAATATTGCAAACCGAGTTAAAAACTACATAAACTGATGCATTACTGTTAAAGTTAATGATTAAAAGACAAAGGCCACCCATATGATTAGTGGACCAATATGTTTAATTAGTGGAACAATCACTTTAGCAATAATTTCTTTATTATTGCCAAATTATTGATCACTATATGTGGCTGAAATTTTGCTGAAATCTGCAACATGTTGGAGCACTAATGACCATATATTGGTAATGGATTACAACTATAAATAGCCATGAGACTCACTTTAGTTCTCAAGTTCTCAAGGAGTTCTTTCTTCTTCCTCTTGTTCTCATAGTGAGAGAAAGACTTGTGGGTTAAAGAGAGGTTTGAGTAAGAGTGTTCTTGAGTGTATTTGTGAGGTGTGAGTGGTGGGCTATTAAAATCAAGCTTTGATTCTAAGAGAGTGGTGTAGCTTGGGTTAACCTTATAGGCAATTGGGTGAGTGAAGAAAGTAATTGTATTCCTTTTATCATAGTGAAAGATTCTTGCTGCTCTCCGGTTGTGGACGTAGACATATTGCCGAACCACGTTAAATTTCTGTGTCCTATTATTGTCTAGTTATTTTTCTTGCACATTTAATTTCTCTATATCGAGGGCCATCCACAACAAACTGGTATCAGAGCCATGGCTACCACAAAATTCGATGTGGAGAAATTTAATGGAGAAAATGATTTCAGTCTATGGTGGGTCAAGATGCAAACTTTGCTGGTTCATCAAGGATTAGCCAAATCCTTGCAAGGTAGAGAGAAGCTGCTTGAGACGTTGACAGAGCAGGAGAAGGATGACATTATGGATAAAGCACACAGTGCCATCCTGTTGTGTTTGGGTGCTGAGGTATTACGAGAAGTTTCTGAGGAAGAAACAGCTGATATGCTATGGTTAAAGTTGGAAAGCTTGTACATAACGAAATCACTCCCCAACCGACTGTACATGAAGAAGAAATTATACACAATTCAAATGCAGGAGGGTAAACCCATCAAAGAACACCTTGATGAATTTAGCAAAATTATTCTTGATTTAAAGAATATAGATGTTAAAATTGATGATGAGGACCAGGTTATTATCTTGTTATGTTCTTTACCAAATTCTTATGAGCACTTCATTGATACAATGTTATACAGTCGAGATTCTCTTACCATGGAGGAGGCCAAGGCAGCCTTAAACTCACAAGAATGGAAGAGAAAGGTAGCAAAAAGCAAAAATGAAGGCTCAGGAGCGAGTTTGATGGTAAGAGGAAGAACTGAAGGAAAAGGTCATGGTGGTGGTAAAGGCAGATCTAGATCGAAATCAAAATCTAGAAAATTAAAGTGTTTCCACTTTCACAAAGAAGGGCACTTCAAGAAAAACTGTCCAGAATGCAAAGGCAAGGAGAAGGAAAAGGCTTCTGATTCTGGAGATGCTGCTATAGTAGATTGATACGATGATGCAAATGTTCTCTCTGTATCTGTCACTAACTCAGGAAATGAGTGAGTCCTTGATTCTGGGTGCTCATATCATATGACTCCTAATAAGGATTGGTTTACAACTTACTAGTCCATAGATGGGGGTAAAGTTATTATGCGTAATAATAATGCTTGTAAGGTGGTCGGTATCGGCACGGTAAGGATCAAGATGCATGACGGAGTTGAAAGAACGTTGAATGATGTCAGGTACGTTCCAGAACTGAAGAAGAACCTGATTTCCTTGGGTACTCTCGACTCTAGCGGGTGCAGCTTCAAGGCTAAAGGTGGAGTTATACGAGTCTCAAGAGGAGCCCTAGTTGTGATGAAAGGAAGAAGAGTCAATGGCCTTTACATATTGCAGGGAAGCATAGTTACAAGTGCGGCTGCAGTATCATCAATGTCTGAAGCAGACGTCACCAAGTTATGGCATATGCGGTTGGGGCATATTAGTGAGAAGAGTTTAATCGAGCTCAGCAAGTAAGGGCTTCTCTGTGGTCACAAGGCAGGGAAGTTAGATTTCTGTGAACACTGTGTATTTAGGAAACAATGTCAAGTAAAGTTCAACACTGCTATTCACCGTACAAGAGACACTGTTGATTACATCCACTCTGACTTGTGGGGTTCCTCTCGAGTTCCTTCTCATGGTGGCGGTAGATATATGTTGACCTTCATTGATGACTATTCAAGAAATGTATGGATCTTTATTCTAAAGAGTAAAGATGAAGTCTTTGTCAAATTCAAGCAGTGGAAAACCTTGATTGAGAAACAAACCGGGAAGCAGATCAAGTGACTGAGAACTGACAACGGCTTGGAGTTTTGTGGAGGAGAATTTAACAAGTTTTGTAAGGATCACGGTATTGTTAGACACCGTACTATGAAAGAGACTCCACAGCAAAATGGACTTGCAGAACGGATGAACAGAACTCTCTTGGAAAGAGCAAGGTGTATGCTCGATCTCGAATGCCGGTCTACCAAAACAGTTCTGGGCTGAAGCTGTTAACACAGCTTGCTACTTGGTTAATAGATGTCCATCTTCAGCTATTGGTTTCAAGACTCCGGTGGAGGTTTGGTCATGTATGCCAGCCAAATATGATAATTTAAAAATATTTGGTTGTCCTGCTTATGCTCGCATGAATGAAGGTAAACTTGAGCCTAGGGCAAGGAAATTCATTTTCCTTGGATATCCTAAAAGAGTAAAAGGCTACAAATTATGGTGTCCCAAGACTTCAAAATGCATCATTAGCAGGGATGTGACCTTCAATGAAGCAGAAATGTTGAATTCCCAAAAGGAATCATCAGGTGGAGAAGAAGACAATAGTGTTACAAAGAAGGTGGAGCTTGAGGTGGAGCCTGAGACGAAACATCCTCAAGATAACCAAGAAGATACAAAGGAAGATCAACATCCAGTCGAGAAAACGAGTACACAATTGCAGCATTATCAACTGGCAAGAGACAGGCAAAGAAGGGAAGTTAGACCTCCTCAGAAGTATGGATATGAAGATGTAGTCGCTTATGCTTTAAATATAGCTGATAATGATGAACCATAATCATACCATGAAGTCATGTCAAGTGATAAGTCTACCTAATGGCTTGCTGCAATGACTGAAGAGATTGAATCTCTTCATAAGAATCATACTTGTGAATTTGTTGAAAGACCAGACAACCAGAGGATAGTAGGGTGCAAATGTGTCTTCCAGAAGAAAGAAGGAATCCTCGGAGTTGAAGATGCAAGGTACAAAGCACGACTTGTGGCAAAGGGCTTTACACAGAGAGAAGGTATTGACTTTAATGAAATCTTCTCTCCAGTGGTTAAACATAGCTCTATACGAGTCCTACTTGCCATCGTTGCTCATTTTAATTTGGAGCTTGAGCAATTGGATGTCAAGATAGCATTCTTGCATGGTGAACTTGAAGAGTAGATTTACATGAGTCAACTTGAAGGGTTTGAAGTACAAGGTAAGTAAAAACATGTTTTCCTATTAAGAAAATCTTTGTATGGTCTTAAACAATCTCCTAGACAGTGGTACAAACGCTTTGACAAATTCATGCTTGGAAGTGGTTATTCTAGGAGTAAGTATGATAGCTGTGTGTATTACAAAAAGCTCGAAGATAGATCATATTGTTATTTACTTTTGTATGTTGATGACATGTTGATAGCCTGTAAGAACATGTCAGAAATAGATTGTCTCAAGGATCAATTGAAACAAGAGTTTGAGATGAAGGATCTTGGAGCTGCACAGAAAATTCTGGGTATAGAAATCTACAGGGATAGGAAAGCAGGTGTCTTATTCTTGTCACAGAAAAAGTACACAGAAAAAGTGTTAGACCGTTTTGGCATGAAGAATACAAAGTCTGTTAGTACTCCATTAGCAGCTCACTTCAAACTCTCAGCAGCTTTGGCACCCCAGACCGAAGAAGAGGAAGAGTATATGACACATGTCCCTTATGCCAGCGCAGTTGGCAGTATCATGTACCTCATGTTATGTACAAGGCCAGACATTTCACAAGCGGTCAGTGTTATTAACAGGTACATGGCAAATCCTGGGAAAGCTCATTGGCAGGCAGTGAAATGGATTTTACATTATTTGAGAGGTACAACTGATGTTGGTTTGATCTATGGTAGAAGCAAAGACATTGCAAAAGATATCGTTGGATATGTCGACTCAGATTATGCCAGAGATCTTGACAAGAGTTGGGTATACAATTGAAAGAAGCTATAGTCTACTGTGATAGTCAAAGTGCGATACATTTGACTAAGAACCTCATGTATCATGAAAGAACAAAGCATATTGATGTGAGGGTGCATTTCATTAGAGATGTGATTGCAGAAGGAATTATTATAGTGAAGAAGATAGGTATTACAGACAATCCAGCTGATATGTTAACCAAGCCAGTTCCGGTAAATAAGTTCAAGCATTGCTTGGACTTGATTGGGATACGAAGCAGGTGAAAGGGGCATGGAGGAGAATAGCAGAAGAAAAACTATGGAAGTCTTTTAACCAAGGTGGAGATTTGTTAAAGTTAATGGTTAAAAGACAAAGGCTACCCATGTGACTAGTGGACCAATATGTTTGACTAGTGGAGCAATCACTTTGGCAATAATTTCTTCATTATTGTCAAATTATTGATCACTATATGTGGCTGAAATCTTGCTGAAATCTACAACATGTTGGAGCACTAATGACCACATATTGGTCATGGATTACAATTATAAATAGCCATGAGACCCACCTTAGTTCTCAAGCTCTCAAAGAGTTCTTTCTTCTTCCTCTTGTTCTCATAGTGAGAGAAAGACTTGTGGGTTAAAGAGAGGTTTGAGTAAGAGTGTTCTTGAGTGTGTTTGTGAGGTGTGAGTGGTGGACTATTAAAGCCAAGTTTTGACTTTAAGAGAGTGGTGTAGCTTGGGTTAACCTTATAGACAATTGGGTGAGTGAGGAAAGTCATTGTATTCCTTTTATCATAGTAAAAGATTCTTGCTGCTCTCCGGTCGTGGACGTAGGCATATTGCCGAATCACGTTAAATTCTTGTGTCTTATTATTATCTAGTTATTTTTTTTACACATTTAATTTTTTTATATCGAGAGCCATCCACAACAATTACCGTTTGATAACTGTTAAGCAAGAGCATTTATCAATTTTTTACGAGGGCTACTCTATCAAGGAAGACATCTCCCAAAAGCAAATGCCACCTGTGCCAAAGCCGGTTCGGTAAAACAGGACAACTTAGGCTTTTATTTTATTTATTTTTCAGTTCCTCAGATGTAGGATTAATATGTGGTATTTGACTATTTGCATCTGCCTCCATAAATCATTTCAAACTAGTTGAATTTATGGTCAAACATCTTATGTAACGGTTGTCCAAGTAGAACTCAACTTCAAAAATTGGCTCGTAAAGAGAGAGTGCCAGAGTACTTCCATCAAGTTTCTATACCGTTTCCTAACAATTCTGCCCCCTTTAAGTAGAGACATCTACAGCGCTAGCTATTACTCAGGAGCCCTCTTTTTCACTCTTCCTTTTGCTCCTCTCCAACTACCGCCGCGACTGGCCAGCGATCAAACTTAGTTCTGTTGTAAGGACCATCTAATTTGAGTTCACCTCCAAAAGTTAGCTTACAAAGGCAAGGTGCTTAGAGAGCCTTATAAACCCACCACCAGAGGTGGAACTCCAGGTGCCCATACACTTGGTGTGGTTTCCTAACATCTTCCAACTAGAATACTATATTAAAGAAAGGGAGTAGGCTTAATTTCATAAACATCAACTTGAGAACACCATAAATGTCAGTTCTTTCCAGCATTATAATGCTCCTATGGAATAAGTTTGTATAGGCTCACTGTGTGAACAACTCGCACATAACCAATAGTCCCCACAAGAACATATGCCATCCTTAAAGTGATGAAAGCGGCTGTAATCTCGTACTATGATCTTACAATCAACAATCTGTGCCATAAACTTCATTGCATTCTGACAATCCCTACATACACGGAGATTTTTCATTACTGTTATTGTACTGCCTTCACAGTGCAGGGCAATCCAAATGCAATTGCAAGCCTCTCACTATGATAAGACAATATTTCTTCCTTCTGTTCTGCTTCAACATCATGTAAAGCAAATTGTTGATCAGGAACATAACCTAATTCCTTTAGTTTTACTCCTAAACACTCTAGCTTTTGATAATTTTTCTCTGTAAGAGGGTGGAGCTTATCTCCAGAAAGAAATTCATGCCTCAGAACTTTTAAGGTTAGCCAACTGAAACCTGGTTGTTTAAGAATTCCATTATGTTTCATTGTTCTCCGTATCCAAGCTACTTCGCTCCATGTTCTTGCAGAAGCATACCAATTGGATAATAGGACATAAGCTGCACTAGAATCAGGTTCCAGTTCAAATATTTGTTTTGCAGTTCTTCAGCTACCTCTAACTTATAATACATCCTGCATGTACTCTGTAAAACCAGCCATACCATGGAATTTGCTTTAATAGGCATGCTTCTGACTAATTCCTCTGTTTCCTCTAGCTCCCCAAACTGGCCAAGGACATCCACCATACATGCATATTGTTCAATTGTCAGTTTAATTGATCATTTCTGGTCAAAATATTTGAAGATGCGTCTTGCTGTTTGTAACATCCCAGAGTGGCTACAAGCAGAGAGCAAGCCAGTTAGTGTTATTTCATCTGGATCTACTCATTCACGTAGCATTTAGTTGAATACAATTAGAGCCCAGATGCCAGACCCATGCCGAGCACAACCGACAATGGATGAATTCAACGAGACAATCATGGTATACAGGGCAACATCAGGGGACGGGATTTTGTCAAAGACAGCGGGAGCTTCATCTAACCTTCGATTCTTCAGGTGCTGAGAGAGTAAATGCTCATAAGAACTTGTTTTGGTGTTATTCTTCATACTATTGAAGCCATTTAAAGAAATTGTTGCCGTTAAAGTGGTACGACTTCGAACGATGGGGAATGAAATCGATGCGGGTAAATGTAAGGACTTCCGACTAGCGGCGCGAAGTGTTAACATTGTCATGCGTCATTTTGGAACTGTCAACACTTCGGTGTGACATTTTGACCTGCATGGAACTTCATTTATCTTAGATCAAAATAATATAATAATTAATAATTTTTATATTTTTCTTAAAAAATAGAGATTCAATATATTAAATTTTTAATTGCCTCTTATTTTTAAAAATACATAAATTTAATTTTTTATAATTTATAATATAAATTTAATTTTAACAAATAAATTAAAATAATCATTTGTTAATTTTATTGTCTATTCTGAATCAAAATAATCATTTATTAAATTCATTGCCTATTCTACCAATAATCTACCATGTATACATAATATATATATATATATATATATATATATATATATATATATATATATATATATATATATATATATATGTATGTGTGTGTGTGTGTGTGTGTGTGTGTGTGTGTATTTAAATTTGTCATTAATATAATTTTTTAAATAATTAAATATGATATGTATTATTTAATGATTCACACATAATATATGCATGACAAATTAATAAAAAAATAAAAAAATTTAATAAAAAAATTATTTTAATTCATTTATTAAAATTAATATAAATAAATCAAATTCATATTATAAATTATAAAAAAAAAATTAAATTAACATATGTAAACCTATATTAAAAAATACTTTTATTAAAAAAAAATACAACAACAATAGAAAATTGTTATTTTAACAATACAAACCTACAAAACCATATAAAAACAATTCCATAAAATGATTATAATATCATTAAAAAAATTCTTTCATTGAAATAGGCCATTATAATTGGCAAGTCTCCATATTAATTATGTAATTAAAATCTTAATTTTTTTTATGTAAAATGGAAAAAATATAATATAAGACCTAATTAGTATCATCAAGAATCTTTATTGCAATCTTTGTTCAATCCCAATTACCAACTAGGTTTGTTCCATATGTAAAGAGAAATAAAACATGAGTGAAAAATCTTATAAGCAAATAATTTTAACCATTGTAATTGAAGACATTTGATTCACAACATGTCGAGCCGATTCATATAGCCATAGCCATCAATATCAATCAGTAGCCAAATTACTGGAAGGCTAGAATCATTGTCAGAATTGCTCAGGTGCAATTCCAACAAGAAATGCAGAATCTAGAATCGTTCGATTATGCGATTTAGAATATCATCCTGTGGGATTGAGTCTTCTCTTTTGTCAACATAGTACAATGCATATCAATGTCATTTTCGTGAACAAGTCTGCAATGCAGGATGCGATTCTGCGGCATTGCGACTTCCCCTTTGTCAACCTAGAATGAAGCTTCCATGGCGTTCTCCTTCATCTGAAGCTTCAACGTCATTTTTCTTAAGAACACCCATAGTCCAAAATACAGCATTGTAATGCACTACTTGAAAGGTAATTAGCCAGTTACCAACCCGAAGTAGGATTTTAAACCTATTTAAGTTTAAAATTTTTAGCAACATTTAAATAGCCAATTATCTATTCTCACAATAGAAGTTAACATCTATTTTTTGAGATTTATGATTAATTATTTTTAAAATTATTAGAATAAATATATTATTTTAAATATTTTATTTATTTTATCAAATTATTTATAATTTATATTATATATCTTAAACTATTTTTTAATGTGTTTATCAATATTAGATTCGATATAATTTATTATTCACAATTTAAAAATAAATCATATGATTTACAATTTGACAAATATCATTTTAACATATATGAAATTTAGTTTATTTTTGCTAGATCAATATAAATTCAGTGAACTCATATATGGTATAATAATAGCTTATTTTAAGATATCATGATTATTATTAATAAAAGATAATAAGATATTATTATTGATAACTTCTACATTTTATGGAGACCACATGGATTAAAAAATATTAATTTTGTGTAAAAAAAGATATCTAAATTTTATATATTAAAAACAGTTATTTTATCACTTTAACAATTTAAGAATAAAAAGATACGAAATTTTCAAATGGCCAAATGCAAGTCATATATATATTTAAAAATAATTAAACCAACAAATACACAATACAAAAAAGACTTTTGCATTTTAAAAAAACAACGGAAAAAGCACAAATATGGAAGTCTAATTGTAGTCAAACAGTATGTGAACTTGGAACTAATAGCCAATCAAATTAAAGAAAAAAGGAATTGCCAAAATAAAAAACTATAACTCTCCAACCATGACCAAAACATGACAAATGTTGTTTCCCTAGCAAAGTTTTCTAATAGACTCGGAGAAATAACTAAAGTAATAAAGATGTCAATCCAAAAACAATGCTTCGAGATAATGGAATTTCACCAATAGAGTTTGGTTAATTGTTCAAACTTGTCATATTATTGAATATTAAATACACAGTTTAGTATCTACCACTTCCTAATCTTGACGTTGGAATCTTACTGTTAGACTAAAATCTTAAATAGCCTAGCCTAAGGAATTGCACATAGTTTATTGATCCCTTGCCACATTGATTTGTATAACAATATAGAATTACTGTCATACCCATCCTGCAAAATGTGCATGATAGAAGTAAGAAGGAAAATAATGTTCAAAAAAAATTTGAAAATCCTTTTTCAATAGAGTCCATCAAAATTTATTTTGGAAACGGTAAATTTTGAAAAAATCTTTTCAAAAAATAGGGTCTACAAACTAAGTAGAGTTTGAAAATCAATTGTGTGTTGTCATAATTATATTTCAATTATCCTTACTCAAGACATGCAAAAGAAGAAAAAATGTAAAATAAATCAAAATAAAAAAAAAAATTTACAAAGGCAGACTTGACTTAAAAAAGGACCTAGGTACGGTCATAATTATATTTCAATTACGCAGACCAAAATCCATGTCGTTTGATAGAAAATTGTTTGGGTGGGTTGACTTCATTTTAATTTTTTCCAAAAAAAAAGTGAAAATAAAGACAAAAATAATGCCATAAAGAAAACAATTTTCAATATAGGTAGATTAACTTCAATTTAAAACTTATTTTGCCTCACTTTCTTTTCTCTCCAACAAGCTTTGAGCAACACTTCCTCTTTTGCTAAGATTTCAAAATATAGTTATGTCATCTAATAACTTCAAAGAAGGCTTCCTCGTATATCAGCAGAAGTCGAGATTTTAGATTTAGCTCACAAAGCTTTTTCAGGACCTTTATCTCCTTTGTTGTGTCACAATGAGAATGAATCCCTCGATATGGGGCTCTACCAGGTAATGTTTTAACGGGAAAAATTCTTGGTTGTTGAAAAAATTATAAACATTTATATTCCATTTCCCTGCGAGTAATAAGCTAGCCGGTGAAGTTCCTTCATCAATAGGTTAATTACGTGACTTTGAGTCACTAGATTTGCATAATAATGGCTTTTTTGGAGATATACCTTCGTCCTTGCAACATTTGGAAAAGTTGTGGCTAATCAATTCGGAAAGAAACAATTTTTCTGGAAGTATACCAAATTGGATGCAAAAAAGTGTATCAGTTGTTAATTTGAGATCTAACCAATTTACAAGTGAAATTCCTTCACAGCTTTGCCAATTCTCTAATCTAATTGTATTGGATCTTGTTCATAATAAACTTTCAGGATTCATTCCTCACTCCCTAAATAATATTACTTCCATGGTTTTTGGCCTTTCGGATGATGCTTTCATTCCTTAAGGTACTTTTTCCATAGATGAAATGATTATGCATATGTTCAAAATTATGTTGTCTACAAAAGGTCAGCAATTAGAATACACGAAAAACCTGAAACTTGAACGGAATACTGACCTTTCAGCTAACCAACTTTCTGGAGAAATGCCTCCACAAAGTCCTTGAACTTGTCTTACAATCATTTGACAGAGCAGATTGGAAAGATGAAAGATCTAGAATCTATTGATTTCTCCCATAATAATCTTCATGGCTAAATTCCTCAGAGCATCACCAGCTTGTCGTTTTTAAGTGTTCTGAACCTGTCATAAAACAATATCAATGGACAAATCCCATTGGGGACCCAACTTCAAAGTTTTGATGCATGGGGTTACATTAGCAATCTTGGACTTTGTGGAGCTCCTCTTACTAAGAACTGCACAACACTAAAAAAGACAAAACCGATTGATCAATGAAATGATGGTGACAGTTTTTTGAAGTCATTTTATCTTTGAATGGGAGTTGGACTTGCAGTGGACTTCTGGGGAGCTCGTGGTTCTCTCTTCTTCAAAAGGGCATGGAGGCACAAATTTTCCTCCCTATAAGCATATTGAATTTGTTACTAATTTTCTATTATTGTATTCTCAAACTCAATTACCAAATTCACTACATAAAGAAAAGGAAGCTTGGCTGGAGTTGCCCCTGGCAAGGGAGGAAACTACCCCAGAGCTATTATGTTTGCTTCTGAAAGTCGTTCCTTTTATCTTAAATGCAGTGAATAATGACAAAAGATTAAGGGTTGACAATAGCTATCATAGTATTGAGTTAAGTAATTTGATGTATGATTGTATGGTCAAACTTTATTGATTAGTTTCTCTTTTATGTTTGTTTAAAGGCTTAATTTTATTTTTTTGTCTCTTTTTTTTCAGAAATTGTCAATTTAGTCTCTATATAATTTTTAATATAAATTTAATCCCTCTAATTTTAACAAATAAGTTGAAAGAGTCATTTCGTTAAATTCATCATCTAAATTTGGTTTTTTTGTTTCTAATTTAAATTTTGCACCGTCCCATCTTGCGTAAAAGTCGTGCTTCTTTTTTTTAAATAAGCACAAATCTTACAAGAAATTGGATAGTGTAGAGCTCGAGCTCTTCATAGAAAAATCATTCTAGTTTTTATTTCATTAAAAAAAAAAAAAGACTAAATGTGTTTGATAGAGTTTAGAAGACAATTTTTTTAAAAATATTTCTTAAAACAGGGCGAAAACAAAAAATGTCCAAAATACATTTTTAGTGTTTTCAAAAAATAACTGGTAATATTTTTGTAATTTTTAAAAAAGGTCTATCATAATTATTAATATAAAAATAATATCATAATTTTAGAAGATCAAACTCAAAAATCAAGTCATATTTATAGCCATCTACGTTTTCTCACGGAATAGTTTATAATAATTTTCTCACTGTATATAGTCTCTATATACTAAAAAAAAAAGGCAGACACTTGATTACACGAGCTTAAACTAAATGCTTTAAACTCCTCAACCTTGATGCTGCTCTTCAAATGTCCAGAGAAGTATCCTATGGGCACCATAATGCAATGGCATTAATTGCCATGCACTAGGACAGTACCAACTTACATAATTTCGAACTTCAATAAATGTTCACTCCATATAGTGGTAAGTTTAGGTAAAAAAAAAGGCCAAAAAATGCGGTTCATTAAATTCAAGCGACCCAATAACATAAATAGCCACCAAATACAATATTGTCGGCATACCGTTTATTGTAATTAAATTACATGTTTCTTTAATATGTTGGACCATAGTTTTTAATTATATACATTCACCAACTTTTTTTTTATGAATAACCAATATTTTTAATGGTTTGATGAAGTAGCCGTGGTGGTATGTTTTATGGATCGTCATGAAATTGCAGTTTAGGAGGACTATGTTAGTTTAGCCTATATTGGCAACTTTAATGAGCAAACTGTACTGTGCATATATTGCAAATACCATCACCATTGTGGTTAATCACTGCTCTAGCAATTTGAGCTACCTAGCTAGTATAAATAGCCACCAAAACTTTGAAATAGCTCATAGCCAGGATCAACCATTGCACAATCTTCCTTTCTAAACTGCAAAACCCGAACCCTTTTTCCAAGCCATGGATCATACCCCTGGTTCTTTAATTTTCTCCCACCTTTCAAGCTTTTTGTCTTCTAAGCTCTTCTTACTTGCTATCTTTACACTCCTTAAAGTCCTCAAATATCACTTTGTTGCTAAACCCAGGAAACACAAACTCCCTCCAGGTCCCAAACCATGGCCTCTAGTTGGAAACCTCCCTGAAATGCTCGCAAACAAGCCTGTGTTCCGATGGATAAACAACCTTATGAATGATCTCAACACCGAAATTGCATGCATCAAACTGGGGAACGTTCATGTTATCCCAGTGACTTGCCCCGTTATTGCCTGTGAGTTCTTGAAGAAACAAGATAATGTATTTGCATCAAGACCAATAAGCATGTCCTCTCATCTTGTCTCTGCTGGGTATCAAACCACTGTTCTCGGACCCTTCGGAGAACAATGGAAGAAGATGAAGAAATTGATAAGCAACGACTTGCTTTCTCCCTCGAAGCATCGATGGCTTCATTGTGAAAGAATAGAAGAAGCTGATAACCTTGTGAATTACGTGTACAACAAATGCAGCAAGAGTAAGAACAATGAAGGTGGACTTGTGAATGTGAGGATTGCTGCTCAGCATTTCTGTGGGAATGTGATTAGGAAACTGATCTTCAATAGAAGGTACTTTGGACGGGGTAGAAAAGATGGAGGGCCTGGTTTTGAGGAAAAGGAGCATGTAGATGCATTATTCACATTGCTTACTCACCTCTTTGCCTTCTGTGTTTCTGATTTTATGCCATGCTTGAGGGGACTTGACTTGGATGGCCATGAGAAGAAGGTGGAGGATGCTATGAGAATCGTGAACAAGTATCATGATTCCATCATTGAAGGGAGAATCAAACAATGGAAGGAGGGGATAAAGAGTGAAGCAGAGGACTTGCTTGATGTTATGATCTCTCTGAAAGATTCCAATAATAACTCGCTATTGACATTGGAGGAAATCAAAGCGCAGATTATAGTAATACATCTCTACTCCTAATTCGAATTTTCTCGTGCATATGCATCAAACACTTGCACTGTTGCACATGCAAACCCAAACCATATTGAGCGTTGATATATATGTTCCCCGCAGCAAACCTAAAAGTCTTACCTTTTGTGACCACATTCAAAAGTGCACCACAATACTTTCTGAGTGACAATTTTCTTTCTGTGATGAATTCCAATAATATTTATTCACATACACACCGATAAACATGTTTCAAATAAGCTACTTATATAATGAATTCCAATAGTTTCAAGGTATGAATAATCAAATTATCTGCGATACATATATATTTACTCGCTAAAAATTCAATAAAATCAAACCATGTTTGCAGGAATTGATGCTTGCAACAGTGGACAATCCATCAAGTGCATTTGAATGGGCACTTGCAGAAATGATCAATCAGCCAGAGTTGTTGCAGAAAGCCACTGAAGAATTGGACAAAGTGGTAGGAAAAGAGAGGCTTGTCAAAGAATCAGATTTACCTGAGCTCAACTATGTCAAGGCTTGCGCAAGAGAAGCCTTTCGCCTTCACCCCATTGCTCCTTTCAATGTTCCTCATGTCTCTATGACTGACACAGTGGTTTCCAATTACTTCATCCCAAAGGGTAGCCATGTTTTACTAAGTAGACAAGAACTTGGACGAAACTCTAAAGTTTGGATTGAGCCTCATAAGTTCAAACCAGAACGCCACCTCAAGGACGATGGATCTAAAGTGTTTTTAATAGAGTCAGATTTAAGATTCATAACTTTTAGTGCAGGAAAGCGTAGCTGCCCAGGAGTGATGCTTGGAACCTCAATCACTGTGATGCTATTTGCAAGGTTGATCCATAGCTTCACTTGGAGTGCACCACACAATCAACCAAGCATCAAACTCGTTGAGTCTGAGAGTAATCTCTTACTTGCTAAACCTCTTATGGCCATAGCAAAGCCAAGATTACAAGCAGCGGTGTATTTTAGTGATGGAGTTAGTTCTCAGAACTAAAAAGAGATGTTTAAGAATGTATTCAAATAAAAAAAACTTCACAGACTAAACTGAATTTCAGTGCTAGCCTTAGTGTAATATTTTATTTTTTTTTCTTTTTTATTATCTATAAAATTACCAAATTACCCCCTCTTATCCTAAAAAAGATTAGATTGTTCCTCCCTTAATTTTTTTTTTCCTCCTTCCTTCTTCTTCCCGCGGGCACACCAGCAGGAACAAAAAAAACATAGCTTCTCCTCCTTCACCCATCAAGCTCTTCCTTCTTCTTTATGAGAGCTCCTCTCCCCATGAAAATTTGCCCACTCAATCTCTCTGTAAGAAGCAACAAAACCCCTATCAAACAAGCCTAAAATATGACCCAAAGAGCTGCCAGAAAATCAAGGAAACACAGCAGCGGGAAAACACTGTAGCAGCAAGGTAAATGCTCAAAATCTTCGATCTTTTTGTTAGTTTATGAAATTTCTAGGTAGAAAATCATGTTAAAGACATGCTGTATTACTTCCATACTAATTTTTACAAGCAAATAACACCGTTTGGATACTTCAATCATAAATATTTGCTTTTGTGAACAGTATATGTCCAAGAATTTTCGTTTGAGATATTCTAAGTTCTAAGGTATAATTTTGAGATTCAAATAATCAAAATAATTTTAGAATAGTCATTTAAGAAGCTTGTCCATATGGAGTTTGAAGTTGGAAAGTTTATGTATAAATTGGAGATGGTGGAATTAATTCTTAAATCACGAAGTTGTTGAAGATAAATTGATAAATATGAATTGTCATGTAATATCTCCTAATTTTTATTTTTAAATAATAATATTTTGTTATAAAAAATATATATTTTTATTGTAAATGATTATGTTTTGCTAAAAGGAAGTATATTTTTAATTAAAATAATTATTTTTTTGCTCAAAATAATTATATTGGCCTCTAATAAATTTTTGTTGTATTTTTTAAAATATTTATTCTTTTAATATGTAAAAAAAATATTTATTTTGAGATTTTTTTTATTACAATTTTTATCAAGAAAAATCATAATTTAAGAGTTTAAATAGAATGTAAAATTTTAGAAATTTTTAGGATATTTTAGGATGAAAAATTGAATTTATATGAATTTATATAAAATAAATTCTATTATTTAAGTATTAAATAATAATAATATTATTATTAAAAAAAAAGAAAAAAAATGGGAGGCGGGAGAAAGGAACACGGAGGCACAACGCAGAGAGAAGAAAAAAAATTCTCTCTTTCTCTCTCTAAAGATTTTAAAACTTCTCTCTAAGATTTTTCCAATTCTAGACGTCCAATTGAGATACTGGAAGTACTGTTGGATTCGTGGCGACGAGAGCTTCAAAACCCACCGATCATTTTCTCCGGAAGTTTGCCAAAATTTCACCGGAATTTCGTGAATAATAACTTCAAGGTAAATTTTCTAAAATACTGAATTTTTGATAGTTTTTCAAGATTTCAACTTAGGAGTTTTGTTAAGGATGTAGAGTATTAGTTGTATATTAAAATTTACGATAAGAAAATGTGATTTTGTGGTTTAATTTTGCAAAATTTACTTCGATGAACAGTAACTATGAACAGTTCCAACAGTGTCTGTGAATAATATCTGCGCGTGAATAGTGCTTTCAGCCGCACGTGAACAGTGTTCCGGTCGTGAACAATGTCAGCGTTCCGGGGTCATTTTTTTTAGGATTTTGGACCTTCCGGACTCATTTTTAATATCTAATTGATCAAATTCAGATGGGAAACGTGAATTTTGGGGCTGTCCAATCTGGAACCCTTACACTGTGAGTGAATATAATTTACTATAACGCATTTTAAAATTCTCCTTCATGCCCATGCATTTTAAAATAAATTTTTAATTGTGTATAGCATAAATTGAATTTCATATTTATATTGATTTATATTTTTAGAAGTTATAGGACATGCAGAACAGACCTCTAATAAGTCCCTCCTGAAATTATGATGAAACTGTGGTATTATGTTACACTTTATTGAATCTTAAAATTTTATCATCTTTCATATTGTTTCATATGATTTGTGTTATAATTGATACCTCACAGTTTCATGGATATGGTGAAATTGAATTTGTATTTGAGTTTCAAATGTGTCATTGATACTGGATATTATGGTTTATCTGGACTGAAATGAAAATGTTGTATTTCTGATTTTGGAGAATGAATTTCTATGCCGGAACTCTGTCCGAGGAATATCTTGGAAGGGAGGGATATATTTTATCTTAAAAAGAATTTTAACCTCATAATTTTTAATTTTTCTTTCAGCTTATATTTTTGATTTATTAAATTAGTTTATTTTGGAGGAATCATTGATAGAAACACTGTTAGCTAGCGACAGAGATAGCTAGCCTTGGTGCACCATGAAACTTTAGCTAGCAAGAAAGTTGCTAGCCCCTTGTGCGAACGGGCACATGAGGATTGAATTATGAATAAGTATGGAGTTGAGTATGTCTCCTCCAATAATCAGTGGCAATTGGCCTAGTTACTTATGATGAGAATGAGGTGATTTACCCGTCCTATTGTTGTGTGCTTAGGACAGTCAACATATAGAAAGGTCAGGGAGTTGAGGAGAGCTCCTCCCAACCTTATGATATGAATTATGAGAATATGGTGATTTACCCGTCTCATTGCTATGTGCTTAGGATAAAACAATGTATATGGTGATTGCCCTTACCAGGCTTTGTGCTTGGGTATAAAAATTATAATTATGGATCTACTTTGAGTCCTCCTCTAAACACATTTTTTTTATATAAAGAGCTATTTTTTTATTTCCTTATTTGATTTTGAAATTATTGTTTATATACTAAATCTTAATATTGTAGATTTTCTTTTAACAAAATTTACCTTCTTTAAAGTTTTAGTTTGTTGTTATATACATTGATTTAAATAATGTTATATTCTACCATAATTTCTATTTATGAAAATTCGTGCGAATGGTCTGTTCTGTTTCAGTTATAGTAAACTATATTTACTCACTGAATTGTCAAACTCACTACACGATATTTCTACATTTTTTTTCAGATAGTTGACCAGCTAGACAACATGATCTCTGGGTGAACCTACTTTGTTTTCAAGACTCGTAGATTTTAATTTACATTGTACTTGTACTCTAGAGTTGCTCCATATATCACAGGTAGGATCTCAACTTCCATTTGCAGAGTATTTATGTATATTTGAGATTATTGAAATTATACAATAAGCTCTCAAATGAATGTGATTATGTTTTTGATTACAATCTATACTATTTATGAGAAAATCATTTATATGTATAATACTAGAAGCTTACGGGATGAGACTATTCTCAAAACCCGTGCCGGCTACGTACTTCTATTTTTGGGTCGTGACATGTCATTAAAGTATGAACTACTGTATGTTTTAGAAATTCATCATAGATAGATTGAGGACTCATGGTTCGGGATTTTATGCAATGAGCTCCTAAGATGATAATTTTGATGCGTATGAATGTTGATTTTCTTAAATATTGAATTACAAGTCGTGAAGCATTCGAGGACCAAGTTTGAAAGTTGGTTAATAATTCGGATAACAAAAGCAAAGAGCAGAGTCTATTCCTCTTGGACCTTTGAGAGTGAATGAATATAGTTTGTTATATAACGCCTTTTCAAATCCTTTTCACACATTTTAAAATAAATTTTTAATTGTGAATAGCATAAATTGAATTTTATTTTTACTTGATTTATATATTACTAGATCTTCCAAGAATGATTTCCATTTTTTTTCTTCATAGTTTTACAGTAACTTAATTCTCTCCTAGCATACTCATTGTTTACATTTATTTGTATTCTTAAAAGCTATAGGACATGCAGAATAGACCTCTAATAAGTTCTTCCTAAGTTCGTAATGAAAATGAGGTGTTATGTTACACTTTATTGAATCTTATAACTGTATCATTTCTCAAATTGTTTCATATGATTTATGTTATAAATGAAACCTCCTTATTTCATGGATATGGTAAAATTGGATTTGAATTTGGATTTATGTTTGGAATGTGTCTTTGGGACTGAATATCATGGTTTGTCTAGACTAGAATGAAATTGTTGTATTTCTAATTTTAGGGAATGAATTTATATGTCGGAACTCTGTCCGAAGAATGTCTTGAAATAGAGAAATATATTTTGTCTAAAAAAGCATTTTGACCTCATGTTTTCCAATTTTCCTTTCAATTTATATTTTTGGTTTATAAAACTTGTCTATTCTGGATGAATCATTGACAAAAACATTGTCAGTTAGCGGCAGAGATAGCTAGCCTTAATGCACCAAGTAAATCTAGCTAGCAAGGGAGTTGTTAGCCTCTTATGTAAAAGGGCACATAAGGATTGGATTATGAATAAGTATGGAGTTGAAGTATGTGTCCTCTCGTAACCAGTGGCATTTGGCCTGGTTACCTATAATGAAAATATGGTGATTTACTTGTCATATTGTTGTGTGCTTGAGACAATCATCATATGGAAATGTTAGGGAGTTGATGGGAGCTTCTCTCAACCTTATGATATGAATTATGAGAATGTGGTAACTTACCCATCCCATTACTATGTGCTTGAGATAAGAAAAGTATGTGGTGATTTTCCCCTAACAGGCTATGTTTTTTGGTTTAAAAAAAAAAGTAATAATGGTTATACTTTGAGTCCTCCTCTAAACATTTCATTTTTTCTATAAAGAGTTATTTTTCCTATTTTCTTATATGACTTTGAAATAATTGTTTATTATATTAAATCTCAAGATTTTAGAACTTCTCTTAACCAAATTTAGCCACTTTAAAGTTTTAGTTTGTTGTTATATACATTGATTTAGATAATGTTATATTCTTTACATAATTTCTATTTATGGAAAACTCGTGCATATGGTCTGTTATGTTTTAGTTATAGTAGGCTATATTTGCTCACTGAGTTGTGTAAACTCACCTTTATTTATATGTTTTCAGATAGCACTAAAGAGTCCAATCCGCATTCATCCAAATTTGAATAGGGTAGCAGTTTCAATGATGAGCCCAATTGTTCTTGGAGCTCCTTAATTTTTTTGTTGTAATCTTATCTATTTTTGTAATTTAAACTGTACTCTATTGATCACGGGTAGAATCTTGCTTCTGTTGTGTACTCTATGCATTTTGGTTAAGGCTATCTATATACAAAGATTGTATGGCATAAATTGTGAGAAGATGATTATGTATATAAATGTAATGTTCATTTCTGATATAGATAGTCTAGTATGAGGTGATATTGTGTGCTAGTTTCTATATGTCTAAGTTGGGGCTTATAGTTTAAGGGACAATCACTTATGTCCTGCCAATCATGTATCTCAAATTGAGATTGTGACACTAAGAGACTAAAGTAAAAATTTATCCCTTTTTTTCCTTTTATTTCCCTCTTCTTCCTTTTTTGTTACCAAAAAATCTAATGCTTTTCCTTTTTGTTTGTAAGAGAAGAAGCTTCCTCTACTCATGTTTTCTTACCCAAAAAAATTCAAATGCAAAATATATCCAGATATTTATGAATTTTCTGTTTATATTTTTATTAGTTTCAATTTCATACCAGGTTATTTCATAACAATGTTCTATTTATGTTATTAAATGATTCTTGTGTAATTGATTAAAACACTTATTTGGTAAATAATGTGTCATTTAATAAATTTTATTTTATGGTATGTTAAATAAAAATTCACAATACTTTTTGCATCAACATTGTTAATAAATTAATTATAATTTTTAAATTAATATTTTAATAAAAATTAAAATCAATTAAATAATATAGATATTTGTAAAATGAATCAAATTTTATAATGAATAAATTTTTCTTGTGCAAATAAATTTTGACTAATTAATGATTTGTTTCTTTCAAAAAATAATAACAAATAAATAGATTTTTTATTCAATAAAAATATAAAAGTTGCAAATTTAATATTACTTCAAAGAAAAATTAAAAAATTTTATTTGTAAGAATTTGAATATTTTAAATTATTTTATAATTTTTTATTATAAGAATTTAATAATATAAATAAAATATTATCGTTGTAGAAAAAAAATTTAAACAACCAAAGGCGATGAATAATCCGTATATCACCATTTAAAATATCATGTCAAATTATCGAAATATATAATATAGAAAATATACATGAATCCATTGATAAAGATTGGATAGGTTGTTGGTATTCTATGATAACAGATACTGATCACTTTTTTAGTCTAGAATGGGGCAAAAAAAAAAAGTGTATATGAAATATTTTACCATATCTGTATCTTAGAGATTATAACCCTATTTGCAATTGTATTTTTGACTACCAGTCTTTGATCCATCACAAAAAACTTTAAGTCACACTGTATTTCTACACATTAGGTGGTCCATACCCAAGTATTTTGATATTTTGAAAATTTATTAATTTAATAGATAACTTTATTTAGACTCTTTATTAGATAGCAAGTTTATGTACAATTAATTAACTTATGTTAACCCACTAAATATTCTAACAATTATTAGTAACTATTGCGTAATAACTGGTTCAGAATCGGCGTTCATGAAATCATTAGTCCTTTTTACATATGTAATCCGTTTTTACACATTCATGGTAAGGATGCTTAATGGTAATTTTCATCCTACATCGATGCTTCCTATCGTGATCACATACATGTAAAGAAGTTAGTTTAAAAATAAAATGTAGCTACGGTAGTTTCCAATTACACACGAACAGAGCAAAAAAAAAAAGACATATCTGTGGAAAAAAGAGAATGAAGAAGTGTGAGACTATAAAAGAGAGGCAAGAAAGAGGTTGTTGAAAGATAATGAAATTACTTGGATAGTATATGCTTAATTAAATAAACCTCTGTGTGTGTGTGTGTATAATGAAATATTCGGACTGTATATGCTTAATTAAAACCTATATTATTTATCTTTTTTCTTACAATTAATTTTCACTTATTAATATCTTATTAGTGCTTAGGCTACAAAATAAGAAAAGGACTTCTATGGTCATGCCCACCAAATTAAAGATAGATATAGGCACCATTTCTTAATAACAGTTGTCGGTAAAAAATTTAGGATAGTGAAATATTTGGATCGTTGATGCATAATGAAAACATATTATTCATCTTTTTATGTTTACTAATATTTTTTCTTACAATTTTTATTTCCTTAATTTATATCTTATTAGTGCTCAATTCACTCATTCTTAAATATAGTGTACATTTTTCAATAATTAAATATTTATTATTTTATTTAAAATTTTTGTAAAAAAGATAAGTACAATGATACCAAATGCAAGGCACGTGCTTTCCACTCGAATATTATAAAGACATAAATCTCTTCTCAATTCTCATAATTAATTAACTAAAGTGAAAAAAAATTTGGAAGAAACGTTCCAAAGGAGGAGACAATTTTTTTTTTGGTGAGATTAAAGGATATTCTCGAAGGTATTGTTATTCGGAGTCTTAGAGTGGTTATAATTTTCAGTAGTCTCACAAAATTTGAACATTTGATCTTTCTTTAAATGTCGTACTACAATGAATCAATTGTGAATAGAAGGAGACAGTTTGAGTGTGAAATTGGGAATGCTGTTATTCCTTGGATTTCATTGCCTATTTATCATTAGGTCATTACACCTCGCAAATACTTTTATTTAAATCTAATTAATGCCTAAATTAAAGTCAATCAGTCATACTTACCATCAAAAGAAAAATTCCATCTTTGAACCATTTTCCAACTAACATCTATTATGTATACAACTTCGTTATGAAAAATTCCAAAAATTGGCCTAAGGACGAGGCTTTTACAGACAAAGGGATTACAATTTGTGCTGGATTTGATTGTGGAAAGCCAATTTGTCTTGTCTCTGTAATGATTATTTTTTTTTACGGTAAAAATGTTTTTGGCCAGCTTATATGTCAAACCAGATTAAATTTTTCTCTGAATGATTTTAAAGATGCACCTTCTATACTGACCTGGTATATTTAGGAGAATAAATTCTTTTAAGTACTGGCTATAAGGTTTAAACTCAAATAACCAAAATAGAAAACACACCTGACCACTAGGCCAATCCCTTGAGCCTTAAAGGTTGTCTTGTCTCTCTAATGTTAATGTAAGACACTTCTCAGTTTATCCGGATGTCAAAAAACAGTCAAAAACAGACAGAGACAAGTCATCCTACAAATAACGAAGTTTCTGTTTCCCTTTTGTTTTTGGGTTTAATTCCGGTGGTTGTTTTTTCTTTCTCGCTATTTTAATTATTCCCAGTATTCATGGGGTCGTTTATATCAATTTGTGGCATCAATCCTCATAGCTTCAGCCCCTCCCCATCTTATCTTACTATGTTTTGTAACCCAGGAAAAAAATGGCCAAGCTCACAGCCTTGTTCTTCACTGCAATGTTTCTCTGTTATATGGTCGCCCAAGCCACTCGCCCTGAACCAGATTTTGACAAGGAATTTTCAGAGGATACGCAACCTGTGTTGGTTAAATTATGATGTTAGTTACACGCAAAAGCATAAACCTTGAAATATCGTCTCCGAGTAATAATAGCATAAGCTTTAACTTAATTATGTTAACCCTTATTTACCAGCAGGCACAAGTAATAAACTTTTGGCTATAGAATTTAAGAAAGGAGAAGATAAGAATGAAAGCTTCTTGGTGGGTGGGTTCTGTCAACTAAATTGGTAAAAGACTTTGCGAGAGTGAGCATTCACTATAAGAAATTAAATTTTTAGTAGTGATTTTAGTATTGTGATTAGAAGTCTGAATTTGGTAGTAACATTTTGAAGGTAACGACTTTTGTCACCATTAAAAATGTAACCTCCGATGATGATATTTAATGTCGTCAACACACAAATTATTGTCACCAAAGTCACTTTAGGTGACGATTATTAGGATTAAGGTGAGACATTTTGATGATGAAGAAAGTTGTCATTTTTTTGTTGGTATAATACAAGAGTAAGGGTTTGAACGTAAGACCCTTTGCTAAACTACTCAACCCCCTCACCACTAGACCACACCTAGTGGCTTGAAGAAAGTTGTCATTGAATCACCTCTACAATGACAATCCAATAAGGACAAAAAGTCATTATTGAAAATTTTTAATGACAATTTTTTAAATTTTAGTGATGACTTTGATTGTTAATGCATGAAGCCCTTATTCCTTTTAATGGTTATATATTAACTCCATTTGAATTTATGAAAAAAATTTCTTAAAAATGTTTTTCCAAGGGAATAAACTTCAATGCAAGTTCCTGCATGAAAATATGCCGTGTAAATTGTGTATGAATGTTCATACTTTTAGGTGATAAGTTGTGAATTCTTCCATAAGTGTTGGTTATTAGGTTATTCATCAATAGAATTACAATGGGTTAAAAGTTTTTTTTTTTTGTAAAAAAATATTTACATATTATGTTAGTTAACTTCATTATTCGACATATGAGTTTTTTCTTTTTCTTTTTTTAAATTACATCTTTTGTATAGTTGGAAATTGATTCTGTTCAAGATGAAATTATTTCAACAACTAAAGTAATACGAATATTATATATTATCTATACATTTTTTTTCAAACCTACATACTTTGATACATCAATTAGTATACTTTTTTGCTACTATTACTTATTTAAATATATGTAGAGTGATCAAGATCATATATAAAAATTTTATAACATAAAATGATTTATGAAGTATATTATACTTCGTATTTTTCATGTATTGTGATGTGCAATTTCAAAAGAGATTTAGAATCTTATTTCAGCTTCAGTACCTTTCCAAATAGTCATAATTTTGGCCACGGAACACGACTTCTACCAAAAGCAATTAATACTTGGAAAAAGAAAATTGATCATAGACCAATCCTTAAGCCCATTCGACAAAAGCTCACATGGCACAAACTATGATTGACCAATCGATCTCAGGTTGGTCAAACAAACCAAAACAATTCAACCTGCCAAACCAATCGTCCTCTCACAAGCTTAGCGTGAGACTCGATACAAGGGATCGTCTACTTAGCAGTGAGTGTGTAAGCGAATCCCAAGAATCACAGAGTATACGACCTTCACACGAGAATATCGCCCGCCAAAAGTATGCCAACCTCGATCTAACACCTAGTACACTTCAATTCGTCAGGCACCCACTGAGTGAGATTATTTTACCCCGAAGGCATGTCTATAAATAGAAGGACTTCCTATATAGGTAATTCATTAAGTTCTTATGACTTCAATGCTCCCATATTATTCATTTTCTGATGTAGGCGTTGAAGTCCTAGCTAGAGCATTAGCTACCCTAGGTGCTAACCCTTTATATGCAGGAGCATTGGAAGTTTGGACTTGCTGAAAGGTAGAGTCGTTCTGCCTCAAAAGTTAAGTGGAAGACTTAAGACTGTTTTTATTTTTATTTATTTTTTCCATTTTTTGAATACTTATTGTTCACTTTTTTATAATCAACCAAGCATGGATTTCAACACCTGTATAAACCTTATTAGATATAATTAGTCTTTACGTATAAAATCCCTTTAATCCTCATTCTCTTCTAATTTCTCAACCATCATGGTTAGCATCACTTCTTACTTCATGATTCAACTTATTAGATATAAACCCTAGTTTGCATTCAATTGGAAATTTTTCCCTTATCTATTAATTTATGCAATTAATCCCATAATCTATTTTTTCTATTGTACTTTTTTCTCTATCATCTAAATTAGATATTAACTTTATCAGTAGCTGCACAAAATACTCTTCTATTTGCTTGTCCTTTTGTTTATGAGAAGGATATTTTAGTAATTTCACTTAACTACTGTTAAAGTTAACATCTAATTTAAACTATGATTCTTTTGGCTCCGACTAGGATTCGTACTCAAATCCTCATTTTTAGAGACAACTCTAGTACTGGATGAAAACGACATTTAAAAAAAAATGAAAAACTTAAAGTTATTTTCCATTGTCCTTTTTAATATTTCTACCATGAATTTCACCACCTATAAATAAAAACATTAAGCTTACTTGAGATAACTTGTACGTCTTCACTTACAAAATCCCTTTTGAATCCTCCTTCACTTCCAAAATTTCATTGGTTTTCCTGTTGTTGCTATCTGCAACTACATTCAGAGAAAGCATATGTTGTGAGGAGAATGATCGAAGGGCACTATTAATCTTTAAACAAGGCGTGGTTGATCCTTCCAACTGGCTCTCCTGCATGGAGCGGAGTTCAATGTAAAGACATAGGAAGATTTACAATGCTTGATCTACAAAAAGACTAGAGTTATTACGATCCAGCCTCAGGGTTCTTGAGAGCTGAAATCAATCTATATTTGCTTGAACTTGAATTTCTAATCTACTTGGACTTGAACTCTAATGACTTTGAAAGTATAAGCATGCCATCTAGCCATGATTCTGCAACTTTTTCTAGTCTTGAATACCTTCACTTGTCATTCAATCATCGCCTTAACATAGATGATCTTCTGCACTTTCTTCCCTGAAAGTTCTCAACCTCAGTGGCGTTGATCTTCATAAGGAAACGAATTGGCTTCAGTCAATGGCCTCGCTTTCTTCCTTGTCGATGTTAAACTTGACAGCTTCTCAACGACCCACATCAATCCATTCGTTAAGAATATCAGTCCTTGAACTTGTCTTACAATCATTTGACGGGGAAGATACCAGAGTAAATTGGAAGGATGAAAGATCTAGAATCTCTTGATCGGTAACATAATAATCTTCATGGTCTAATTCCTCATAGCATCACTAGCTAGCTTGTCTTTTTTAAGTCAGTTAAACCTGTCATACAACAATATCAATGGACAAATCCCGTTGGAGACCCAGCTTCAAGGTTTTGATGCATGGAGTTACATTGGCAATCTTGGACTTTGTGGAGCTCCTCTTATAAAGAACTGTACAACACTAGAAAAGACAAAGCTGATTGATCAAGAAATGATTATGACAGTTTGTTGAAGTAGATAGACAAATTTTTCCGATTATTTGATCGTTTGGTAGAATGACTTTATGTGGCTGTGGCCTTCATTGAATATTAATTGGGAACAAATTGCAGCTGGGGTAAGAGAAAAGCCAATATTAGCTATCAATTACATTTAAATTCAGAATTTTCCCCCCTACCTATTATATATGTTCAAAGATAATGAAATATTCGGACTGTATAAGCTTAATCAAAACCTATATTATTTATCTTTTTTCTTACAATTACTTTTCACTTATTAATATCTTACAAGTGCTTAGCCTACAAAATAAGAAAAGGATTTTTATGGTCTCGCCCACCAAATTAAAGATAGATATAGGCACCATTTCTTAATAATATTTGTGGGTAAAAAGTTTAGGATAGTGAAATATTTGGATAGTTGATGCTTAATGAAAACATATTATTTATCTTTTTTATGTTTACTAATTATTTTTTCTTACAATTATTCTTTAGTTAATTTATATCTCATTAGTGCTTAATTCATTCATTCTTAAATATAGTGTATTGTTTTCAATAATTAAATATTTATTATTTTATTTAAAATTTTTGTAAAATTATAGGTACAATGATACCAAGTGCAAGGCATGTGCTCTCTACTTATATATTATAAAGACATAAATCTCTTCTCAATTCTCATAATTAACTAACTAAAGTGAAAGAAAAACTGGAAGAATCGTTCCTGAGGAGGAGTCAAATTTTTTTGTGAGAATAAAGGATATTCTCACAAGTATTGTTATGAGATTAATTCTTTTCAGAGTCTTAAAGTGATTATAATTTTTAGTCCTTTCTATAATGATGTCTCATAAAATTTGAACATTTGATCTTTTTCTAAGGTCGACATACTCCGATGAATCAATTCTGAATAGAAGGAGACAGTTTGAGTGTGAAATTGTGAATGCTATTATTCCTTGGGTTTCATTGCCTATCTATCATGAAGTCATTACATCTCACAATACTTTTATTTAAATATTATTAATGCCTAAATTAAAGTCAATCAGTCATACTTACCATCAAAAGAAACAATCCATCTTTGAACCATTATCCAACCGACATCTATTATGTATGCAACTTCGTTATTGAAAAATTCCAAAATTGGCCTAAGGACGAGGCTTTTACAGACAAAGGGATTACAATTTGTGTTGGATTTAATTGTGGAAAGCCAATTTGTCTTGTCACTCTAATAATTTTTTTGTACAGTAGAAATATTTTTAGACCAATTTATGTATCAAGCAAGAGTAAATTTTTCTCCGAACATTTTTAAAGATGTGCCTTCTATATTAATCTGATGTATTTAGGAGAATAAATTATTCTAAAATACTGACTCTGAAGTTTAAACTCAAATAATCAAAATAAAAAACGCACCTCCTAACCACTACGCCAATCTCTTGAGCCTTAAGGTTGTCTTGTCTCTCTAACGTTAATGTAAGACACTTCTCAGTTTCTCGGGATGTCAACAAACCGAGACAAGTCATCCTATAAATAACGAAGTTTCTGTTTCCCATTTGTTTTTGGGTTTAATTTCAGTGGTTTCTTATTTATTGTTCTCTATTTATTCCCACTATTCATGGGGTCTATAAATTCATGGCATCAGCCCTCTCATAGCTTCGGCCCTCCCCATCTGATCTTACTGTGTTTCGTAACAAGCCACAAATGGCCAAGCTCCCAGCCTTGTTCTTCACTGCCATGTTTCTCTGTTATATGGTCAGCCAAGCCACTCGCCCTGAAACAGATTTTGACAAGGAATTTTTGGAGAAAACGCAACATGTGGTTGGTAAAATTATGATGCTAGTTACACGCAGAAGCATAAAGCTTGAAATATCCTCTCCTATTAATAATAGATGTTATGAATATAGTAAGGTCTGGTCTGAGCCCAGCTTAATTATGTTAACCCTTATTTACCAGAGTAGGCTAAACTAATAAATTTTTGCCTATAGAATTTAAGGAAGGAGAAGATCAGAATGAAAGCCTCCTGTGGGTGGGTTCTGTTAACTAATTTTTTAGAAGACTTTGCAAGCGTGATGATTCACTACTAGAAATTAATTTTAGTAGTAATTTCAGCATCATCATTAGAAGTCTGAATTTAGTGTCAACTTTCGGAAAGTAATTACTCTTGTCGCTACTATAAGTGTAACCTTTGATGACAACATTTTATGTATTGTCACTGAATCTATTTTTGATTGACAACATTCAAATTATCGCCGCCAAAATCATTTTAGGTGACAACTATTAGGATTAAGGTGAGAATTTTTGGCTAAGGATGGCTAAATCAACTCTACAATAACAATCAAAGGATGGCAAAAAGTTGTCATTAAAAAACTTCAATGATAATTTTTTAAATTTTAGTGATGACTTTTGTCATCACTAAAGCCCTTATTCCTTTTAATGGTTCTATATTAACGCCATTTCAATTTATGAAAAACTTTTCTTGAAATTTTTTTTGCAAGGGAATAAACTTCAATGCAAGTTCCTGCATGAAAATATGCTGCGTAAATTGTGTATGAATGTTCATACTTTTAGGTGATAAGTTGTGAATTCTTCCATAAGTGCTGGTTATTAGGTTATACAATAGAATTACTATAGATTAAACCTTCTTTTTTAAACAGTCCACTAGTTGTAAAAAATATTCATATATTATATATAATTTTATTAAAATATATTTACATATTATGTTGAGTCGTTCTGCATCAAAATTAAGTGGAAGACTTAACAAGTGTGATGGTTTTTTTTTCTTTCCATTTTTTGTTTACTTATTGTTCACTACATTTTTATAGACAGCCAAGCAAGGATTTCAACACCTGTATAAAACTTATTAGATATAATTAGTCTTTACGTATAAAAACTCCTTAATCCTCATTCTCTTCTAATTTCTCAACCATCATGGTTAGCATCACTTCTGAACCATCATGATTCAACTTAATAGATATAAGGGAAAATTATACCTTTCCACCCTAGTCTTTCCATTCAATTGGAGTTTTTTTTCCTTATCTACTAATTTATGCAATTGACCCCAAAATCATCTGTTCTATTTTACCCTTTTTTCAACCATTTAAATTGAATATTAACTTTAATAATAGCTACATAAAATTACCAAATACTCGTCTATATGCTTGTCTTTTTTTTTTTATGATTGTATTTTAATAATTTCAGTCAACTACAGTTAAAGTTAACTTCTAATTGAAACAATGGTTCTTCTGATGTTGACTGTGATTCAAACTCGGATCCTCAATCCAAAATATGACTTCCAGTATCACTAAATCAATTGACTCATTTCTTATTTGTTATATAATATAAGAAAAGTGATGAAAATGACATTTAAAAAATGAAATAACATAAAATTGTTCATGAGGTATTTACTCTTCATACTTTCATGGGATCTTTCATGGGATCTTTCAATAGAGACATCCGACCATATTTCCAGCTTCATCTGAAAAAGAAGTCTGAAAGACTTTTAAATGTAAGGTTTCTTTATTTCCCATCGTTTGTTTTAATATTTCTACAATGAATTTCACGACCTAAATATATAAACCTTAATCTTTGTAGATATAACTAGTACGTCTCCACTTACAACCCCCTTGAATCCTCCTTCTCTTCTAATTTCTCAACCATCATAGTTAGCTTCTTTTCCCAAATTTCATTGGTTTTATTGTTGTTGCTATCTCCAACTACATTCAACAGAAGCATATGTTGCAAAGCGAAGGATCCAAGGACACTATAAATTCTTTAGACAAGGTTTGGTCCAACCGGCCCTCCTCATGGTCTAGTCAAGAAGATTGTTGTGCATGGAACGAAGTTCAGTGTGACGACACAGGAGGAGTTACAATGCTTGATCTACAAAACAACAAGAGTTATTACAATCTAGCACCAGGATTCTTGCGGTGAAATCAATCTATCTTTTTCTTGAACTTGAATTTCTGATCTACTTGGACTTGAACTCTTAATGACTTTGAAGGTACAGCATGCCATCTAGCCATGATTCTGCAACTTTTTCTAGTCTTGAATATCTTCACTTATCTTTCAATCATCGTCTTCCCATAGATGATATTCATTGGCTATCTCCACTTTCTTCCCTGAATATCAATTTTAGCTCTCTTGCAACTCTTGATCTTTCTAAAAACTAATTTGTTTCTGAGTTGCCTAACCGGTTGCTTAAGCTTAGCAATGATATGTTATATCTTGGACTTAGCTACAGCATTTTAAGAGGTCAAATTCCAGATTGGCGAAGTTATCCAATTCTGGGAAAATAATTATTTCGAGCAATAAACTCAACGGATCAATTCTAGATTGGTTAGGCCAACTTGAAACCTGCATTATCTTGATCTATCCAATAACTCATTTCATGGTTCCATTCCTTCAAATCATCATATCACTCTCAATGTTAGATAGTAGCTTCAATGGCTTGAGTGCTAATGTTCCCAAAAGTTTAGTTGAGCAACCTTTTGAGTTTCTAGCTTTGTCTCTCAACTCCATCAATGGAGACTTATTGAACGTGACTTATCGAGTATCTTGCAGGCCTTGAACTTGTCTTACAATCATTTGATGGGAAAGATACCAGAGCAAATTGGAAGGATGAAAGATCTAGAATCTCTTGATTTCTGCCATAATAATCTTCATGGTCTAATTCCTCAGTGCATCACTAGCCTGTCTATTTTAAGTGACTTAAACTTGTCCTACAACAATTTCAATGGACAAATCCCATTGGGGATCTAGCTTAAAGGTTTTGGTGCATGAAGTTACAATGGCCATCCTAAACTTTGTGGAGCTCCTCTTACAAAGTGATGAATGAGTTTTGTACTCATAAATTAAATATTTTTATCTTATCTTTTTACTTTAATTAAGCATTTATCTCCCTTATTTGTCTTCAGTTTTGTGTATTTTTATAGATGAAAAGAAGAATAAGAAATTGACTCAATTGGAGGAATCAAAAATAAATTGTGATTTTTGAAAATAGTGTCTATAAATCAAGCAGACAAAATAAATGTATTAAAGATGACTAAGTAGGGAGAATTATCTTTTTGTCTCTTAAGACACATCCTAATAGATATATGCATCAATTCAATCTTGATTTATGACTACATTTCTAAAAGAATTGAAACATAAAGATTCAAGGCAAAACACTCAATATTAAAATTTTGTTTACTGCTTACTTTTCAACTTGATCTTACTACAATATTTTGGCTGTATATCAGAAAATACGTAAATATTATGTACAAAATTTGGTAGATGAATAGCTGACGTAATTTCATACAACTTTCATGTTTATATAATCAGCAAATTCAGATATCCAAAAGGCCAAAATTAGGCTAGAACAGAATATATTTACTGTTGTAGTCCAGTCCAACTTTACTATAGTATTTGGGCCATATTTCACCAAATACATATTTAATGGATACAAATTTTTGTAGATGAATAGCAGATATAATTTACTACAACTTTTATGTTCAAGTGGTCAGCAAAGTCGGACACTAAAAGGGTCAAAATTGGCCTAGAACCGAACATATTTACTGTTACAATCCAGCCTGACCTTGCTGCAGTGTTTTGGCCATAAATCACAAAATACGTGTCCAATTTTTCTCTACATTATATGGATGGAAAGATAATGAAAATATATACAACTTTTATGTTGATTAAATTAGTTTATTCGGTTGTTATCAAGGTGATATATCACGATGACTTTCGGGGCACATAATGCAACACAACTCGTCAACTTTAGTGCAATTTGTTACCCACCATTTTTGTCACCTACATCCCTTGTTTTGTCTATAAATAGAGACATCTTGTGAGTTAAAGGGAGGGGAGAAAGGATGAATAGTGAGCTTGAAAAATCTTTATTGAAGTTCTAAGTGTTTGTAATATTTTTCTCTCTTTATACATTTTGTATCTTTACTTTCTTTCATAAGTTTTATCATGCTTCTTCATCTTTCATTTTGTTTTCTTACCTTGATTATGGAGAACTAATCTTCTAATGCTAAGGTGAAAGAGTGAAACTCTTGGTATGAAAATAATAATTTATCTAACTCTTAATTTTAATATTTATATTTGATGTTGTATTTATCTTCTTATTTATTTTCTTGTTATTTACTTTTTTAGAGGATGGCTTTGTTGCCTCTCTATTATTTATTTTCTGTCTTTCTATTATTTACTTTCGTATTGTTTACTTTCTTAGATGATAGATTTGTTACCCCCTCTATTATTTATTTTCTCTGTTATTATTTTCTTATTATTTTTCTTCTAAGAGGACGACTATGTCGCTTCTCTGTTATTTATTTTTTGCACTTTTATTATTTACTTTCTTGTTATTTACTTTTTTAGAGGATGTCTTTTGTTGCCCCTCTGTTATTTATTTTCTGCACTTTTATTATTTACTTTTTTGCTATTTACTTTTTTAGAGGATGGCTTTGTTTCCCCTCTATTATTTATTTTCTGCACTTTTATTATTTACTTTCTTAGAGGATGGCTTTATTGCCCTTCTGTTATTTATTTTTTGCACTTTTATTATTTACTTTCTTATTATTTGCTTTCTTAGAGGATGGCTTTGTTGCCCCTCTGTTATTTATTTTCTGCACTTTTATTATTTACTTTCTTAGAAGATGGCTTTATTGCTCCTCTGTTATTTATTTTCTGCACTTTTATTATTTACTTTCTTAGAGGATAACTTTATTGCCTCTTTGTTATTTATTTTTTCACTTTTTGTATTTATTTTCTTGTTGTTTCTTTTCTCAATGGCTGGTTTTATCGCCTACTTTATATTATTATTATTGACTTTGTTTATATATTTTTATTTTAAATTTTGTAAAATGCAAATCTTGATACATTGTAGACAATTTTTGACACAATAAATACTTGAATCATTCTTAATTTATTGTAGACAATATGATGATTGGCACGATGTATACTTGAATCCATTTTACAAAAGTTATTTACTATTAGTAATACAATAAAAGAAGGCAAATATACTTCATCTGTAAACCAAAGCTCGTTTAATGTAACATATCTTCCGAATGGAACCTCATTTACGTGAGGATTCCATTTGAGTAATAAAAGAGTTAAAATTTATTATTATTTGATGTACCAAGAGTATATCCCCTAACCTTAGCATGTTTCTTACTTTGAATACATTCATATTTAATTTCAGTATTTTAGTTCTTTAAAAGCTCTGTTTAGTACTCTTCTCACAAAACAAACATTCTGACAACTAGGTTAGATATATTTATTTTGGATCTGAATTAAATTTTCTCAATTGGCAATCCTCGTGGAATCGACCTTGCATGCCATTAAATCTATACTCCAATAGATTCGTGCGTTTGCGAGTTTTAATAAAAACAACAACACAAAGCACTGCACAACACTAGAAAAGACAAAGCCGATTGATCCACGAAAGGATGATGACAGTTTTTTGAAGCCATTGTATCTTGGAATGGGAGTTGGGTTTGCAGTGGGCTTCTAGGGTGTTTGTGGTTTTCTCTTCTTCAATAGGGTATGGAGGCACAAATTTTTCTGCTTACTTGATCGTCTGGTAGATGGACTTTATTGTTGGAAATAAAACACTCTCACAAACAACTTTTACTCAAATTCAATTCAAGAAGAAATATTACAAGAGCACTCTCACTCAAAACAAGATACTACAACTCATTCAAGACTTGCTTCTTCACACACTTAGAAGTTCTTGCTTCTTCTTGATGTCTAAACCAAGAGGGGAGGGGGTTATTTATACTAGTTACAAACAATCTTATACCACACAAATAAATTAATCCAAAATTATAATAACCGTACACCTCATTCTTCTCCAACCTTCTAATAATATTTTAAACTACCATATGATTCACATGCACAATCTAGATCACCCTAAAAGATTCTAGGTAGAAGGCTTGTAGTTGTGGATCTTGATTATGGACTTGACTTCAATTGGATTGGATTTGGGTTTGGGCTCCCATAATGGATCAAGTTTATGATCCAACACCCCCCTTAAACTTGATCTTGTGACCCCTAGTAACTTTCTTAATCTTATGAAGTCTTCTCTGGTAAGTGACTTGGTAAAAATGTCAGCAACTTGGTCTTGTGACTTCACATATTCAATTTTCACATCCTTTCTTGCAACACTCTCTCTTATATAATGGTAGCAAATATCAATGTGCTTACTCCGATCATGGAATATTGGATTCTTTGCTAAGGCAATTGCTGACTTGTTGTCGACATAAACCTTTGTCGGTTCTTCTTACATCAAAATAGATTTCTAAGCCAAATTGCATGACAAACACATGAGGTAGCAGCAATGTATTCTGCTTCATAAGTGGACAATGTGACAATTGATTGTTTCTTTGACATCCATGTAAAAGCAGTATCTCCTATGAAAAATACGAATCCAGTAGCGCTCCTTCGGTTATTTATGTCTCCACTCCAATCACTATCGCTATATCCAACAAGCTTGTAATAATTAGAAACTATATAAAATAAGCCAAAGTCAATTATACCTTTTAGATAGCAAAGAATTCTCTTTGCTGCTTTGAAATGAGTGGTAGTTCGAGATTCCATGTAGCGACTAACTAATCCAACTACATGAAGGATATCGGGCCTCGTGCAAGTTAGATAGCGTAAACTTCCCACCAAACTTTTGAAAAGTGTTGGATCTACACTTTCTCCTTCTTCATGTTTGGACATTTTAACTCCGTATTCCATCGGTGTACTTATCGGCTTACAATTTTTCATCTTGAACTTCTTCAAGATCTCCTTTGTATAGCTTTCTTGTGAAATGAAAATTCCATCCTTTTGTTGCTTAACTTCAATGCCAAGGTAATACGTCATGAGCCCCATGTCTGTCATCTCAAATTACTTTGTCATCACTTCCTTGAATTCATTGAACATGCTTGGGTTACTTTCGGTGAAAATTAAATCATCCACATAGAGGAAAACGATCAAAATATCTTCATCTTTGATCTTGATATATAGAGCGTGCTCATAGGGACATTTTTTGAAACTATTCTCTTGAAAGTACTTGTTGATTCGGCTGTTCCACACCCTTGGTGCTTGTTTTAACCCGTAAAGAGCCTTCTTCAACTTTAACACCGTGTATTCATAGCCTTTGCCTTCGTAGCTTGATGGTTTCTGAATGTAGACTTCTTCTTCAAGAACTCTGTTTAAAAAGGCAGACTTTACATCCATCTGTTGTATCTTCCACTTGTTTTGAGCTGCCAAGGAAATAATTAGTCTAACAGTCTCTAATCGAGCAACGGGGACAAATACTTCATCATATTCGATTCCAGCCTTTTGACTACAGCCTTTCACAACAAGCCTTACTTTGTGTCTTTCAATCTCTCCCTTAGCATTTCTCTTTATTTTGTAGACCCATTTGACACCTATCGCCTTGTGCCCTTTTGGAAGTGAAGCTAGTTCCCATGTGTCATTCTTTTCGATGGCCTTGATTTCTTCATCCATCGCATCTCTCCACTTCTTTTCTTTTGCAGCTTCTTGATAGCTCATTGGTTCACAATTAGTAAATAGACAGAATAATGTAAGATTTTCTTGTTGTTCAATCAATTCATAGAGATCTCGAAGGCTTCTTGTATGTTGCACAGCTCTTTCACTTCGACTCCCACTTGAAGATGACAAGGGTGACTCATCTCCTTGGGTAGTTGATGTTGGCAAAGTAGGTGGAGTTGTTGGCTCTTGTTGGGCTTCTCTAGGTTGTTCTATTGGCGTCAGCTCATCTTCAAATGGAGGAGAAAAATTGAAGTCATCTATATGAGATCCAAAATCCCATAGTCCTTCTTCGTCAAACACTACATCTCGGCTGATTACAACCTTCTTATTGTTCGGATTGTACAGCTTGTAGCCTTTCGAATTTGCATCATGGCCAATGAAGATGAAACTCTCACTTTTATCATCAAGCTTTGTTCTTTTCTCATTTAGAACATGAACATGGGTTATGCTTCCAAAAACTCTCAAGTGAGAGATGCTGGGCTTTCTTCCACTCCATGCTTCTTATGGTGTCTTTCCCCAAACACTTCTTGTTGGAGATTGGTTAGATAAGTAAACTGCACATGCCACTACTTCAGCCCAAAACTCCTTGGGTAGTTTTTTGCTTTTGATCATACTTCGAGCTATGTTGAGGATAGTTCGATTCTCTCTTTTTGCCACGCCTTTTTGTTGGGGGGATCTAGGAACTGTCATTGGTCGACAAATTCCATTTTCTCCGCAGAAGTATTGAAACTCTCTAGAGATAAATTCTCCTCCTTTGTCTGATCTCATAGCTTTAATCTTTCTACCACTTTCTCTTTCTACTGCAGCTTTGAACTTCTTGAAAATTTCAAAAACTTCTGATTTCTGTTTCAAGAAATATACCCAGGTTTTTCTTGAAAAATCATCAATGAAAAGAAGAAAATAGTTATTGTTACCGAGAGAGCTTGGTTTGATTGGACCGCACACATCGGTATGGATGAGTTCGAGTGGCTTTTGGGCTCTTGAGTCTGACTCCTTTGGAAAGCTTTTCTTGAATTGCTTCCCAACTAAACACCCTTCACAAAGCTAGTTAGGATGGTTGATGTGAGGTAGTCCCTTCACCATCTCCTTCTTGGATAGCAGCTGTGTCACGTCCCAGATTTTATTCGAGCACGAGACTGGCACGAAATGAGGGTTTCTCCCCACTTCGTAAGCCTAACCATCACATTATGAATCTAAAACTTAATAACCAGTCTGGTTTAACATGTGATCACATAATCGCTCTGTAAAACTTTAAACACAAATAATATATAGCTTCATTAAGCGATGGCAAATCATTTTGCATTTCTTGCTTTACATAGGTTTTACCTTTTCTTTTCACACATAGGAAACGGGGATCCTGCCTGTGATAATGTAGAGCAACTCTAGAGTACAAATACATAAGACAACAAGAAACTAAGCCCATCAGGACAAATTTGGGCTTACCTCGAAAATTTTACTGCTTCTGCGTATGCCTTCAATTTTTTACCTATCTGGAAGCATTTAAAAGATTGGGGTGAGTCTTGCGACTCAGCAAGTAAATAACACAATTATAACATGTAGAAAAATTATATTTTATATTAGGTTATGATTCAGCTTATGTTGTTTAAGTTATGAATATTTTGAAGTATTCTTGCTAGTTTTATTTACTTATACTCATTAGAAATATGTTATGAATAGTATCTTATTTATAAAATTTATTCAACATTATTGAAGATTACTAGTTCATTCGTTTACCTTGGTTCAATCAATTCTCATACTTTTCCTTATCTAGTTTCATCATCATAAACATGTAGGCCTCTAAAAGACTCCTTGACTTTTCTCAGTCACTTTTCTTTATTGTGCTTTCTTTAAGTAGACATTTGAACATTTCTACGTGCAAACTTTTGCACACGCTGTATCAAATGGGCTAAATCCACTTTATCATTTTTCTTAAAATTATGCCACTATATTATTATGCTCCTACGTCATATAAAATTATTCTATGTTATTTGTGTACATATAGATATGTATTTAATACTCAAGCTATGTATATTCAAGAGTATAATTAATTAATTTATTATATATTAATAAGACTTATTCTTTTATTAATATCTTTCAATTTTATTCTTTATTTATTATTATCTTTATCATATTTTATTTAGTTTGGAGGATCCCAATCCAGAACCATTTTGACATACCCAAGCACACAGTCTGGTAAGGGAAAATCACCACTTTACCCAAGCACACAGCAAGGGTGGGTAAATCACCACATACATGTCTTATCCCAAGCACATAGCAATAGGACGAGTAACATCATCATATTCTTGTCATTCATATCATAAGGTTGGGAGGAGCTCTCCTCAACTCCCTAACCTTTTCATATGTTGACTGTCCTAAGCACACAGCAATAGGACGGGTAAATCACCTCATTCTCATCATAAGTAACCAGACCAATTGCCACTGGCTATTGGAGAAGACATACTCAACTCCATACTTATTCATAATTCAATCCTTATGTGCCCGTTCGCACAAGGGGCTAACAACTCCCTTGCTAGCTAGGGTTACAAGGTGCACCAAGGCTAGCCATCTCTGCCGCTAGCTGACAGTGTTTCCGAAAAGAAATCCAATGTAATTATTATTAATCTTATTTAATTATTTCTTTTTTTTCAAGTTTTAAGATAAATTATTGTTTTAATTAATATCTAATAATAACCCATCGTGATCATATCATTATACTCATTATATCTTCAATGGATACTTTACCAACATTGAGTATCAAATTTAATAATCATCACTTTTAGTCATATCACTTTCATTCGTTCCTTTTCTTTTGACTCATTTATATTTTTCAAGTGTACGTATGTATATATATCCATGTGCTTACTTGAATAAAGAAATTTCAATTTGATAGTCATACCTCATTTCATTGTATATATCCTTATATTCTTATATCATTATTTCTTATTTTAATATCCATTAGGGTTGCCATTATTAAATATTATTTGAGATGCCATTATATATAAATATTCACATACTTATATGTATTCATAATATAAGCATCATATATTACGGAAGATCATCATATTAAATTTTTCGGTTAGAACACTCTTGGGATAAAATATACCCAATACATTATACATATATGGCTTATCCTAATAAATTCTCAAACCATTAGGGATCATCTTCACTAATTTCTGAACTATCCTCAAATTCGCATATTTATATCCACAAGTCGATATAATTAAGAACCATAGACATAAAAGAATATATACACATCCATATAGGGTAACCAACTTTTCTTATTCCAAACTTATACTAAGCCATTCTAAAATATTACATATCAAGTTCAAACCATACATCCCATCATCTAAGTCTAACATCCATTAAGCACTTTAAGTTCCCATGTGTCACTAATACTTACCTAACAACTTTAGCTTATGTCGACATGATAATTCTATAACGTTATTTTAAGGCTACACTTTCATCACCATTGAACTCAAATCTTTCTTATGCTTCTAATATAGCAACATAAAATTCTAACCTCTTCAATTCCACTTTACCAATCCTAGCACCTTAAAGGGTTTCATAACAAATGTACACACATAAAATCTCTAATCTTGAACTATCCCAAATTTTACATAAAAGACCTCATCTTAGTATGTCATAACCCATTAATACATGTACCTAGATCACTTATGCTCTATTCGAACGTTATTTTAAAATGTTCTCCACACTTCCACTTTAGTAGGCCAAACTAATTCACTTAAACTCTACTTTCCATATTCCATCATCAAGGAGTTCTAGCACCATTGATTCTTCTAGTACATTTTTAAACTATCATAAAAGTTTCTCAATTGATTCTCTTCAAATAAACCTTTCGATGTACTTTCGGCAGCTAAAATCACTAATTACATTGTAAGAAATTTAATGTCTAAGTACCACCAAAATTTCCACTATCAACACTTCCAAATAAAAATTATGATCACTAATTCCCTTGTCTCATTTTTCCTTATGCTCACATAAATTCCACATATCTCAATTCCTCTCTCTAAAACATTTTCTTAATGCTCTCTATTTCCTAAAAAATTTACCCTATAATCACATACGTTTAGCTTCACCCACATAAATTCATACACCATCCAATTCACCAATTTCCAACTAAAAGAATTGGCCAATAACTTAAATTACATAACCGATCAACACATAGTATAAAATTTAAATACAAAATATAATTCAACCTTATATTATAATTTTTGCTATTTACTTACCAATTTGAAGCTTTATCTAACATGGCCTTTTCTCCAAGAAAAATCAGTCACCAACACCCCCAAAACATGCTCTTCTACTTGATAATTTTGGATTGTATATTTAACCAATTCGGGTACTGTTCATACACTGTTCACCAAAGAACATTTTGCATGATTTAGGCACCAAATCATGTTATCTTTCCATGAAATTTGTCATACATATACTACACTATGTCCTTATTAAAACCCATAACTTAGTATTTCAAAAAAACACCAAAAATCACAAGATTTTTCTGAAATTTACCTATGCTGGGCGCAGGTACTGTAGCTTCGATTTTCTGCTATTTTTCATGTGTTTTTGCTGCCATAATTCCTCCAATCTTCATTTATGTTACTTGATTAAGGTGCCTTGATACCTTGTTGTTGAGGATTGAAGGAAGGAGATGGAAGAAAAGAAGATTTGGGGCTGAAAAATGAAGAGCACGGGAGAAGGGAAAAAGATGCAGGGAGGAAGAAGGAAAAAAAATTGATTGCAGAAGTTTTGGAAATTCTCACGTGGGTAGGAGAAAAATAAACACCCAAGGGTAGTTTTGCCATTTTCTACATAAACCTGATTTTTTTGAGGGTATTCTTGGGATTTTAGTGCAACAAAAGAGGTAAAGATTAGTAATTCTAGTAAACCAGATTTTTAGAATAAAATTAAAATGAAAATAAAAACTTTTATCTTTAAGGGAAAAACATAAATACTTCTCATAAAATATAATTCTTAAAGCAAGATATGGCATTTTAAAATTTTGGGATATTACAGCAGCTCTAGACTTCTAAAATTGAGATGTCCAAAGAAAAGATGCCATAGCCATGATGCATCTTTGTAGCAAGCTTTCAGGCACATTGCAACATCGTTTTCTATGTTGATCAAGAACATTCTATTCTTTGACATCAATACTTTAGCAATAAAGTTATTCTTATCATCTTTTATAGAAAGATTATGATCCTTCATACGATATCATAACCTTTCTCTAACAATTGCCCTAAACTCAAGATGTTACTTTTCATATTGGGTACATAGTAGACATTGGAAATATATTGATGTCTCCCATCTTTCAAATGGATAAGAATGTTACCTCTTCCTTTTACAAGTATTGTGGAATCATCTCCAAATGAGACATTTCCACTTATTGACTCGTTTAGCTCCATGAACATGTCTTTTCTTCCACACATGTAATTGCTTGCACCACTATCAAGGTACCAAAAATTTGCTTGAATACCATCAGTCTCCTTTCATGCTAGAAGAAGAGTTTCTTTGTCATCTATTTTCTCCTCCACGTAGTTGGCCTTCTTCTCAATTTTATTATTGGGAGCTCTATATTCTGAAGCAAAATGTCTAAATTTTTGACAATTATAGCATCGAACTTGAGATTTATCATACCTCAAGCTAGGATTGCCTTTTCCACGACCTCGAGTTGAGCTTTCTCCTTTCTCGTAATTGTTGTTGGAATTATTGTTGTTGTAATTCCAACCTTGTCCACGTCCACGACTTCCACCTCGTCCACGACCTCTATGTCTACCTCGGCCACGTTGATTTCTATTATTGCCTTGGTTTTCATGCATATCCTTGAGTTGCAGCTTGAGGAGTTGATCAGTGATCCCTTACTTCTTCTTATGCTTCTCTTCATACGTTTGCAATGATCCTTGGAGTTGTTCAATCGTCATTTCTTGTAGATCTTTAGTTTCTTCAATTGTTACAACAATATGCTCAAATTTGGGATCCAACGAACGATGTATCTTCTCTATTATCCTCACATCTTCTAACTTTTCACCATTTCTTTTTAATTGATTAAAAACAGCTACTAATCTTGAGAAATAATCAGAAATAGACTCAGATACTTTCATGTGTAAGGATTCAAATTCACATCTTAATGTTTGGAGACGAACCTTCTTCACTTGCTCGGATCCTTTGTAAGAGGTTTGCAGCTTTTCCCACACTTCCTTGGCAGAGCTTGCACTTGAAATCTTTTCAAAATCATCATCATCTAATGCTTGATAGATGAGATATAGAGCTTTCTTGTCTCTCTTTCTTGTGTCTTTTAGACTATCCTTTTGGACTGTAGTTAGCGCAACTTCATTATCTGCCTCGCTAAAAAAATTTTCTATGATTTCCCAAACATCATGCGCGCCAAGAAGAGCTTTCATCTTAATACTCAAATTGTCGTAATTGTTGTTGTTTAGTGTCGGGACTTGGAAGGATGCCACACCATTTGCTATATCGCTCAATATATCAAGAATTTGGAAATTCTGATTGCTCGGATGGATCCGAAATGTCGAAACACTTTGGGAAGGACCTGGTCAAAATTTTCAACTATTGGTCAACGATCAAAGTCAACCCTAACCTGGTCAATGGTCAAAGACTTTGACGGCTTAGTCAAGCGGCTCGGTCAACGGGCTTATGGCTTAGTCAACTTGGCTTGTACGGCTTGATCAAGCGGCTCGATCAACTCGGCTCAACTAGGCTGTGTCAACTCAGTGAGCCAACTCGATTTTATGGTAGCAATATTTCGGCGACTCTTGGCTAGGCGTCTGAACTCCGATCGGGGCAATTCTGGTGGCGTTGGATTCCTCTCGTCAAGACCTTCGATTTTATATGTTATAGTGTATACTTTCCAACCAAGGTCTGATACCACTTTGTTAGAAATAAAACACTCTTACAAACAAGTTTTACTCAAACTCAAAAAGAAATATTATAAGAGCACTCTCACTCAAGACAAGATACTACAACTCACTCAAGACTTTCTTCTTCACACACTTAGAAGTTCTTACTTCTTCTTGATGCCTAAATCAAGAGGGGAGGGGGCTATTTATACTAGTTACAAACAATCTTACACCACACAAATAAATTAATCCAAAATTATAATAACCATACACCTTATTCTTCTCCAACCTTTTAATAATATTTTAAACTACCATATGATTCACATGCACAATCTAGCTCACCCTAGAAGATTCTAGGTAGAAGGCTTGTAGTTGTGGGCAGACTTGACTTCAATTGGATTGCATTTAGGTTTGGGTTCCCATAATGAATCAAGTTTTTGATCCAACATTTATGTGGCTGGCTATGGCCCATAAGTTAAAAAGCTTTCCTTGAATATTAATTGGGAACAAATTGCAGCTGGGTTAAAAAGCTATGGCCCATAAGTTAAAAAGCTATCAATCATAAAATATTGTTCTCTTATATTCAAATTCATACTTTTCTCCCCTTCTTGTATGTAAGCATATTCAATTTGTTACTGATTTTCTATTATTGTTTATTTTGCAATGGCTTCCTCAAGTTCAAATATCAAATTCATTACATACAGAAGAGAACTTTGCTGCAGTTGCACTTGGCAAGGGAGAAAACTGCATCCCAGAGCTCCTATGTTTTCTTCTGAATGTCCTCCCTTTATCTTTAAATACAGTGAATAATGACAAAAGATGAAGGGTTTATAATGACTGTCATGGCTAGTGTCTGAGTTAAGTATTTTGATGTATCATTGTATGTTTAAAAATTTATCAGTTTCTCTTTTCAATGGATTTCTTCTTCGTTTGTCTTCTAAGCACTTCTTACTTGCTATCTTTACACTCATTAAAGTCATCCTTCAATATCACTTCGTTGCTAAACCCAGGAAACACAAACTCCCTCCGGATCCCAAACCATGGCCTCTAGCTGGTTGGAATCCTCCCTGAAATGCTCGCAAACAAGCCTGTGTTCCGATGGATAAACAACCTTATGAATGATCTCAACACCGAAATTGCATGCATCAAACTGGGGAACGTTCATGTTATCCCAATGACTTGCCCCATTATTGCATGTGAATTCTTGAAGAAACAAGATGATGTCTTTGCATCAAGACCAATAAGCATGTCCTCGCATCTTGTCTCTGCTGGGTATCAAACCGCATTAACCCTCGGACCCTTCGGAGAACAATGGAAGAAGATGAAGAAAATGATAAGCAAGGACTTGCTTTCCCCCATGAATCATAGATGGCTTCATAGTAAAAGAATAGAAGAAGCTGATAACCTTGTGAATTTCGTGTACAACAACTGCAGCAAGAATAAGAACGATGAAGGTGGAATTGTGAATGTGAGGATTGCTGCTCAGCATTTTGGTGGGAATATGATTAGGAAACTGATCTTTAATACAAGGTACTTTGGAGAGGGTAGAAAAGATGGAGGGCCATGTTTTGAGGAAAAGGAACATGTAGATGCATTATTCGCATTGCTTACTTATGCTTTTCCCTTCTGTGTTTCTGATTTTATGCCATGCTTGAGGGGCTTGACTTGGATGGCCATGAGAAGAAGGTGAAGGATGCTATGAGAATCGTGAACAAGTATCATGATTCCATCGTTAAAGAGAGAATCAAACAATGGAAGGATGGGATAAGGAGTGAAGCAGAGGACTTGCTTGATGTTATGATCTCTCTGAAAGATGCCAATAATAAGTCACTGTTGACATTGGAGGAAATCAATGCGCAAATTATAGTAATACTTTCTACACCTGATTCGATTTTTCTCGTGCATATGCATCAAACACTTCATCTGTACACACTTTTACATCACGCGCATGGAAGAAGACTTTATGGAACCTAGAAGATTTCATATTTCTCTTCCTCCTTATCTCCTCTCACTAGGCCTCCCTTCTTTTCTCCCTCAGGGCACAATTCTTAGAACCCTCCATTTTCAGAAACAAACAGAAAGTGTCGAATATTCAAGAGACACTACTTAAGAGTTAAGACTTTATTTGAACAGTTCGGATCATTTACATTTCACACTGCTCACTACTTCATAGAGATAGGGCTAAATTTGAGTTTTTAGGCTGGGTTCGAGGTTGTTTTCATATATAAGTTAATCGTACAAGAATATTAATTTTTCTTTTTATTATTTTATACCCTCAACAAGCCAAAGTTTTAATTATTTTCAACTTTCATAAAATGGTTATTCTTTAAAATTATACAAATGATTTCCATACTTTGTACTGTTCACAACATAGGAGATATACTTGTATCCCTTTTGTATCAAGTAATCATAATAAAATTTAATAGGTTGTCATGAAGATGATCTCAACGAATATTTATTTACATACACATAAAAAAAAATGTTTCAAATAAGTTACTTATATAATGAATTCCAATAATGCGAAGGTATGAACAATCCAATTATACTCACTAAAAATTCGATAAAATAAAACTATTTGCAGGATTTGACGCTTGCAACAGTGGACAATCCATCAAATGCATTTGAATGGGCACTTGCAGAAATGACCAATCAGCCAGGGTTGCTACAAAGAGCCACTGAATAATTGGACAAAGTGGTAGGAAAAGAGACTTGTCCAAGAATCAGATTTGCCTAAGCTCAACTATGTCAAGGCTTGTGCAAGAGATGCCTTTCACCTTCACCCATTTGCACCTTTCAATGTTCCCCATGTCTTTATGACTGACACAATGGTTGCCAATTACTTCATCCCAAAAGGCAGCCATGTTTTACTGAGAAGACAAGAACTTGGGCGAAACTCTAAAATTTGGAATGAGCCTCACAAGTTCAAACCAGAACGCCACCTCAAGAGCGATGGGTCCAAAGTATCTTTGATAGAGCCAGATTTAAGATTCATAACTTTCAGTGCAGGAAACCGTAGCCCTGGAGTGATACTTGGAACCTCAATCACTGGGATGCTATTTGCAAGGTTGATCCATGGCTTCACTTGGAGTGCACCACCTAATCAACCAAGCATCAACCTCGTTGAGTCTGAAAGTAATCTTTTACTTGCTAAGCCTCTTATAGCCATAGCAAAGCCAAGATTACCAACAGAGGTATACCTCAGATTAAATCAACATTTAACTACGTGGCATATGAGATTATTTGAATCCAATTAAGGTGAGTTTGATGTTACCTTATATATTTTTCATTCTTTGCTCCTAAGATCTTGGGTTTCCTTCATAATATATATATTAAATAAAACTCTCAAATTAACTTGTTGAAAAACTTTCCAACTTCAGGGCAGGAAATATGTTTATTTCAACAAACAAATAAGGAAACCATTGAAAGAGAAACTGATCAATGTTTGAAATTATTTGCACTACATAATAGCATTCTTCAAGTATATCGTACTGGAATTAATGTAACTCCAGATACAGTGACTTTAAAAAACTGTCATCTTCATTTTCTTCAGCCGACTTCATGCAATTTCTTGTAAGAGGAGCTCCATAAAGTCTAGGATTGCCAATGTAACTCCATGTATTAAAACTCTGAAGTTTGGTTCCAATGGGATTTCTGTCACGCAATAGAGAAGATAGAGGTGTCGATAAAGAGTTGCGAGCTAGATCCAAAAACCCAACTTTCGTTGTTAGACGAGAAAGCCCTCCTTTGAAGACATCAGATGCCATCAATATATAAAAAAGAGTAATAATCTTATGAAATTGAGGTTACCATAATTATATCGAAATGTTGATGCATGCCCAAGGAAGAAAAACAAAAAACTATTTAGATTTTATTATAACTAAAAAGAGATGAAATTTTGATTTAAATCATTTATGAGTAACTATAAGAATTGTGTAATAATAATAAAACTCTATTGCTTAAAAACTTTTATTATACAAAATGATTTTTTAAATGAGAATTATATATTTTATAAAGTTCAACTATATTTGATGCATGGCACTACATTGGCAATTCCGGTCTTCGTGGGACACAAATCCCACTGGGGACACAGCTTTATAGTTTAGATGCATGGTGATACATTGGTAATCCTGGACTTTGTAGAACTCCTCTTGTAAAGAACTGCACAAAACCAGAAAAAACAAAGTTAATTGATCAAAAGAAATGACGATGACAGTTTTTTGCAATCATTGTATCTTGGTATGGGAGTTAGATTTGCAATGAGCTTATGAGGAATGTGATTCTCTCTTCCTCATTAGGACGTGGAGGCATAGATTTTTCCGGTCGTTTGATCGTCTGGTAGATCAACTTTATGTCACTATGGCCCTCAAGTTCAAAAGCTTCCACTGAAAATTGGTAAGAAATTGCAGCTAAAGTAAGAGAAAAGACACTATTAGCTGTCAATATTTAAAAAATTGTTCTAATTTTTAAATACAGTTTTTTTTCCTTCTTGTTGGTACATATTCAATCTGTTACTGATTTTCTACCCTTGTTTACTGTTTAATGGCTTCCTCAAGTCCAAATATCAAATTCACTACATACAGAAAAGAGAATTTTGCTGGAGTTGATCTTGGCAGGGGAGAAAACTACATCCCAGGGCTCTTATGTTTTCCTCTTAATGTCCTTCCTGTACCTTTAAATATAGTGAATCATGACAAAAGATGAAGGGTTTGTAATAGCTGTCAGAGTATCTGAGTTAAGTGCTCCATGTCAGTGTGTTGTTGTTTTGTTGAATGATATATACTCTGATTGATGTATGATTGTATGTTTAAACAATCCTCAGATTCTCTTTTCACCACTCAAAATAGACAATAAATTACTTATTTTTGTGAAGTGTTAGCAACTTTCTTAAGCAAACAATATTTCTTGCATATGAGCACAGCTAAAACTGATCTGGTTCACATGATTATGGGGTTAATTTTGCTCTAACTTTGTTGTCTATGTTAAATTGTTTATACTTGCGTTGAACAAGGTTAAATTGAGCATTAGTACTTTGCATTTAAACCAAGTTAAAAACGAATAATAAAATACTGTATATTCTTTCAGGAAGCAAAAGAGAAAATACATAATATTGCATAATCTTTACTTTGATGCTATTGAGGTACTTGTTAAGAAAATATGCTACCATATTCTGTTTAATAATTTTTTAAAAAAATTCTCATTATAGTATAAGAGTAATCTAAATATATGCAATCAAAATAATGGCAATATAATTGGCTAAAAAGGAAAAGGAATAGGCAGTATAATTTATGGATGATTTAAAATAGTACGTGTCAATTGCAAGCATGAAGAGATATAAGAATAAATAAATAAATAAATAAAATATATATATATATATATATATATATATATATAATGCAATATTCAATTCATAACATGCTCTAATCGTATAGGGTCATCTTCTTTTTTTCTATATAAATCATTGATAATAGATAATTTGAATCCAAAGTTCTTAGAATGCACAAAGTTGGTATGATGAATTCTATGTTGTACTTAGCCATGGCTATAATGGTCAGACAACCTAGTTGTGGTTCAACTTCATCAGTATTCTTATTCAATCTCTACCTCACTTCCTCTTGCAATTCAAAACAATGAAGTTCTATGTTCTCAACGCAAGCAATTAAGAAAATACATGATAGAGTTATTACCTAAGACATGAAAAAGAAGCCCGAGTTTTATTTACAAAAATGCATGTTCGAGTGTTTACCTAAGCATCCACTTCCTAGTTCCTAGTATGGAAACTGGAAAGTTTACCTGGGCCACTTTGTAGTGTCTGTCTCTAATCCTCTTCATCACTTTATCCCCATTTTTATACTCCATTGTCTTCACTATGTACTAGATATTAATCAAGAAATTAATAGGTAATAAACATTATCATCAGTTAATCCCAAGAGGTTGGCCTAGTGGTACCTACTTTACATACTCAGGTTCAAATCTTGGAGCCAGCACCAAGAAAAACTAATTCTTCTAAATGCACCAAGCTGATGTGAGGGGATGCGCCTATAAAATTGCTCAGGATGGACTTAGTTTTGATCGACGTACAAATTGGTTCAATGATACCTTTATCGTACGAAACGAAAAAGCATTATCATCAATTTCTTCTGAATCTAAAGGTATGTTTGGATGGGGGATAATGGAGGGAAAGGGAAGGAAAGGAGAGGATTATGTTATCTCTAACATTACGCTAGAAGATATAAAATGCTATAAAAGAAAAAAAGAAAAAAAAAACTCCCAAGATTTTTGTCCATCCTGAATTTCTAGCTAGGACTTAGATGTTATTAATCTTACTTGTCATTAAACATTTTGTTAATTTGATTTTAAAATGACATGAGGCAGAATACAACTACCATACCAAATCAAGGCCACAAATGCTGACGTCGCTACATGAATACAACTTAATCTGGTAAGCTATCACAGTTGATTTAAAACATTTCTTATACTTACTGATATAGCCACATCAGAATTATTTGACCAAAATTTTCATATTCATTGAATTAATTAGATGCAGCCATAGTAACAATGAGTAGCAGCATACCTTAGTTGAGATAACCATGTTTAATGACTGCAACTTATCAACAGCAAAAGCCTATTCTGTTTGAAGATAAAATCCCCACGCGAAGGGATCAGTTTTGGTTGGCTTCTTCTTTGACCATTTGTTGAATCTGTCAACCATCTGCAACTTAATAATTAAAACCAGTCGCCAATTATTGAACTATTACTATATGCATGAACCTAACGAGCTCTAGCTTTAATAAAAAATACTTTTAGAAACTAATTTCATTCCACGAATAAATATTGCAAACCAAGTTATAAAACCACATCAACTGATGCATTACCGTTTGGTAACTATTAAGCAAGAGCATTTATCAATTTTTTATGAGGACTACTACTAACAAGGAAGACATCTACCAAAAGTAAATGCCACCTGTGCCAAAGATGGTTCTATAAAAACAGGACTACTTAGGCTTCTTTTTTCAGTTCCTCAGATGTGGGGTTTGACTATTTGTGTCAACTAAAACCTCAATAAATCATTCCAAACTAGTTGAATTTGTTGTCAAACATCTACTATCAGGACTGTCTAAAGAGAAATCGCGCTAAAAGTTAACTCATGAGAGGAGGGTGTCTAGAGAACCTTATAAGTCCCCCACCAGGTGGCCATACACCAGATGTGGGACTTTTAAGTTTCCAGTGTGGTTTCATAACATCTTCCAACTAGAATACTATATTAAGGAATGCCAGGAGGCTTAATTTCATAAACATCAACTTGAGAGCACCATAAATGTCAGTTCTTTCCAGCATTATAATGCTCGTGTGGAATAAGTTTGTATAGGCTCACTGTATGAACAACTTGTACAGCACCAATAGTCCCCACAAGAACATATGCCATTCTTATAGTGATTAAAGCGGCTGGAATCTCTTACTATGATCTTACAGTCAACAATCTTTCCCATAAGTTTTATTGCATTATGACAATCCCCACATACACGGAGATTTTTTATTACTGTTATTGTACTGCCTTCCACAGTGCAGTGCAATTCAAATGCAATTGCAAGCCTCCCACTATGATAAGACAATATTTCTTCCTTCCGTTCTGTTTCAACACCATGTAAAATAAATTGTTGATCAGGAACATAACCTACTTCCTTTAGTTTTACTCCTAACCACTCTAGCTTTTGATAAATTTTCTCTGTATGAGGGTGGGACTTGTCTCCAGAAAGAAATTCATGCCTCAATTCTTTTAAGGTTAGCCAACTGGATCCTGGTTGTTTAAGAACTCCGGTATGTTTCATTGTTCTCCGTGTCCAACTACTTCGCTCCATGTTCTTGCAGAAGCATACCAATTGGATAATAAGACATAAGCTGCACTAGAATCAGGTTCTAGTTCAAATATTTGTTTTGCATCTCTCTCAGCTACCTCTAACTTTTAATGCATCCTGCATGTACTGAGTAAAACCAGCCATACCATGGAATTTGCTTTAATAGGCATGCTTCTGGCTAGTTCCTCTGCTTCCTCTAGCTCCCCACACCGGCCAAGGACATCCACCATACATGCATATTGTTCAATTGTCAGTTTAATTGATCTTTTCTGGTCAAAATATTTGAAGATGCATCTTGGTTTTTGTAACATCCCAGAGTGGCTACAAGCAAAGAGCAAGCCAGTTAATGTTATTTCATCTGGATCTATTCATTCGCGTAAAGACAGTTAGAGCCCACATGCGACACCCATGCCGAGCACAACCAACAATGGCTGAATTCCACGAGACAATCATGGTATACAGGGCAACATCAAGGGACGGAATTTTGTCAAATACTACGCGAACTTCATCTAACCTTCGATTCTTCAGGTGTTGAGAGAGTGAATGCTTATAAGAACTTGGTTCGGTGTTATTCTCCATTCCCTTGAAGCCATTTGAAGAAATTATTGCGGTTAAAGTGGTACGACCTCAAATAATGGTGAACGAAATTGATGCAGATAAATATATGGACTTTCGAATAGCGGCGCTAATGCTTAACATTGTCATGCGTCATTTTGGAACTCTCTTCACTTCCGTGCGAGTCCTACATTAGGATATCGGACCAGGATCCTCTGCTGTGGGATAAAACACAGCACGCTGTGCTGTGGGGTGAAACGATGCCGTTTGGCATCCAGATGGCGAGAGAAGGCCAGTTTGGCGTCCAGATGGCGAGACCAGGACACTTCAGCAATCAGGCGACTGGTACAATCTACCAGTCGCCCGTTTACATCCGCCAGTTGACTGGTAAAATTACCAGTCGACTGTCAAGTGAAAAACAAATCCAACCAAAATCCAGGAGCTACCAGTGGCTAGACCAGTCGACTAGCCAGCGCCTGGTAGCCCCTGGATTTGGAACCAGTCGACTGATATAATGACCAGTCGACTGGAGGGAGCCCCTGGACGTATTCCAGAGGCTAGCAGGGGCATACCAGTCGACTGGCCCTGCCCCTGCTAGCCTCTGGAAGGGCTTGACAGTCGACTGGTTATTTAACCAGTCGACTGATTCTTTACAGAGGCTAGCGTATATTTATGCCTTACCAGTCGACTAATTGTCCCGACAGTCGACTGGTAGGCTCTTTATACCCAAAATTACCCTCATTTCCACCATTTTTCTCGGCAGCTCTCAATCGTCTCTCTCAAATCCTCAGAACCAAATATCTCTATTTCGAAATTTTTTGCTAAAACTCATCGATTAAAACTCTCTAAACACTCTCTAATCCAAAACCCCCACCTACAATCCACCGCAACCAACCTACATTTTCTCCAAATCCCCCAAATTTCCCCAAACCGTAGTTAGGGTTCCTCAGTCCTATTCTACAAATTCAACCTTCATTTCCAAATGCCTCCGAAGACATCTTTCAAGAGACCATGAGTTGAAGCTCCCAGCTCATCTCAACCTCAACCTCGGAAGTCCACACAATCTCAAGCTCATGTCCCCCTATTGACCTCGGTAAAGCAAGAAAAACGATACCAGAAGCATTTTATGGATAGGACCGTGGTCCAGGGTATGTATCTCAATCTTAATTTTCTAGCTAGAGAAAATTGGAATTGAATATTCTAGTGAGAACCCACGAAATGCAGCAGTACCTTGGCTATGGGACACCATACTCACCTAGTGTAATTAGAGCTTTTTTTACAAATCTAACATATAATGAAGAAGAATTGGAATTTAGTTCAGAAGTTAGAGGAGTAAAAATTTCATTTAATAAAGATTTGTTTGCAAGGGTTGTTGGTTTTCCTGTTCCTGCTGAAGATGCTTGTAAGTTAGATAAGACTATGTCTAATATTTCTTGGTACAACAGAGAAGCTATTGTCTCCAGAGTCTTAGGACAAACACGGGTATCTAGTACTAAGATATATACAAAGAATTTGAGTGTTGATACCAATGTAGTTTTCTACATGATTTGTCATATGTTGCTTCCAAAGGCTAGAAATTATTCTTACATGAGTGATTTGGAGCAAGTATTGGTATATTGCTGGCTACAGGGGAGAGTGATAGATTTTCCTTATTTTATGCTCAAGTTTATAATCACAGCTCACAAGCAGGCTAAGAAGGGTCTTCCATATGCATCAGCTATTACTAGACTCCTCCAACATTTTGGTATTGATACAAAAGATGGCCAAGTCATTGTTCCCAAAGTATTCAATGAAAATAACATGAATAGGATGGGGTTTATGAAAAAAGATAATACATGGATCTGGAAAAGAGAAAATGAAGATGAGCCAGAGCAGAGAGAACCTACTAAAAGTAATGAACTATCAACAGAGCAAGGATCAAGCACTGACATGTTAAAACACATATGTAGTATGTTGAAGACTACAAATTTAAAATTAACCAACATGGATAACACATTGATAAATTTGAGTACCAAAGTGATAGGAATTGAACAAAATATGGCTGACTTTTCTGAGAGATTACGTAGATTTGAACAAGTACAACATGGACAAAAAGCAATGGATCAAGAGTCAGAGCAAAGTCATCAAGAAGCACAAGATAGAGACATAGGGCATGAGGAGCCATGTCAAGAAGCTAGGGATGAAGAAGCAGAGGAAGGCCATCCGACTTAGATTTTTTTATTTTGATTATTTCAATTCTATGTAATACAAGCTATTTTGTATTGGTCTCTTTTGTACTGAACTAATGTATTACATGTTATGAATATGAAACATGAATATTAAACTTTAAATTGCATTGTATTTTTGCTTGAATTGGTATTTGTCTATTTTGAATTGCATTGGATTATCATTAGTATTGATTGGTTCTGACTTAATTGATATGAGATTGGTTTTGCTTTTTGCTCTGAATTTGTATATAAAGTCTTATGAGTGCCTTTTGAAGCTTTTGAACTTCATAATGACCCTTGTTGGTCTGAACTTCATAAAGTCTTATGAGTGTCTTTATCGAACAACATTTTTGATAAGTTGACCAAGCCTTGGTATGTATGCTGCTCTTTTCTCTTTGTATTAAACTTTTTATTTGGAATGTCATGTCTTCTAACATCGTTTTTCACAAATAGGTTTTAAAACTCCGTTGCATGAGAAACTTTAAGTATTAAATATGACAACGGTTCAGTTTTCAGCCCTGAGGTTCTGGATCTCACTCGCCCTGTTTCATTTATTGTCTGATTTCTTTCTCTCATAACATATTGACATAGGATAGGTTCTCCTTTTGCCTTTCCAATGAATGGCTTTCATCGATTTAAGTTTCTATATTACACATCTATTTTCAGGCTTTGGTTCTCCTTTGTATTAAGTTAATGGTCTATGGATTGGGATAGAGGAAAAAAGAGGTTTACCAAAACTCAAGTCAAATGTTATTTAGGATCAAATGACTTTATGTTGGGATAACATGTGATATGGTCTGGATTTTATTTTGGGAGGTTAGAAACAAGCTTGCAGATTGTGAGAGTTGCTTTCTGATAAGTTAGGCTCTCTTTAGGGATGGGTCATTGATGTACTATTGATTTACTACTGATTGTTTTGGGCTTCTCTTTGCTCTCTTTCCCTGTGTGTCTGTGCTCATAACTATGCTCCCAGATTTAAGCTTTTCAGCTCTAACCTTCTGTCATGTTAAGGATTGTTGTCTAATGTTCATATCAATATAATTGTTATCTCATTATGTGTGTCTTATCTCTACCAAGAATCTGATTTGTGTCTTATCTCATTATGTGTGTCTCCAATCTGGTTTTGATGATGCCATCCATATGAAATGATGTGGTTTTGCAGAAAGCATATAACAATTGAGTCAGAAGATGGAGGAGAAGTTCAAGAAGCAGGCTGCTAGCACTACTTCTAATGACCATGTCATGAAGGTAGCTGGTGAAGCTATGGTTGTAATGACTGATTCAACTGTCACTTCTAGGCCATTGCAGGCTCATGTTGACAACAAAGTGCTAGAAGGAGATTTAGCTATTTTCACTGAAAAGCATTCAGTTTTATACATTACAGATTGTATAACATAAAAATATTTGTTGAATGGGCATGTTGTAAATTGATTAAATAATAAAGGGTTATTATGGCATAGACAAAGCCATGTTGAACAAACATTTTACATATTGTATAACAAAAAGATATTTGTTTAAGTTTCATACTTTACAGATTGTTCTTATCTATATTCTTTTCTCTCATACATTAAAAATAATTTTGTCATTCACATACTATGCATTCTTTTTTCTCATTCCCTCAAAAGATTTTAACATTTCACCACTCACACACAATACATTTTCGCTTGACTATGGATATTTAGTCTCAACTCTTAAATCTGTTAGCATCCAATATATCTCCAAAGAATTTTATGGTGTCCAGTGACTGTATGGGCTGATCAAGCGATGCCTGTGGCCATTAAAAACAATAGTTATGAACAATAAGGTAAAAGAAGAGTCAGATGAAGAATAAATTAATTCATTTCCATTTAGCCATTAAAAATAATTATTCATACCGTCAACATATTCATATAATTGAAATCGCACTCAGACTGTGTTCGGATGCATTCAACTAGTGTTTTGGATGTAGAAGAAGATATTTCCATTTGAATCACACCAGGTGTCAAACAGGTCTGCAAAGACAAAGTATAATAAATTATTTATAAAATAATATAAAGTAAGAAACACCTAAGATAATGACAATTTCACTTACTTGCGAATTATTTGTTATCTTAACTCTTCTTTTTTGGCGGGATTGAACCTCAACCCAACTCTTCAACCGTTTCTTACTCTTTATTCCAGTTTTCTTCTTCAATCCCCTCGCTTGCACAACATATTCATTATCTGGTTCTATGCTTGCACCAGGGCTATAGTTTGGACTCTTTTGCCGTATACGAAGTTGCATGACTTGGCTAATCAATTCATCCACAGCCTTGTTTACCATAAGATATGCTTCTGGGCAGTCACAAACCTTTGTTGCTAATCTTATCAGCCTCGGACACAGTTGTTTGAACCGTTGTTTATTTCCGAACCTAGAATCTTGTTCTATTTCATTCCCTCTCGTATCATGAAAAAACCCACTTCGGGCTTCTTTTGTCCACCGCTTCAAAATGTACCGATCAGGAAGTTTTTTAATATCCATCACATCAAATACCTTTAATGCATGACAGCACAATATACCTGAAGTTTCAAATTTCATGCAACCACAAGAAATGGTTGTATTGACAGGATTAAAAAAAACTCTATATGATCCCTCTTGATTGACCATGCCAACAACATATTCAAAAATTGTACTTGTTTCATTTTTATATTTTATACACGCAGCCGCATATAAATCAAACTCCTTTTGAAATAAATCAAATACAGTGATAGTATAAACTTCGGCAAGTTGTTATAGTATAAGTGAATTCTCCATTTTCAATCTAGGTACTTTTTGTCGTGACTCAAATTCATGGTTCAACTCGTTGTACCTCTTCTCTTCTACAACTCTCTCAAAGTGTTTGAAGAATTGAGTAACATCTAAACTCGGATTCATGCAACTCTTAAAGTCTGAATTTAAACTTTCACTTAGTTGGGTGCTTCTCATACCAAGAGTGAAAATTTGCTTCATATGGCAAGCAGCCCATTTCTCCTTTATCTTGTGAAGAGAATTGAGCCAAGAATTTTGATGAACACCATATTTTGACAACATGCTACTCCATGCCATTTCAAATTGAGCTTCCTCTGCGTATCCATACATACACTTTTTGAAGTCAGTCAAAAAATGAGAACCATCTTTCATCAAATTTCCCAAATGTTTAATGCCATTTTGCATCAAGTGCCATGTACATAATCCATGAGAAATTCCTGGCATCACCGCATGTAATGCTTTTGCCATTGCTTGGTCTTGATCGGTGAAAATAGTAAGTGATTTTTTTTGCTTGTGTCCCTCCAAGAAGGTTTCAAATAGCCATTTAAAAGACTCAGAAGTTTCATCGTATAGTAAGGCTGCTCCAAAAATCACAACTCCTCTAAAACGGTTCATCCCACAAAATAAAGCAAGTGGCTGGTGTGCATTATTAGTACTGTATGTTGTGTCAAGAGATACTACATCACCGAAATAACTATAATCAATCAACATTTTTGTATCAGCCCAAAATACATTGGTTATTTGTTCTTCCATATCCATTTGATAGGCATGAAAAAATGATGGATTTTCTAACATCTGACGTTGAAAATATTGCAACAGACAACCAACTTCACCATATACCATACTTCTTTGCCTTTTAATTCGAATATAATTTTTTGCATCTAACTTGATAAAACCAAGATTAGCCCTTCCTCCAACTTCCCTACTTATCAAATCAAAAGCAAATTTTTGTCGGAGTCCAACATCTTCAGCCAACTCAATCTCATAAGTTTGAATATCAGATAATTTACGTGGAGATGCTAACATATGAATTGTTTCTTGAAGATGCAAGGGGTGATTATGCTCTTCCACAAAATCATTTATCTTATACTTTTCATTCTTCAAAGTGATCTCCATTTTTACTTTACAATTAGTTCTAATCTCTAATCGAAGATTTGTAATATTTATATCTCTTTTATCACTCTTCCTACTTCCTTCTTTGCAACAAACAAATTTATAAGAAGTTATAATTCCAACCTTCAGTCTACGGTTAAAATAATGTTTTCTAACACCAAATCCTATATTTCCACCATAAGCCACCCAAAAAGTCCATGCTTTATCTAAACTATCAAACTCCATACCTATTTGAGGCTTTAAAATGGTTTCAGCGGGAGGTATTTCCGGTTGCTGTGATAATGCAACCTCCGGCAACTCCATTTCTCTGCCCTCCACTTCGTCTGGCAACTCCATGACTGCTATTGTGCCTCTGCTTTTGCTTCGTTCACCGGCTATTTTTTTCTCTGCTCTATGACAAGGTTGCTCACCAACTTCACGTTTCCCGCTCTATCGTAAATTGCTTCATGGTTTTTACGCAACTTATAAGACAAAACGCTACGTTTTGTTTTATAAAAATAGCGGGAACTAAAAAAAAATTGTGTAGCACGTAGAATGTCTTTGTATGAAATTAGGAATTGATTAATAAATATAAAATTACTAGATTTTAGTTCATATGATGATTATATGATGATTAGGAGAAAGATTTTGGCAGTAACCACGAAGTCATTAAGGATTTCTGTGCCAAATAAGGAAGGGAAAACGTAGAAATGGAGACACCAGTCGACTGGTTTGGCTAACCAGTCGACTGTTGAGTGCCTCGTTCCAGAGGCTAGCAGGGGCAGGGCCAGTCGACTGGTATGTCCCTGCTAGCCTCTGGAATATGTCCAGGGACTCCCTCCAGTCGACTGGCCGTTATACCAGTCAATTGGTTCCAAATTCAAGGGCTACCAGGCTAGTCGACTGGTCTAACCACTGGTAGCCCCTGGATTTTGGTTGGATTTGGTTTTCACTCGACAGTCGACTGGTAATTTTACCAGTCGATTGGCGGATATAAACAAGCGACTGGTAGATTGTACCAGTCGCCTGATTGCTGAAGTGTCCTAGTCTCGCCGTCTGGACGCCAAATTGGTCTTCTCTTGTCATCTGGACGCCAAACGACGTCGTTTCACCCCACAGCACAGCGTGCTGTGTTTTATCCCACAGCAGAGGATCCTAGTCCTAGATACCACTAGATCTTGGCTGCACAGAATTTCATTTATCTTATTATTTAAAAGGATCAAAATAATATAATAATTAATAACTTTTTATATTTTCTTAAAAAATAGGGATTCAATATATTAAATGCTTATTTTCCTATTATTTTTAAAAATACATGATTTCAATTTTTTTATAATTTATAATATAAATTTAATCTTTTTTATTTTAATAAATGAATCAAAATAATTATTTTCTTAAATTTATTTTTTATTTTATCAATAATTTATTATGTATGTATTAAATATATATTATTAAATTTGTCATCAATATATTTTTGAATGATTAGACATAACATATATGTTATTTAGTGATTCACATATAACGTATACACAATAAATTAATAGTAAAATAAATAATAAATTTAATAAAAAAAATTATTTAAAAAAAAAACCAAAAGTACAATTAAATTTATATTAAAAAAAATACAAAAACAACATAACAATTTTATTTTAACATTACAAACCTATAAAACCATATAAAAATAATTTCATAAAATGATTAAAATATCATTAAAAAAATTATTTCATTGAAATAGGCCATTATAATTGACAAGTCTCCATATCAATTATGTACATTAAAATCTTATTTTTTTTATGTAAAATGGAAAAAAAAATATAATATAAGACCTAATTAATATCATCAAGAATCTTTATTGCAATCTTTGTTCAATCCCAACTACCAACTTGGATTGTTCCATATGGAAAGAAAAATAAAACATGAATGAAAAATCTTGTAAGCAAATATTTTTAACCATTATAATTGAAGACATTTGATTCACAACTTGTCGAGTCGATTCATCCAAATCGTTAGAAGGCTAGAGTTGTTGTCAGAATCACTTATATTGGTGCAATTCCAACAAGAAACGTAGAATCTAGAATTGTTCGATTCTTCGATTTAGAATATCATACTGTGGCATTGAGCCTTCTCTTTTGTCAACCTAGTACAACGCATCAATGTCATTTTTGTGAACAAGTCTGTAGTTCAGGATACGATTCTACAGCATTGCGACTTCTCCTTCGTCAACCTCGAATGAAGCTTCCGAAACATTCTCCTTCGTCCGAAGCTTCAACGTCATTTTTTTAAGAACACCCATAGTCCAAAATGAAGCATTCTAATGCACAACTTGAAAGGCAATAGCCAATTACCTATTCAAAGTAGGATTCTAAACCTATTTAAAGTCTAAAATCTTAGACAACATTTAAATAGCCAATTATCCATTCCCACAATAGAAGTTAACATCTAGCTTTTAAGATTTGTAATTAATTATTTTTAGAATTATTAAAGTAAATATAGTATTTAAGTATTTTATCAAATCATTTATAATTTATATTATATATTTTAAACTATTCTTTAATGTATTTATTAATCTTACGTTTTGATATAATTTATGATTCACAATTTAAAATTAAACCACACGGCTCATGAATTGACAACTATCATTTTAACATCTATTAAATTTAGTTTATTTTTGCTAGATCAATATAAATTCAATGAACTCATACATGGTATAGTAATAGCATTTTAAGATATCATAATACTCTTATAGATTATTATTAATAAAAGATAATAAGATATTATTATTGATAACTTCTACACTTTATGGAGACCGCATGGATTAAAAAATATTAATTTTGTATGAAAAATGATATCTAAATTTTATATATTAAAAACAGTTACTTAATTTATTTTATCACTTCAACAATTTAAGAATACAAAGATATGAAATTTTCAAATGGCCAAATGCAAATCATATATATATATATATATATATATATATATATATATATATATATTTAAAAATAATTAAACCAAGAAATACACAATACAAAAAAGACATTTTGCATTTGGAAAAAACAATGGAAAAGGCACAAATATGGAAGTCTAATTCTAGCCAAACAGTATGTGAACTTGGAACTAATAGCCAATCAAATAAAAGAAAAAAGGAATTGCCAAAACACAACTGTAACTCTCCAACCATGACCAAAACATGAAAAATGTTTCTCTAGCAAATTTTTCTAACAGACTCGGGAAAATAAATAAAGTAATAAAGATGTCAATCCAAAAACAATGCTTTGAGATAATGGAATTTCACCAATAGAGATTGGTTCATTCAAACTCGTCATATTAAATACACAATTTAGTATCTACCACTTCCTAATCTTGACTTTGGAATCTTACTGATAGAGTATGGACTAAAATCTTAAATAGCCTAGCCTAAGGAATTGCACATAGTTTATTGATCCCTTGCCACATTGATTTGTCTAACAACATAGGATTACTGTCATACCCACCCTGCAAAATGTTCATGATACAAATAAGAAGGAAAATAATTTTCAAATTTTTTTTGAAAATCCTTTTTCAATAGAGTCCATCAAAATTTATTTTGGAAACGGTAAATTTTGAAAAACTCTTTTCAAAAAAAATAGGGTCTACAAACCAAGTAGAGTTTGAAAATCAATTGTGTGTTGTCATAATTATATTTCAATTATCCTTACACAAGACATGCAAAAGAAGAAAAAATTTAAAATAAAATAAAAATATTTACAACGGCAAACTTGACTTAAAAAAGGACCTAGGTACGGCCATAATTATATTTCAATTACGCAGACCAAAATCCATGTCGTTTGATAGAAAATTGTTTGAGTGGGTTGACTTGATTTTAATTTTTTCCAAAAAAAAGTGAAAATAAAGACAAAAATAATGCCATAAAGAAAAGAATTTTTAATATAGGTAGATTAACTTCAATTCAAAACTTATTTTCCCTCACTTTCTTTTCTCTCTTCATTTTATCAAAGAATTATATTTTATAAATATTTTGACTAAATTAAAAGAATTTTTTTTGGGATTTTCCAAAGAATTTTGAATTTTCAAAAGAGAAGAAAAAAAAATTCTTAGAAAAAAGAAACAATAGGTTGTTAGAACCTAATTTTTTTTATTAAATTAAGAAAAACGTGACATAATTGGAATCTGTATCTACAGAGGTTCGGGGCCACAGACGGTCACATAGTCCACCAATTGACATCACCTGCGAAGGCTCAAGGCCACATAAAGCAACTCTAAAATTTAAAAATATATTAAATCTTTCGTGACGATTCGTTTAGCAGCCAATACAAATCGGCGTCTAAATCATTAATAGATTAGAATCATCATTAGAATCATACAGATCAATACAATTTCGGAATGAATAGTAAAATCTTACGATTCTAGGAACCTTCCATGAACTTTGCACATGATGAGCTGTCTGCCATGGTTGCGCGACGTCTTGCTCTTTTCTGAAGCCTTCTGCCCCTTTTTTTTTCTTAGAGTATCTCCAGCTCTGCAACTCACTTAAGTTGTTTAAGTGGGATCTATTAATGCTATATCACCAATATTAAATAAAAAAATATTATTTTATTTTAAGTACCGTTATTTTACTCAAAGAAACGATTGTTTTTTATTATTATATAGACTGAATCTCACTTAAACACCTCTCAAGAATTGAAAAGACTCTTAGCCTCTTATTTCAATATATCGTACTACACCTTTTTTTCTTGAATATTTTTTTAATAATATTTATGTATTTATTTTTTAAAAAAATCTTTTCCCTTTAACAATTCTAAACATATTCAAAGTTTCAAACTCAAATAAACAACTTTTAAATAATCCTCCCTCCTCACAATTCTAAACTTAATCAAACTCACTAGCTTATTTTAGTTTTTTCAAATCTAAGAATCTATGATTTATAGATTAATAATTTTTTAAAAAAACTTATAATTAATTATATTTAAAATTATTGAGATAAATATATTATTTTAAATATTTTATTTATATTATTTATTTATTTATATTTTATATTATATATTTTAAATTATTTTTTAATATGTTTATAAATTTTACGATTTATTATAATTTATAAATGTCAAAAATCATTTCAATTAAAAAATTTAATTTGATGAGTGATAGTCTATTATTAATTTTTATAACTTTTAATACGTCACCTTCCACTTTTTAAAAAAAAAAAAATTAGACTCCCGAAAGTGCATTTCATGAAGATACAAGGATAAAATTAGACTCAAAGCAAAATCATTGCCCAAAACATGCATTTCGAAAACAAAACTCGACTCAAACGAACATGTAATGAACATGGTCAGTTTAATCAAATTACGCCTGTCTCAAAACACATGATCAAATTAAATGGGCCTATGTTACATCACAGCTAAGATAATTGGACTTAAAAGAAGTGGGCTCGAAGAAGATCACGTCGAACTATAGTCCAAGCCTAAAAGCCGAAGTCTTTGGATCAAGCCATAATGCAAAAACCCAAGAAGCCTGCAACACATGATATTGCACACAGCCCACATTCAATGGACCAAAAAAAAAAATCATAACATAAAAACAAGAACCTTCTCATGAGACATTCTAGCAAAAGACAATTCTTTTACGTCCAAAAAAAAAAAGACAATTCTTTCCATGAAATAAACAGAACATGCCACATTGACGAGAAATCAAACAAAATGGAAGGGAGTTTGAAACACTACCCACTTTATTCAAACTACAATAAGCAAAGATACCCCAATTAAAAAGTTTTTAACACTAAACATATTAAGGTTTCCATCTAAATCAAATGTGCATTAACTACCTTGGATTGATTATCTCCAATTAAAAACAGCATAGCTTTATAAATTTTAAGTGCACCTAACTGAAAACATATGCCACCATACGTTGTCTTTATCTTGAAAATTAACTAGCACTTTATCCTTATGTCAATGTCACTGTTCAAGCTAAGCAATTTAAAAGAAAACAAGGCAATATAACAGTTTAAAATCACTAACCAGGTAGAAAGGAAGAGCCAGTAGCCTTCTCTGAACCTTCCCACTAACTCAGAAAAGGTTTCCACCCATACAAAAAGAACAGCAGGCCTTTCTCTATTTTCCTACTAAACCAAAATGATCATACATTAAATCACAATGCACCATAATAGTCATAACAGCTAAAATGGAACATCAAAGAAGAAATATGAGCCCACTCAAAAACTCAACCTCTTCTACATATCAATTCATACCAAAATCCTTTCTTCACATCAATGTAAAATCATCACAAACCACAAGAGTAACGGGTAAAAGAATTTCTACTGGTCAGAAATATGTTCAAAACTTCAAGAATCACCACAAATTCAACCCAATCAGAATCATAGCATATGAATACCTATTTCATGAACCTGAAATTTCAAGGGCAATGGCTAAGGGGTATAGAAATTTCTACTCATCAAAATCATGTTCAAGGTTTCAGAAATCATCACAAATTCAACCCAATCAGAAACATAGCATGAAGCCAAAGTGTACTCCGTTATGACCTAAATAATAGTTAGTTAGTAATTTGTTTGTCAGTTTATATACTTTTCAGCTGGCACGGCCAGATCACCTAGTTGTTAGTTGTTACAGGGTTAGCTTAATTCTCTATATAGGAGAAAATCAGGGGAAAGGTAGGTACCTCGTATTGCATATTCTTAGTGAACTTTCTCTCTTGAATCCCTCTATCTTTTGGTTCTTCTCTATCTTCTCTCCCTCTATTTCCTCTGGTTTTCCTATATTTTCTCCCTATTTACATTTCTGGTTGTAACATAATCAGAAAAGGATGAAGAAGAGAAACTCACCTCGCAAACCGAAAAAGAAATTAGAAGTAGATGAGCGCCATTAGTCGGAGCAAACATTTGTAGCTTCTTCTCCGATTATCGCTGCGAACGATAGCCTCTGCAAACAAGGGCCGCCGTCACGGGCTGCGCGAATCTGGAACGCTAATAGTGGGTTTTCTTCTGGCGCGGTGGCTCGCCTGCTTGTCACGTTTTTTGGCCACCGCGATAGGTGGTCTTCAACTTCCTCAACGGCGTTTTCTCGAGAAGTCTGAAAGTGTGCTTTCAAGAGAGACGACGCAAGCAAGAAAACTAGAGTCGTCTCCCTCTTGTTTCGAGTAATTTTGGTAGTGAGACGCCGAAATAGGCGATGAATTAATCAGAAAACTTCTTGCGGTTCGAATTTGCAGGACCTGGAGCTCCATTGCTGAATACAAAGTGCTAGGGGAGTAATTTGGTAAGGCAAAGGGGCAGGCAGCGAAGCTAAAATTAAAGTAATTATTTTTCTTAAGCTTCTTTAGATGCCAAAATTTTTAACTTCTCTAAAAAATATTTTTAAAGGTTTAATTATTCAACTAATTTTTATAATTTCAATCAATTACAAAAAACAAAATTCTATAATTTAAAAATTTAGAATTAAATTTACATAATTTTAATTTTTTAAAATTAAGTCATTATTATTATATTATTGTTAGAAATTTGTAGTCTTCGCATGTATGATTGCTAGATAGACTAATAATACACTAACGACAAGAATTTAAATTATAAAAATTCAATTTAAATTTTTATTATTATGAAGACTTATTTATAAATTAGCTAAGATGTAACTTAGTAATTAAACTCTTTTTAAATACAAAAACATTAAACAATCTTAATTAGATACACACTTCAAATTAAATGCACACCTAACAATTTGAATTCAACACTTTAATGTAGAGATTAGCGCAAGTTTAGGACTTACAGAGGCCTGTATCCTGCTTTAAAGATTGAGTTTATGATTTAATATTTAGGTACACCTTAAAGATAAAAAAAAAATTCTATAAATGATTAATCACAATACGAACTCATGATATAATTTGAACTCACATTTAAGGCTAATAAATGAAATGCAGACCAATTTTAATTTTCAATTGGCCTATTATGAAAATCCAAGTTAAAAGATTTAAAAAAATAATAAATGATTTAATTTTAAAATTTTTAACAAAGAAAAAGATATATCACTAAGGTAGTTCAAAATTGGTCCACTTCATTAAAAGACAATTTGAATATGAGTTTAGAGACAAGACGACTTAAAGTTAAATATGGATCACATGTTTTGTTGAATTTTTTTAATTATTTTTATTCTTATAAGGATAAAGTAGTTGATTAGAATTAGATTACATAATTTATTAATTTTTAAATTATTTAACTGAATAAAGATTAAATTATGAAGTGATATTTAGTCTATCCTAAATTTTTAAATCGTAATACATAATAAAAGTAATTTAAAAAAAATAATTTTTTATTATGTGTTATAATATGCACACCACTAATAAAAATAATTATTTATTAGTAGTAGATTAATTTTTTTTAAAATTATTTAATTTATTTAAAATTTTTGATATAATTAACTTATAAATAGAGATGAATGCTCAATAAATAAGTAGATTATTACTCATAAAAATTGAGTGTTTCTCTTTAATTCTTTAAAAAATTATTTGAATTTATTGACATTTTTCATCGCAGATTGTGACGTATCGAAGTTTCATACCAATCTTAATTGTAAAAACAATCTCAGAGCTTTCTCATATCACAAGCTTCATTAGTTTTAACGAGAGCTCGTATCAGAAGATTTTATAGGATAGCTTTTGTAAAGCCAACTCATGTTGGCTGTTATATATCTCATGGTATTAGGCTCTATTTAAATAGTATAAGTTATGGTTTATTAAATTTTTTTTTATCAGTATGATTGTTTTTATATTAAAAAAATGTTTTAATAAGTTTAAATAAATAATTTATCCATTTTTAATAAATTAATTTTCATTTATTTTTTAAAGTCAATTTTTTAAATTTTTTTTAAAAAAAATATCTGCAGAAACTCAAATTTATTTTATAAATTAAATTTTTTAAAAAATTATACTCTTTACCTCATTTCTTCCATCAAAATTATATACAAATATTTTAAAGAATTTATAAATTTTAAAAAATATTTTTTAAAATATGTATCTAAATATTAAATAACTTAATTTAAAAAGAACTTATGATATAAATTTTTTTACATAAAACATTCTTCTATAAATGCTTAAATAAACTATTTATCTAAATTAAATCTTAGTCTCTTATTATTTTGCACTTCTATTACTAAGCATAGCCAGTACCATTTCAAACAAGTCAGAAAATGAAACAGGAACAACGTCTGGATACAAACCAAAAAGCAAAGTAATCTTAAGATATACACAAGACTGGTGGTGACTGGTGATGAGTGAGGCTGGCGAACCTCAGAAAATCCAAGAAGACGCCTGCTCAAGAAACTTGGACAAAAATATGAGGATGACTACAGAACAGAGAGCAACAACGCTGTCACCCAAAACCACTAATTATCTGTGGTCCCCGCTTTTATTTCAAAAGGAAGTGGTTGCACACTCCCCGGAACCACTGTTTCATCCACCTCACATGATTCCAACTCAGAATCACTCTCAAAATCATCACCTGCACAACGAGGGAAATTAGTATAGTGGAAGGCCAAGCACTGCTTCCTCCTTTATCATCACCATATTATCATTGTAACACTTCTTTAGTTAGGACTTCATGACTTCCCAAAATTTAGTTAGGGACACTAAGCCGGGATTTTATTTCATGAATCACAATTCTCAATGAAAGCATAGTTGTTTAAAAGATCAAGTCATCAAGTCACTGAAACATCTACTGGCTCACTAAACTGATTAAACCAATTATTTTTAATTAAAAATTAATATGTATAATTTGAATTAAACATAGTATAGTATATTTAAAAAATGATATTAATGTATATAATATAATTTATTTGATAAATTAATAAGTACAGAATTATAAAAAGATTATCATTAAACCTTTATGAACTAATAATATAAATTAATTATTACTAGAAAAAGACCAGTTTAATTCAATTTAGTGTACGGGTCACCAATTTAGCTGTGAGTCAATCCGGTTCAATATCAAAATCAATCGGGCTGGTATCATCCTATAACTAGCTAGGCATGAAAGAGTATATAGAAAAGCTCAAATAAGTGAAACATTGCATTAGAAAGGCGAGTTTAATTAATATATAACTGAATAAGAACAAAAGTACCAATTTATCAATAATTTTGCAGTTGGAAGCTAAATAAGGACAACTAGAAAAGTGTTGCACAGGTTAAACGACTTACTACCATATCTGTTCTTCATGAAATCCACAGAGTGAAGAGAGTTGCTGTAATATCTGTTCCCTGAGCCCTGCTTGTTGAAGAAAAGCACACTAGGTACATGCTGGATCTTGAAATGGTTTTGCTGAGTTGGGTTCATGCCATGTGTGAATCCCTCAGGCATTTCATAGAAACGAAGAGCCTGCAAATTCTTAAGATTTAGAATGTCATTTGGCACCTCCACCAGTTGAGGGCATGGCCCAATGTACAGCTTCTCAAGCTGGGGCAACGCCCCCTCATCTATCTTCAACGTCTTCAAGCGCTGCAGATTTCTGAGGCGTAAAATCTTGAGTTTTTGCAGCCACCCTTCCTTGAAATGCAGTTCATCACCTGAAGGACATTAATAATCATAAATATCTGAAATTGTACATCACAGTCTACCCATAATTTAACTGAAATACAAGAGTGCACGTTAGTATAAATATGGTGAGTGTGGGGAGAGCAGATCTATTATTTTCCTTTGCATATGTTTAGAATAGTTAGGTTTTAATGGGACGACATAACCTAACACAAGAGCAGGAATCTCTCCCTATCTAAACCAATGAGCAATCCTGCCCATCATGGACAGGTCCATTCACAAGCCCCACATCTAGACTTTAGTTTATAAAATAATCTAACTTAGATTTATCCACGTTTATGTATTTTCAAAAAAATCCAATATCACCTTCATATGCCTCACGAAGCCCCAGCTCTAGCAGCTCCTTCAAATCTTTAAGAGTAATGATTGGATCAACCATTAGTCCTGACCAATTCAAGTGTAGCCTCACTAGGTTTTTGAGTTTGGAAACCCACTCTGGCAACCTTTCTAAACGCCCTTCCAAGTACAGGCGTTGCAGATTCTGTGGAGGATGGGTTAAGTATTCTAGATCCAAAAATTCATGCTCATCCACTGCTCCAATTCTCAGTGAGCAAAGGAAGGTCATGGTCTCAATAGCACTACATAGAGCTCTTCCATTTTTCCTTTTAAGCTTTGTGATGCCCAGCCTCTTCAGCAGTTTCAGTTTTCTCAACTCTTTGATTATAGGTGCTGGACCTTGACTCATGTCAATAGAGTATAGCTTTTGCAGGTTCTTCAGATGCCCAAACCCTTCTTTTATCTTTAATCCTTCAAAAGAACCCATACCCAAATCAATGTCATCATGGAAGGAATAACCCAGAAGGTGACACAGCTTGATGAGCCTATTTATCTCCTCTGGAAGCTCATGAACTTTGGAGTTTTTTAGGTCTAAAGTGAGCAGATTCTGAAGCTTGCCAATAGATTTTGGAAGTGCCCTGGTTCTAGTGTTCCTTATACTCAAATATCTCAAAAGCAATAACTGTCCTACTTCTTCAGGAAGGACTTCAAGAGGTGCATCATCGAAGTCTAGTGATCTCAGAAGCCTGAAGGGGGTGATTGAAGACTTCGGTAGCTCTTTCACGCTGAACACAAAACAAGAACGCACTGTGCGATTTGAAGCAGCCTCTAGAACCCCATTATTATTCTCATTTTCGTTATCAACGTTGTCATGGATCGATAAGCGTCGTGGTGACATTGTGGAGTTGAAGAAACCAGAATCCTTTTTGCTCAAAACTTGACAGAAATTAAGCTCTTTGCACTTCTTAAGGACGAAGTCATGCATTAAACCATGAACTCGACAGCTTCTAGGTTTCCCATCGAAATCTACCCGTGAAACATGAACCAAGCTTCTGTTTATCAACTCTCTTAGATATTCCATTCCAACTTCCTCCTGGGTCGAGTGTGGCTTTTCTTCTACAAATCCTTCTGCTATCCATAGACGAATGAGTCTCTTGCAATTGATAGAATATTCCTCCGGAAATATACCGAAGTAGAGAGAACAAAGCTTGAGGGGGTAAGGAAGGTCGTGATAACTCTCGTATAAGACTCCGTGGAAACCTTTAAGGTAAAGATCATCATCCAACCTGAAAAAAATTAATAATTATAAATACCTGAAATTTTACATCATATATATTGTACTCATAATACATATGAACCCGCATTCATCATCAACCTTAGTTATTACATAATAGTTGCTAAATATAAAAGTATACTGTTAAATGTTTATAATTTAAATATTATACAACAATTTTAAAGATCTAAATTCTTACAAATATATAATCAATGCTATGAAGTTATTAATTTTTCTTTTAATAGATTTTGCAAATTTTACCGTTTTTATTAAATAAATAACTTGTTTAATTATTATTTGCTTAAAAATAATTAAATAAGTAGTTGTACTTTATTTCCATAAGAAAAATTTAGTCATTATAAATTTTAATACATTTTACACATCTCTACAATATGTTTAATTATTTTTTATATTTATTAAAATATTAATTTAATAATTGTAATTAATTCATTAAAAACTTTACTGAAAAATCATTTTCAATTTTTAATTAATATACCATAAACTAAAATTCACCATATGGTATATTATTTATTCAATAAATATTGTAATCACTAATGTATGAAGCATTTTAATAGTATAAATAAAATATTGTTCTATATTTAGTAATTATTAAATAATTACTAGGTTTCATAATGAACTTGAATTTATAAGATTATACAACAAAAAAAGACAAACAAACGTTACTACAATTATGATATGCATGCATAGATAGTTATTCTACACATAATTTATCTGAAATACAAAAAGACACATTAGCATAATTATGCTATGTGCGCATAATATTTGATTTCAATGAAGCTATCGTAACTTAAACATATATAGGATGATCGTAAAAACCTTTCTTTGTGTAAATTAATGAGCAGTTTTGCCGATCATAGACAAGTTCATTCACAAGGCCTCCATGTTAATTAATAGTCTGCAAATGAGTTCTAAATAGAATGATTTCACATTCTTAAATTAGCCCAACCAATGCTACACTTAATTTGATATTCACATTAATCCAAATAATTTAATGATGTTAGTGACATATATGTATTTAAAACATCCAACTTCTCCCACTTGGAGAACACAAGTCACTCTTAAGGTAAAGATCATTGCCTAACCTTGAACCGAGGTTGTCATGCAACTTTTGCCACTCAGAAACAACGTTGTTTTTTGTTGATAGAAGACTCCCAAAGGCAACAATGGCGAGAGGTATTCTTCCACATTTTTTCACTATATCAGAGGACAATCCTTTTAGCTCATCTGGGCATTGGTCAGATTGGAATGCTTTCTGGTAAAACAACTTCATGGCCTCTTGATGCTGAAGAGGTTTCAGGTGGAAGGGTTCAACTAAATTGGCACTAAGTGCAGAACCCTCACAAAAGTCCGCAACTTTCTGGTTCCGTGTTGTGATTATTATTCTGCTTCCTTTGTCATTTTGGGGTAGTGCCAATTCAATCCGTCGCCAAAAATCTGCTGCCCACACATCGTCAAACACTACCAAGTACTTCTTTCCCTTCAGATATTCTCTAGCTTCGTTGATCAAGTGCGTCTTGTCCACCTCAAGGTCAATGTCAATGTTCTTCTGAAACTGTTTGATCAGTTTCTTTAACAAGTCTTCCGCCTTGAAAGAACGTGTCACTTCGACCCAGGCTCGGCATTGGAAGGTTCTTCTCACCTTTTCGTGGTCATACACTTTCGTCACAAGAGTAGTCTTTCCTGTATGTATAAAGAACAAGGTTGGTGAGTAAAAATGTCATATAATTTATTTTTCATTGAATTTCATTTTGATTCTTAAAAATTAAAGTAACAATTTACTTTTTGAATTTATATATCCATAGAGCTTCAACCTTTGAATTTTTCTTTATTGCATGAGTTAGTATTTAAAAATATCAAACTCATTACATATTAACATTTCTAGATACTAACAAAATAACTAATGTACAACGAGGTAATAAGTTTATAGACTAACTTGTATACTCAAAAAAATTGAAAGATCAAAGTTAAATAGGTTTAAAAATTCAAATACTAACTTGTTAACTTACTCTCAAAATAAATATTCCACCAATCTGCATATGTTCTTAATATTTTATCAATACATTATTCTTGGATTAAATGATAGGAGGGAATTTTAAAATTTTATTTACAAGCTAATGGCTTGACAGTAGACAATTTCAATTCCTAAATTGTGGTAATTGAGGGTATGGTAGATATAATTAGGGTGTCAAGTTTAATTCCTCAGGAAAAAGATTGAAAGTTACTTTCCAGTTCTCTTCAAACCTATATTGTGTTTGTGTATAGGACCATTATGATCTGCAATCTTCTAATCTAGCCATTAGTTTTGCAATAAAAAAAATGGTAGAGAAGAATTATTTATGGTGACAAAGGGATACAATAAAACTATAATTTCCCAACCCCTATCAAAATATAAGAATTTGTTTCTTCATTAAGAAAAGTAAAAATCAACCCAAAAAAAATACATTTTGAAAAATTATATAATTGGACTAAAGATTACTATATTTTTAAAGTCAATTATGGAAAAAAAATATTTTAATTTTTGAATCATTATCATCTACCCAAGTTCCATTAAAAAAAATTAAAACACTTAGTTACAAAAGATAAATAAATCATTATCATCTACTCTGGCATGCTTTCTCTTTATTGGGATTAATTTGATTTAGTTATATTTTGTAAATAAAATCTATTTAACTCTTCATTGAACTGAAATATATGAATTGGAAAGATTATATTATAAGTTCTAACCAACATGAAGGAATAGATTTTTATTAAAAGTATGAGTATATATATCCCCAACTACTTTGACACTAATTGGAAAAAAAAATCTATTGAAGGTATATAAGCAGATAGCAAGAAAGTTATAATAGATTTTTTAATTGAGTAGATAACATAAGAGTCACGTGAAACACATGTGACTTTTGAAACGTAACATTTTATTTAGACAAAGGATGTTCATTGCAATGAAACATATTAATTGGAGGGATATTGCAATATTTTTTCACATTAAGAGATAAACTGTAATTGAGAGCATATATATATATATATATATATATATATATATATATATATATATATATATATATATATATATTTGAAAGTGGATAATGGTAATTTTTCTATAATTGTCAAGTATATATATTGATAGCCTCATTTTTTATACTTAAAATAGAGTTTTCTCTGGAAAAATAATAGAAGTTTTGGATGAATTTGAAAATTAGGAATTCTGAAAGAAAATCTATTAATTGGTCCAATATATAAGAAACATAAAATAAATAGAGAATATTACCAAGTCCACCGGTGCCCACAACAGGTATGACCTTGCGAGAAGGTATTTCATGGAGCAACGAGGTAACGAGAGTGTCCCTTGTGGACTCAATGCCCACAAGTTGTGTTTCGTCCATGAAATGTGAACTCAGCGTACGCTCTTGCCACGGTGAAGTGTTTGGCCCGGAACTGCTAGATCCTGCACCTTCACCTCCTAAACTCCACTCAAGGGATTCTCTTCTTTCTTTGAGCGTAGCTATGGCATGTCTGATATCCTCAATCTCAGAGGTAATTTCATGGCTTGGTTTGATGTTGGTGACGAGACCACCAACTTGGCGAACTAAACCAACAAAGCCACGGTGCCCCTGATGACGCTTCGCTACCTGGTCACAATTACATTAATCTCTTTTTAAAAAAATTATCCTCACATTTTTGCTAATTTTCAAATTGAAACAAGAATTTCTTTTAAATTTTATAAAATTTACACTAGCACTCCCTCAAGTTTTAAAAAAACTATAATAATTTTTTTATTTTAAATTTTTATAAATATTAATTTATTTTTTGATGGTTTAGTGTTGCATTAAATTACACTATTTATGAGTTTTTAGAAAGAAGAATACGTACATAAAGTATAATTTTTATTGAAAATTTTGTTATTAGAGGAGAGATTTTTATATAAATTAAAATTAAAGCGGTGTAAGTATAATTTTTAAAAATTTTATGGGAAATAAATGTAATTTACTTTTTAGTTTAGAAAAATTTAGATAAAGTTTCTTTAAGTATTTGTTATGAGTTTTCTCAGGAAGAACATAACACCTGTGGAGAAATTTTTTTTCAAAAAATTAATGATGAAATGCTAAATTATAAAAAATATCCACATCTATTAAACCTGATAACAAACATCTTAAAAATTGAACATAAGTTTTGTCCTTAATTAGGTTAATGATTTAAATGAATTGAATAATCAAATCAGCTTTTTAAGTATGATGTTTAGTGAGCCAATCCATGATTAATAATTAACCCATTCCTCATTATTTACTCACAATCTTCCCTTCTCTTCTATTTTATGATTATGAAATATAATATTATTAAATAAAAAATCATAAATATATTGATAAAAAAAAATAGGAGACAAGATATAAGAATTAAAATCATTTTATGAAAAAAAAAATTTAGGTAGAGTTCTTTATATTTGTCATGAGATTTCACAATAAAAACATGGCATATGAAAGAATTTTTCAAAAGAATCAATATAATGATGTAATATTGAACTGTAAAAAAATATATATTTATATGTTATGTTTTTATTGTGAAACCCATAACAAACACCTTAAACTGCACTTAGATTTTGTCTTTTTATTGATATATTTAGTGATATAATTTAAAATAAAAGTTGCAAAACCTATTTAACTGATTGAATGAATATAAAAGAAAAATTAGACCAATGCATGATAAAATATTTTTAAAAATAACACTAAATTATTAGCAAAGTAAAAATGAAAAATATTATACTCAATAAAAAGGTCATGAGTGACAAAATAATCTATAAAAAAAATTAAACAGATCATAAATAATTAAATAAATCATAATTGATTTTCAAACACTTAAACTCAAACCCAATGATTTGCTGTCCTTACCTGAAACCTGTACTCATCGATTGCATCTTCGATGCGATACGCTACTTCCCTCACTTTCCTCACCCAGTCCTTCGCCATGTTTCCATTGCCGCTGCTATGATCTTCTTTTTCTGCTTTGGCATCTGCGTCTCTTAGAAAGGACTGAATCGTCTCCAGGTCCTGCTTTATGGCTTGAACTTGTGCTTGAAGTCCTCTCTGCAGCCTCACTTCGTTTATCAGTAATGGGATCAACCTCTCTATCACGAAGTTCACTGCAGTTTCTGCCATGATCTCTTTCTCTCTCTCTCTCTCCAATTTGCTTAACTTGCATCCGTCCCCTGTAATGGCATGTAATTTATAGGTGGGGGAAAGGTAAGGAGCTTGTTTAATTTTGTTTATTGACTCATCTTTTTTTATTTGATTTGGCAGCTGTGTTAAGTATGAACACCTGCAATCACCAAACAATTCTAGCATTACTTAATACATGATTTGGCCCGAGTTAGATCGGTAAATTGGTGACTTGAGACAATTACATCAAATTGGACTAAATTTATATTTTTATAAAATTAATTTTTATAAATTTGATAATAATTTTTTCTATAAATTTATATTTGCATATTATTTATCAAAGTAAAGTATGTTATATATATATATATATATATATATATATATATATATATATATATCACTTTTTAAATATATTAGATTAAATAGTAAATATAATATATATTTAATTTAATTCAAAATATGTATAATTTTTTTTTTTATAAATAACTAGTTGAACAGATTCAATCAGGGAATCAATGATTGAGCCCGTGATCATAACTCAAATTTCTCATTGATTTATTAACATCTAGTGTGACTCCAATAACTATAATTTAAGCACATTTAGCCATCTAACAATAATTCAGGTTAATGAAGGACATTTTGCTGAGTCAACATATCATTCATAATTTGGATAAGGCAATTTTAATAAAATTTTAGCTTTTTAAATTATTGTGTAACAGTCAATGTTATAGAAGCAAAATGTGTTCAAATCTAAACTTATCCAAAGGCCACAAAACTACAAGTTATCAGAATGACGGCAGCTTCCTTTTATATGCATGACATCAAAAGAAACGAACAATTGAAGAGAACAACTATTTTTTTTTTTTGGTTCATACAAGTTTCTCTACAATATTTGAATATAGGACTAATCTCATTTAAGGTATTGAAGTTATTTCTCTACATGAATGTTTTTTCAAAGATTACTACTTAGATACTGAGTTCAAACTTGCTTACTACTTAAATGACAAACTTCTTAATGTAAATTCATTTATATATTTTAGACTTGGTCTTTTCCATGATATAAAAATCCAAAGCTTGGTGCATCTTCTTTATTCACACAACCTCAAAAGTTACAGTTCCTCTTTCTACCATTGCAAGCTAGGATGCATTATTCAAAATATATACGATATCATTCTTAAAGTTTTGCACAATACATGCCATTAGGTTGAAATCTGCATGTCCAATTTTTTTTATTGTCAGCAACGAAATATATATATACTTGTTTGAAAAAAAATTTAAAAATTATTTTTTTTAATTTGAAATAGAGTTCTGGTAACTTGAATAATATGGAAACATACATATATGAGTTGGGTCGAGACTTGGATATGAATAAGGTTGAGAGGCAAAAAAAAATTAAGAAAGTGCGGATTGAATCTTGCGAGGTGAACAGTCAAATTTTATTAAAAAATTTGAAGAATATTCAACAGACAACAGTGAGATGAAAAAAATCAATTTGTGTTCCTACACAAATCCACTGTTATTGGATGTGCATCTTAATTACATAGAAAGTAACAGTTGTACCACAGAGTATAACAAATGACTGTTGTTATAGCTTTAATCAACCGTTATACTAGGTTGTCTTATTAATCATATTTGTTATTCATTTGACTTTGATTTATATTTGAATTTGAATCTTCAACTTTAAAAAATAAAAACCATTTAATACAAAATGTAAGTAATTCAACCTAATTTGGCCAATTATATATAGTATGTGGTATGATTCTTTTACTATACCAAACACAGGGATGTGGACAGTATTATATTTATATATAAATACGTGATTCAGATGGTTATACCCTTTTGTAACAAATTCGAAAATCTAATTTCAGATGTTAGACTTTTCTTTTATCGTTTTTTTATAGGCAGTAGATTATGACAGAATTAACAAAATATTTCCCCCAACAAACAATGAAATTTACAGTTAAAGTTGAATAATCTGAATAAGTATGGCCGACTTCCTTCATTCAATTCATATTAATTTTAATTAACTTAATGTAGGAGGAGGATGAAGAAATACCAATTATAAACTAGACTAAAATAATAAATTAGCTCTCAAATTTACACGGTTTCTTAACATTAGTTTTCAAATTTTCACAATGTAAAAGCTGGTCATTTACAAAACTCACAACAAATTAGTCATTCAATAAATAGTTGGGAAGAGATAACAAATGGATTAACTTATTATGAGTTTTGTAAATTTAAGGACGGACTCATACATAGTAAGATTTTCAAGAATTAATATTAAGAGACCATATAAATTCGAGGATTACTCTTTTGCTGCTTAGTTTCTTCACTTCCTCATTTGCCATTAACCCTTCTCTTTCCTCTTTAGCCTTTTCAGCTAACAATGGAAAACAGTAACACTTTTTTTTTTGGCCGTCAATCATTCTGATTTAAACTATATATATTTTCAGTCAAAAAGATTAATAAAATGAAACGTAATGAATTAAACTAAGTGTAGAAGCTATTTCAGTGACGGCAGATTGGTTTTGTATGCATTACATCCCAGAAACAAATAACGAATAATTAAAGAGAAGAAAACCAATAAGAAACAAAGTTAATATCGGAATATTGTCCAAATATTATATTGTCATTTATATGATATATAAACTTATATTTATTACATGTGTCATATATAATTAAGATTATCATTTTTTTTAAATGTATGATGCCAAAGAAGAAAAAACGAAAGAAGTGTCAATGAATTTGGATAAGAATTATGTTAATAGCAAGTGGTGATAGAGAGTGGTCATGACAATAACGTGGCCACAATGACAATAGTAGTAGTAGTAACAATATTAATAATAGTGATAATGGTAATAAAGATGGCAGCAACAACAACACAGCAATGACAGTAGTTTTGTGACAAGGCGGTAGTATGATGATAGTGACGATAACAATGACAACAGTACTACCATATGATTGGACCAAATAAGCCTGTCACAGGCTATTCTTTTTTTTTTTGGACAGATAATGGGCTATTCTTTATGATCCCAAGGATCACGCAGACTGACAGTCTTAATGGACTAAATCTTCAAGCCTATTTATTTTCAAAATTAGTTGCTTTTTTCATATCGTTTGTCAAATACTCGCTCAATTTACCTGACCATGTGACCAAAATTACAAGCTTTTACTGTTTTCTTAGGAGAAACAAAAATTCTGAACTATATAGGTAAACTAATACACAAGGATATGAATTTATTTACTAAGAGTATCTATTATCATATTTGTATTATTATTGATTTTGAAAATGCTTAAATTGCTATACTTGGATCTTCAACAGAAACAAGTAGCTTATAGAAGAACAAGGCAAGCCTGCACCTTGGTTCGAAGGATCTTCATTTCACTACTCAAGAGTCACAGTCATTTTTGGTCCAATGCTTGGCTTGCTTACGCAAACAACATTGGTCATATTGGCCTAATCCAC